>CAXITT010000546.1:337792-380007 GCA_964033795.1 Lymnaea stagnalis
TATATATATATATATATATATATATATAATTTGGTTATATGAACTTTGAACTCACCAAAATAGACGGGTCTGCCGCAGCCTGCGCATGTCTTGTTCATTATTAATCCCCTCTGACACCATTCGTTGTTATCCAAGCTCAGAATGTTCCCAACAGAATCCCCTCTGACACCATTCGTTGTTATCCAAGCTCAGAATGTTCCCAACAGAATCCCCTCTGACACCATTCGTTGTTATCCAAGCTCAGAATGTTCCCAACAGCTGTTACCATAAACTGTGCTTTGTATATCCTAACACATCAACACGTGACGGACTAGATATTCGCCACCGACGTACGGCGTTTATGGCTCGGTATCTGTGCAGAGTGCGACTTCTACTGCCAGGAATCCCCAGAGTGTTCGCCTTTATTATTGGCCGGCCGTATCTCTCAACAAAAGAACATCGAAGGTGAATGGCTCGGCGTAAGAGAACACGAAGCACACGGGTCGCCTGGACAACTTGGGACAGTCTTTCCCTGTCATCAGCGTTGTGTCACTCAGCTGCTGGTGGGAAGAAGGAAAATAAAAAGAAGATTGTTGTTGTTCAATGAAAAATTTGACAACAAAGCGGGATGGGGGTGGTGGTGTTGTTATTGATTTACAATGAAGAGCACGGCCGTCTTGGATGTTATTGATTGATTAGGTCTTGCAGTTTGATTGATTACACATTGATATCACCGTTAGATCTGTGATAATCTATATGTTCAGATCTGTACTGTGGACATTCTAATGTTTAGATCTGTGATGAGTCTAATGTTTAGATATGTGATCAGTTTAATGTTTATATCTGTGATCAGCTTAAAAGTCTAATGTTCAGATACCTGTTCAGTAAGGAGAGGTTACCTTTAATATCGTTGCTGTTAGCATCAAGTTCATATGACATATAATGTTCAGTTGAAGCTGAACAGAAATACACATAATATAGTGTTAAGGTAAACGGCTGGACCCAGGGTTGTGGTCAATTCTAAAAGGAACCTGTGTTACACTGATCATTAAAGACATTTACTCAGACGTGACAGAGTACCCCCGCACCAAAGTCATCGCAAACTGTCTAAGAAACTACACATTCCCCCCACCCCCAACTCCCCGTGCCACAGAGACTACTCACGACATCGCCCGTGTCATAACAACTACACACGACATCCGGCGTGTCTGAACAACTGCACACAGTAAATTATAGCACTTACCCACTACAATAAAAAAAAATCCAATAATTTTGATTCCGTTGTGTTGGGGTGAATGTACCGAAAAGGGAATTCTTATATCAGAAATAGGCGTGGGGGGGTGGGGGGCGTGAGCCATTATTTCATCTTTATTTATGTGTAATCCCAAGAATGTCATGTTACATCAAGCGACGAGACGTTAAATTTGTCTAATGGAAATGCTACTGCTGCAATGACATGGAAGGGTTCTCAAACGGGATTCTTGAACGAGATCTACTTAAAATGTTGCATTTTTTTGGGCTATACTTTTAAAACAACTCCAGAGTCAGAGGCATCGCGTGGCTCAACTTGCGCGTCCGGGTCATCAGTTCGGATATTATTCCATAGCCTATCGCATTTTGAGGACTACTGTGACTACAACAGGATGCAAAGATAATCCATGGTACACATGGTTGTCAAATATCAGTTAACTGACAATGATAAGTCTTGCGGTGGTTAGCCCCACACCTCTCCAACACCCCCCTCTCCTGGTTGGGAGGAAGAGTTGGGGTAACAAAATGAACTGTCGTTTAGGTTTTGGGAGTAGTATTTGTCTGAAGGTTGAAAGTCAAGAAATAACAAATGTTAAGTGTGGTGTAGTCAACAACGAGTGACAAAATTTAGCAAATGAGGATATTCCACCCACATTTAAAGCTATAATACACACGACCACTGAGGATATTCCACCCACATTTAAAGCTATAATACACACGACCACTGAGGATATTCTACCCACATTTAAAGCTATAATACACACGACCACTGAGGATATTCCACCCACATCTAAGCTATAAAACACACGACCACTGAGGATTTCCACCCACATCTAAAGCTATAATACACACGACCACTGAGGATATTCCACCCACATCTAAAGCTATAATACACACGACCACTGAGGATATTCCACCCACATCTAAAGCTATAATACACACGACCACTGAGGATATTCCACCCACATCTAAAGCTATAATACACACGACCAATGAGGATACAACAGGTGAGGCACGGTTTCTCCCGCTACAAGAAAACGATCCAACCCACCAACGTCCATTGTTTCTGAGAATTTCAGATTGCAAGCTACGTGTGTCACGTATGAATACGGATGTCTTGTTGGCAGTTTTTTGTTGCTGAGTGCAAGATTGGGGGCTGGGGTGGGTGGGGTGGGGGCGGGTTTACGGCTTAACCCTACTATTACAATGCGATAACTTGGGTCCATAAAATGGGCTAGTGTTAATAGCAGGGTAGTGTTAATAGCAGGGCAGCATTTATTGCTGGGTTATTAAAAAGTTGTAAGACAGGTGATTTCATTTTTTTTTTAAAAAAGCTGCTAATCTCTAGTTGTAAATTAGGAATGTGGTGTTGCAATAGGATTGGTTGATCAACTAGTTCTAATGGATTCTAGAATGCGTTCTACGGGGTCAATATTTTTAAATCCTTGCCTTTGCGTACTTAAAACTAGGAAGACAACAAAAAAATGTTACGAATGGTTATACGAGCTTTCGGGTGTCATGCTAAGATCAAGTTATATTCTAATTCATGTTATATTCTAATTCATGTTATATTCTAATTCATGTTGTATTCTAATTCATGTTATATTCTAATTCATGTTATATTCTAATTCATGTTGTATTCTAATTCATGTTATATTCTAATTCATGTTGTATTCTAATTCATGTTATATTCTAATTCATGTTATATTCTAATTCATGTTGTATTCTAATTCATGTTGTATTCTATTTCATGTTATATTCTAATTCATGTTGTATTCTAATTCATGTTATATTCTAATTCAAGTTATATTCTAATTCATGTTATATTCTAATTCATGTTATATTCTAATTCATGTTATATTCTAATTCATGTTGTATTCTATTTCATGTTATATTCTAATTCATGTTGTATTCTAATTCATGTTATATTCTAATTCAAGTTATATTCTAATTCATGTTATATTCTAATTCATGTTATATTCTAATTCATGTTGTATTCTAATTCATGTTGTATTCTAATTCATGTTGTATTCTAATTCATGTTGTATTCTAATTCATGTTGTATTCTATTTCATGTTATATTCTAATTCATGTTATATTCTAATTCAAGTTATATTCTAATTCATGTTATATTCTAATTCATGTTGTATTCTAATTCATGTTGTATTCTATTTCATGTTATATTCTAATTCATGTTATATTCTAATTCATGTTATATTCTAATTCATGTTATATTCTAATTCATGTTATATTCTAATTCAAGTTATATTCTAATTCATGTTATATTCTAATTCAAGTTATATTCTAATTCATGTTATATTCTAATTCATGTTATATTCTAATTCATGTTATATTCTAATTCATGTTGTATTCTATTTCATGTTATATTCTAATTCATGTTATATTCTAATTCATGTTATATTCTAATTCATGTTATATTCTAATTCATGTTATATTCTAATTCATGTTATATTCTAATTCATGTTATATTCTAATTCAAGTTGTATTCTAATTCATGTTATATTCTAATTCATGTTATATTCTAATTCATGTTATATTCTAATTCATGTTATATTCTAATTCAAGTTGTATTCTAATTCAAGTTATATTCTAATTCATGTTATATTCTAATTCATGTTATATTCTAATTCATGTTATATTCTAATTCATGTTATATTCTAATTCAAGTTATATTCTAATTCATGTTATATTCTAATTCATGTTATATTCTAATTCAAGTTGTATTCTAATTCATGTTATATTCTAATTCATGTTATATTCTAATTCATGTTATATTCTAATTCATGTTATATTCTAATTCAAGTTGTATTCTAATTCAAGTTATATTCTAATTCATGTTATATTCTAATTCATGTTATATTCTAATTCATGTTATATTCTAATTCATGTTATATTCTAATTCAAGTTATATTCTAATTCATGTTATATTCTAATTCATGTTATATTCTAATTCAAGTTATATTCTAATTCATGTTATATTCTAATTCATGTTATATTCTAATTCATGTTATATTCTAATTCATGTTATATTCTAATTCATGTTATATTCTAATTCATGTTATATTCTAATTCATGTTATATTCTATTTCATGTTATATTCTAATTCATGTTATATTCTATTTCATGTTATATTCTAATTCATGTTATATTCTATTTCATGTTATATTCTAATTCATGTTATATTCTAATTCATGTTATATTCTAATTCATGTTATATTCTAATTCATGTTATATTCTAATTCATGTTATATTCTATTTCCCGATATATTCTAATTCATGTTATATTCTATTTCCCGATATATTCTAATTCATGTTATATTATAATTCATGTTATATTCTAATTCTCGTTATATTCTAATTCACGTTAGATTCTAATTCTCATTATATTCTAATTCACGTCATATTCTAATTCACGTTATATTCTAATTCAAGTTATATTCTCGTTATATTCTAATTCACGTTACATGCGATGAACGATTTTTCTCTTTCTGTACTCCAGAACAATGGAATTCTCTTCCACTACTCATCCGCAATATACGGACCATCAAATCTTCAAAACTGCACTCAAAACACATCTCTTTAAACTCTACTATCCTGACTGATTCCACCCCCCCACCTCTGATCGGTAAACGATGCTGCTGGGTAGCCGTCCATGGCTGGAGATGTAAATTGTTCTGGAATGGGTGGCGTGAATATACATTGAGTTTTGTTTTATTTAATTAATGTATGTTAATTTTTAAGTTCAGTATTTTGATTGTTAAATTGTATGTACAGCGTGATGAGCCCGGCCCTGGGCTGGGGTACCGCGCTATATAAAACCACAAATACTACTAATAATAATATTCTAATTCACGTTATAGCGGCTTTCCACTGTGCTTTCACTGTTGTAAACCATCAAGAGTCCCACCGCCTCTGTTAGTATAACTCATTAGCATTGAAATGTTCATCTGGCTGTCTCAGGGTGGGCGAGGCGCAGGGTACGATCATGACCCACTAGAGTACAGTTCTAGTACATCGTGGTACGAGCCGCCCCTGTGGCACTTCTATTTATTTATTTATTTATTTTTTTACATATTGAATGGAGCCATTTATTGGCCAACTGCAGTTTCTTTTTTGGGGGGGGGGGGGGGGGGGGGGGGGGGGACAAAAATCTTGCCCCCCCCCACACTAATCAATCAAATAGTGAAACAAGCTTTCACCAATTGGTCTTGTCATCTCATGTGTGAGATCAGAAAAAATAATTAAGGCTCCCCCCCCCACACACACACACACACACACACACACACCATCCTATAGAAGACGCTCACCAACTCCAACACAAGCACGTTCTTTTAAAAAAATATCGCCTAAATGGATCACGCATTGAGGAAGAAAAAAGAACCAGGCTTTAATCACATTGGACCAGGTTATTAAATTTTTGTTGAATTCATACACCTGGCAGTTAAGACAATTGGCCACGGCCCCCCCCCCCAACCTCAATGCACAACGCGGCCTGGGACTGATGTTTGCAATAAAACCTTATTCAGGTCTGTTCAGTGATGGGTCAACAGTTGTTGGGTATTAATGATCGGTAATCAGGGTTCGGGAAAGGGATTACGACTTGAACGTGTTTCTTGTAGGAGAGACGACAGTTACAAAACTGTCACTCCAGATGATCCATCTAATAATTTTTTTTAATTTCCAACATCTCTTGGTTTTGGTGGTACTCATTAAACCCGATAACTGGCTACTCTCCCTTATTGCCGATACTAAACCCAGATACCCACACTCAGTCTAATCACTTAAACTAAACCCAGTTTCCTACGCTAAGTCCAATTACCTACAATCACTTTAATTACCTAACACCCCCCCCCCAGTAGCCCAGACTAAACCAAATTACCCATGCTACCCCAATTATCTATGCTCAAACCCATTACGTACATGCTGCACCCACCCATATTACCCACGCCACCCCATTTACCTGCATTAAACCCCAATTAAGCACGCCACACCAATTACATACAGTCGACCCAATTACCTACACTCACCCCCCCACCCCCCACCCCCAAATACCAACACAAACCCTCAAATACCAACACCGGTCTTGAGCAACCACTTGTATATAGGGCATTAAACAAGGAGAGCCCTTTAAACAATAGTCAAAATATCATTTGATTTTTTTAAACAAATATAATCACTCTATAGACCCTCTAGATAAAATTTATGTTTTATCCTTTCTATATACCTTCCCGGCAGTTCCCTCACCCCCACTTGACATTTCAAGAGTCGGAAGTAACGTCAATTTAGATTAGATCTTACGATGCTAAGACAGTGTGCATGCCGGTAGTCGTTTATTTTTATGTTTTCTTTAAGTAATAGACAAGGTGAGGGAAGAAATTATGGATTGGGGGAGGGGTGGAATACTAAGGGGGCAGGCTTAAAATGTTTGGTTTATTAATGGTGAAACTATATTATGGTGATGATACTCATGCCATATGGCAGTAGATGATTGCCCACTTGAAAACAAGCGAAGTTGTCTGCATGCTCCATCTTGGTGACACAACGAGAGATCTCTGGGAGAAAGGATAAAGACAGGACAGGGTGTTCGGTAAATACTAACACGAATTTTGTGTGCGTGTGTGTATTTTATAATCTAGAAACAGGGGCGTCAACCAGGGGCGTCGACTCTGCTTTGTAGCCGGAAAAAGTTGGTGGTAAGTTCGACCACTTTCATGTCACAACCTGAGTTGTTACGCAGTCGTAGGTATATAGCTCAGGGCATCCACTTGGACGTTAAAATCCACGGGATTACACACTACCAAACAATGTAGTTGTGCATTAGAAAGGTGGGCCAACAGATTAGTTCTAGGAGTTCTAGGTGTATATTTTATTGTGCCCGCCATGAAGTGGGGTGCCCGCCATGAAGTGGGGTGTCAGCCATGAAGTGTGGTGCCGGTCGTAAAGTGTGGTGCCAGCCATGAAGTGGGGTGCCGGTCGTCAAGTTAAGTTAAGTGTTGGAGCCAATCTTAGTTGGATAAGTCAACGTTTGGGTGGAAAAAAGTATTTAATTACAAATACCGTGCAGTTGGCTTTAAAGTCGAGTCCCTGAACCAACCACCATCAACGATTGTCAGTGGGACATTCTTTGAACCAAACACCACAAAAATTGTCACCAGGATGTTCTTTGAATAGGAAACATCGCAAAGATAATGCCCCCCCCCCATGCCTCCCGTTCATCCGGACCCAATTCACGTATCTCCAGTTGTTGTTTTTTATCTTCACTACCGGTATGGCGACATCCCGTCCTTCGTTAACATTTGGCCCACTTAGGACGGCTATTTGTGTCCAGGCATCGACCAGTTGTCTAGCAACGGTTTCACGCGGGTAACACCATCATCACAATGAACATTAAGATTAAAATCATGGATGACAAAAACAAAATGGCCCAGGGTATATCGGCCACGTCAGTGGCGTATCCAGGGGAGAACCTTTTAGGTTTATATATAACCTTGTAAAAATATGTGTTTGTGTTTTTGGGGGGTAGGGGTGGGGTGCACTTTCGGGATTTCGCCCCAGGTGGCCTTAAGTGAAGATACCCCACTAGGTCAAATTAAAACCTAACCGGATATTGAAATGTGACACTGAAACATGCTTGTCTCGAATTGAGTTTATGCAATACGATCTGTTGATGAGTCATTGATTTATTATGTATTTCATTCTCAGTCATGCATGCATAATAAATAGATCAGTCTGGAGAGATGACAGACTGTCTGGATACCGGTATATAGTAACACGACTGTCTGGATACCGGTGTATAGTAACACGACTGTCTGGACACCGGTATATAGTAACACGACTGTCTGGATACCGGTATATAGTAACACGACTGTCTGGATACCGGTGTATAGTAACACGACTGTCTGGATACCGGTATATAGTAACACGACTGTCTGGATACCGGTATATAGTAACACGACTGTCTGGATACCGGTATATAGTAACACGACTGTCTGGATACCGGTATGTAGTAGCACGACTGTCTGGATACCGGTTTATAGTAACACTGGCCAAATACACACAGTAAGTGTAACGAATATGGATAGGCAACGTTTCGGCTATAAGCCTTTACAGCCGTCACAAAACAAGGAATAATAAAGAAAAGATATGAGGTGTTTTTTTTAAACTTGAGTGTCTGGAGTTCTCCTTGTTGGAAGGAAATGATAGAAGCGAAAGTGGACTATCATGAAATCTCAAACTGATGTCTCTTTGGAGATGGCGTCGGTGGGTCGTCGAGTTTGCACTCATAATACCCCCCCCCCCTCATAATACAGGAGGCCAGAGCCGGGTCTCCCCGACTCCAGTCCATGCGGAAGAGCGCCAGGAACCTCCCTCCTGGCCTGAGGGACGTCCGGTCGACCGAGGACGCTGCATTTAAAGCGTCCGCAGTCCACTCTCCTATGGGTCAAGACGGCTTTACTTCCTCTCCGGGGAGATGGTGTTACGTTACCACTCCCCACCGCCCAGGGAGTTGTCCGGTCGGGACGAAACGGTCGCCTAGGGGCGGCTTTCTCAGGGCCGCGTCTTTTTAATCATTGACAATCTCAAACTGATACAATATTATTATGTTATGGTACTTGGACTCAATCAATATTATTATGTTATGGTACTTGGACTCAATCAATATTATTATGTTATGGTACTTGGACTCAATCAATATTTTATGTTTCACCTTTACACTCATGAAATATTTGCATTTTTATTCAGTTCAGAAACAAACAAAAAATTAAAATATACAACACATAAAATCGTTGGCATTGTTTCACAATAAAAAATAATGATAATGGGAAATAGTGATATGATAATGGGAAATAATGATATGATAATGGGAAATAGTGATATGATAATGGGAAATAGTGATATGATAATGGGAAATAGTGATATGATAATGGGAAATAGTGATATGATAATGGGAAATAGTAATATGATAATGGGAAATAGTGATATGATAATGGGAAATAGTGATATGATAATGGAAAAAAGCGATAGTGACAAAGGCTCAGAAATTAAAGCATCATTTTCGTTTAAATATATATTTTGTGTTCCTATTTGTCTCGTTGTGTATTAACTTCTTCAGAAGTAAGTACTTTATACTTCATTACTATTTATTTCATTATTAACTGTTGATACCTTAAGTTACATTTTAAAAAAAAAAAACTTTATAGTTTTGGTCTTAGGTATAGGTTCCAAACCTTTCGTAGCTAAAGCAGGCAGGGACTTCATAGCTGGAAAGTTGTAGTTCTGGTATTTGGTATATTTTTAAATGTTCCAAACCATTCAGAGTTAACCCAGGAAGGGGGCTGTGAGATGCAGGTGATAGATCTCTTGTATAATTATTTAACAGAAACAAAACCAACGCTTAACAACATGTTTGTTGCAACCCTCCCTCCACTACGCCGTTCCGGTTTCTCGGTCCGTAAACAGATTGGGATTTAGGGCACGGACCAATGGGCCACACCCTTCAAGTTTGAATGAACCGCTCGCGTCATCGTGACGGCTGTGGAATTTATTTGTATACAGAGGTCACGCACGCAAATAACGCTGGAATAGGGAGTTTATTTAGACGTTGGATAGTAGGTCAAGTGTACACGGCTTTCTATGTGTGCGTATGCAGAGGCGTAGCGAGGGGGGCAGGGGGGCAGATGTCCCCGGGCGCCAGCTAGTTAGGGGCGCAAAAATGTGCTCTGACATTATTTTATTGATCAAAATAATGGGCTTGGGAGTTGAAAAAAAGAAAAAGGGGCGCTTTAAAAAGGATCTTGTCCCCGGGCGCGAATCTTATCCCCTGGCGCGAATCTTGTCCCCGGGCGCGAATCTTGTCCCCTGGCGCGAATCTTGTCCCCTGGCGCCAAACACCCTCGCTACGCCTCTGCTGCGTATGTATGTGGTGGGGGGGGGGAAATGAGAAGATAGAAATGTGGGACAAATGGCATAGTTTTCAAGACGATTTTACATTCTGGTCAAAATCTAACTTCACGCTTCAAAGAATTTATGCAATAAGGTCTCAAAACCCGTGTAAATGGAGTGAATTGAATATCCAGGGAACTGACTACTGTAACCCAAGTGCCCATGAGCAATTGCCTCTTGTAATTAGCACCGGATAAACGGCATTCTTTTTAAAGGAGTGGCTGTTATTTTAGAGGTCCAATGCATGGCATTCAGAGATACAAACAACACTCTCTAACACCGCTATGAAGACGACAAAACATATAATAAACTAACGTACCTTTGCTATCTAAAAAAAACGTATAATATCTAAACATAAATGTCAAATTTCTGATATAGTGTAATAAAATGGAAGATTATGCAATAATTCAGAAAAAAATTTGAAAATATTTTAAACCATTTAATAATGTAAAATATAATCTATCTAAACAAAAAATTATTTTTTTCAAAATTTAAAAAAAAAAAAAACCGCTTTTAATTGATTTAAAAAAAAAAATCATCTATACCGGGTACCAATCTTTATTTAAGAGCACGAGGTTGCATGTTTTAAAACATGTTTATGGTTTCAAACGTGTTGGTTGTCATCATAAAAAAATGCTTAAATAATGTCACCAACAAGATGTCAAATTTTAAACCGCACCTCACTCACAGCCACTAAAATATGCTGTCTAAAAAACAAACAAAAACAATGAAAAGATACCAAACCTCAGAGCTATCAGGTAGCAATACTTGCGTCGCTATTATACTTGCTTCTAAACGACAGATAAGAACATTAACATATCGCATTGTTTATCCTATTCTTCTACATATTCAAGTATTTTGAAAGCCGCGCATACAATCCACATACCTGTACTTCTCTGAATTCGTTCAAAAGACACACAAAAATCCACTGCGATACACAGGTAAGCGTCCTACCTTTTGATGTGATCAACGGAGCGACTCAGAATGGCCCCTGTCAGCGAGGAGAGGTGTGACGGGCGGTTTGGCCATGAGCCGTGTCTGTTAGCCAGCTGGGAAAGGTCACTGCTGAAGGTCACCAGACTAATAATGTGGTGAAATTTAGATTGAAGCGCAAAAGGTCAACAGACAAGTTGGGGTTGGTGTAAGTAGGTGGGCTTAGTGAAGGCAATAGGGGAAAGTGGTAAGTTTATTGAGTATAACCAAAGCAAAGACAGACAACCGAGATGTTTTTAAATCGAAAACTGTTTGATGGATTACTGCGAGTCACAGTTTTACAATTGTCTTTCCATGTTCAATTCCAAGTAAGGAGATCTTTCCACGCCTTCAGGCAATTTTATCTTAACTCTATCCGTCTATCCAACTATTTTTAGTGGATCTATTCACAAGTCTCATGCTACAGAAGTTATTGAGTCTCGCGGGCTTAGGGCATACGACAAAGGCCATTCGTTTACAGTGGCAAAGTTTTCTTATTATTCTTCTAGTCAAAATTGATGTAATTTTAAAGAGTTTTTTTTTAAAATAAAAATTATGATTATAAGATAGTTTATTTAGGTATCTGTGGTTTTCAGATGTGATTCTGTTTGTGTGGCCAATCTAGCAATCATTTGTTTTTCAATATTTAGCTAATCGATTTTCAAGAGAAAAAAAAATTAAAAATGCAGTTAAAAAAAAAAAAAAGATGTTGTATACATGTATTTCCGGTAACCATTGGTCGGCAAACTCATTGGTCGGCAAACTCATTGGTCGGCAAACTCATTGGTCGGCAAACTCATTGGTCGGCAAACTCATTGGTCGGCAAACTCATTGGTCGGCAAACTCATTGGTCGGAAAACTCATTGGTCGGAAAACTCATTGGTCGGCAAACTCATTGGTCGGCAAACTCATTGGTCGGCAAACTCATTGGTCGGCAAACTCATTGGTCGGCAAACTCATTGGTCGGCAAACTCATTGGTCGGCAAACTCATTGGTCGGAAAACTCATTGGTCGGCAAACTCATTGGTCGGAAAACTCATTGGTCGACAAACTCATTGGTCGGAAAACTCATTGGTCGGCAAACTCATTGGTCGACAAACTCATTGGTCGGCAAACTCATTGGTCGACAAACTCATTGGTCGACAAACTCATTGGTCGGAAAACTCATTGGTCGGAAAACTCATTGGTCGACAAACTCATTGGTCGGCAAACTCATTGGTCGACAAACTCATTGGTCAAAAGAGCCAAAAATCAGTAGCATGACGATTAAACAAATTTTGACTAGCTTAGCGACTTGCCCAAAGTTGCCATGTTTTTTTTTTTTTTGTCGGAGTCAAAACAGATTTGTGAGTCTGGCCGAGCCGCACTCAGGTCGCTAAAGAGCCACATGTGGCTCGCGAGCCGCGATTTGCCAACCACTGTCGGTAATTATGTCATTTTTTTTTTTTTTCATTTTTGGATCGGGATTGAACTCCGTGAGTAAGATTTGCGTCTCCAGCTTCGCGTCACTGACCGCAGGTCGGTCTAATCAATCGTGACGCCAAATACCACGTAAGCTTCAACGTTTATAGAAGAGATCATTAGGGCGGCTTCAGTAGTGACAACAAAAGTATCGCCAACTAAAGTACAGACTACTATTCATTATTCCTATGCTGACAGTGTGACGAATTTCTGTGTCATTCTCGGGCAAGTCGCTAAGCTCGTCAAGTTTTGGGTAAGTCGCTAAGGTAGTCAGGTTTTGGGCAAGTCGCTAAGGTAGTCAAGTTTTGGGCAAGTCGCTAAGGTAGTCAAGTTTTGGACAAGTCGCTAAGGTAGTCAAGTTTTGGACAAGTCGCTAAGGTAGTCAAGTTTTGGGCAAGTCGCTAAGCTAGTCAAGTTTTGGGCAAGTCGCTAAGCTAGTCAAGTTTTGGGCAAGTCGCTAAGGTAGTCAAGTTTTGGGCAAGTCGCTAAGGTAGTCAAGTTTTGGACAAGTCGCTAAGCTAGTCAAGTTTTGGGCAAGTCGCTAAGCTAGTCAAGTTTTGGGCAAGTCGCTAAGGTATTCAAGTTTTGGGCAAGTCGCTAAGCTAGTCAAGTTTTGGGCAAGTCGCTAAGCTAGTCAAGTTTTGGGAAAGTCGCTAAGGTAGTCAAGTTTTGGGCAAGTCGCTAAGCTAGTCAAGTTTTGGGCAAGTCACTAAGCTAGTCAAGTTTTGGGCAAGTCGCTAAGCTAGTCAAGTTTTGGGCAAGTCGCTAAGCTAGTCAAGTTTTGGGCAAGTCGCTAAGCTAGTCAAGTTTTGGGCAAGTCGCTAAGGTAGTCAAGTCCAATAGTCTTTTCTTTGTCTTCTAAACTTGTCGTCTGATCTCAGAGGTGTGGAGATAAGCAGAGAGAAGTGTAGAGGTAGGCAGAGAAAGGTGTAGGGATAAGCAGAGATTTGATTTATAAGCAGCTCTCCATTCATGACTTCCCTCTATGAATGAATGTGTACATCAGCATAACTAAACTAGGACTCGTCAAACTATAAAAAGACCAAATAATAAATGATATCGACATCGCGGGCCGAGAGACAGGTATGCTTATATGTTAGTGTTAGGCGTGCTGGGTGATATACTGTGGGGGGTGAGGGGGGTGAGGAAAAGTGGGGATACATCTCTCATGATTTATTTTGTAATATTTAACTTAAAGAAGCTGTTAAAATATTTTCTTTTCCTCACGAACTCAATAAGGTATGGGCGCGTCCATTAATTACGTCAAAATTTTAAAGCCATTTTTTGCCCCCCCCCCCTCTCCAACAACCCCCCAAACTTTTTTGATTCCCCCCCCCCCCTAAGTAAATATTTCAACACTTTTATAACACCCCCCCCAAAAAAAAAAAATTAAAAAAAAAATAATTAAATTAAAAAAATTATAATATAAATACATCTTACTTTATGCTGATCTTTTTAAATGAAACAAAATTGTTGGAAAAACATTTTTATTACATGTTTATATTATTAATAAACAAGTTTAAAAGTTTTTACACTTAAATTTTATAATGCAGACTCAATTAAAAGTTTGTTAAATACTAAATATCATTGTTTGTGGAAGTATGAATATGATTATTTTCAGTTCAGCTGACAATTTTAGTGTAGTTTCTAGCTGCTATCATTGAGTATCATCTTCCCACGGAGTAGCCAGGTGTTGCTCTATTGTTACAATGGGCACAGTAGCTGATTTATCTTCTTCTTCTTCTTTATTTTAAGGGCCCACGATCAATGAATTGATCATTCTGGCTCCTATGTTTCAGAGGGGTTTGCGATGTTACTGTCCATGGGTTTCAATGGGATACTTCACTGGTTGCAAGGGCGACTCAGCAGTGGTGTTATGAACTGGGGGTTGGAATACAGGAGGCAATAGACACAAATGTCTCGAGTGTAGCCGCCTCAACTGTTGCTTTTGGAAGCTTGTTCCAGTCCCCTATTGTCTTCGGCAGGAATGAGGAGCTTCTGTACTTTGTTCTTGTTTTTACCAGCCGGAACTGTTTGTCGTGACTTCGTCGCAGTCTGGGGGGAAGATGAACGAGTTTCTGTTTGATTCCGGAGCAGTGCACCAGCCCATTTGTTATCTTGTACAACATGGTGAGCCTGGATAGTCGTCGTCGTTCTTCCAATGTCGACCAGCCCAGTGTTTCCAGCATGCTGCCAACACTCGAGGTGCTTCTGTAGCGGTTCATGACAAAGCGTGCTGCCCGTCGCTGGACCGCCTCCAACCTGTCTATGCTTTTCTGGGTAAATGGGTCCCAGACTGTAGAAGCATACTCTAAAATAGGTCGGACAAAGGCTTTATAGGCTTTTTCTTTCACGCTTGAGTTGCCGATCTTCAGATTGCGCCTTAGGAACCCCAGGGTCTTGTTTGCCCGGTTGCACACACTGTTAATGTGCTCGTCCCAGCGGACCTCTCTTTGGATGGTAACACCCAAGTACTTAACGGAGGAAACTGGCTCAAGAATATGGCCATGCAGTTCGTAAGAGTGGTTTAGAGGGAACCTGCTTCTGGAGACTGACAGGGTTTGGCACTTGACGGGATGAAATTCCATGTCCCAGCTTATCTCCCACTCAGCTAACCGATTGAGGTCTTGTTGAAGCTGGCTCTGGTCAGAGCTGTTTACGATTGTCCTATATACCGCCGTGTCGTCTGCGAACAGTCTTGCTTGAGAGGTCAGCTTCTCGGGCAGATCATTGATATATGCTAGGAACAAACAAGGGCCTAGCACTGAGCCCTGGGGGACCCCTGACTTAACACCGACAAAGGAGGAGGTTTTGCCATCTACCACTACTGCCTGGCATCGGTCGCTGAGGAAGCTAGAGATCCATGTTTTGGTAGTGCCTTGGATCCCATATCTATGCAGTTTGTGCAATAGCAAGCTATGGTTGACACGGTCAAACGCTTTTGAAAAGTCCAGCACAAGCACATCAGTCTGCTTGCTGTTCTCCAAGTTGGTCGTCAACTCTTCAGCAAATTCAAGGAGTTGGGTCTCGCATGATCTGTTGACTCGAAAGCCATGCTGACAGTCATTGAGTATATTATTTCTCTCCAGGTGATTCATGACCGCGCTTACGATTATGTGTTCCAATAGTTTACATACTACGCTAGTGAGGGATACAGGGCGGTAATTGGCTGGGTCGTAATGTTCTCCTTTTTTGTAGATCGGAGTGACATACGCTGTTCTCCAGTCAGTTGGAACTTTGCCTGTGAATAGCGACGATTGGAAGAGGATTGTTAATGCAGGAGCGATTTCTTCGGCCAATTCTTTTAGCACTCGTGGCTTGATGTTGTCAGGACCACATGCCTTGTAGGAGTTAATGGTTTTAAGAAGTTCCAGCACACTCTTCTCTGAGATCTTGATATCTTCCATGGTGGGATAGGCTGTGCTCATCATCTTGGTCTTCAGCAGGAACTCAACTTCTGAGTACTCTCTGCCATCCCCAAAGACCGAATGGAACTGTTGATTGAGTATGTCCGCCTGTTCTTTGGGTTCAGACGTCAACTTGCCTTCCCATCTCAGGGGGGAAACCCCGATGTTTTTTTACCTGTGATGCTTGACATAGCTCCAGAGCTTCTTGTTCTTGGCGGTAGTATCTTCCTCTGAGAAGATGCCGTTCAGGTAGTTCCAGTAGGATCTGCGCAGTAAGCGTTGGATGGTTCTTCGGAGCCTCAGTACTTCGGCTTTTAGTTCGACCGACCCATTCTTCTTCATACGTTTGTACTGGCGGTCTCTCCTGTGTATGAGCCTTTGGATTTCAGCCGTAACCCATGGTTGATTTGTCTTAGGTTTTGAGGTCTTGTGTGGTATGAATTTCATCACTGCATCAGTGATTGTTGTCTNGCGGTCTCTCCTGTGTATGAGCCTTTGGATTTCAGCCGTAACCCATGGTTGATTTGTCTTAGGTTTTGAGGTCTTGTGTGGTATGAATTTCATCACTGCATCAGTGATTGTTGTCTTGAATTTCATCCACAGCTCTTCTGTTGTCGCATTACCCTGAATCTCATGCATGTTTGAACTCAGCTCAGTCGTTGCACTTCTCAGGCTATCCCAGTCTGCCTTTGAATAAATGGGGATTTCTCGCACAGCCTGTTTCTTTTTTAGCACGCTGACTTGAAATTCGCAGTACGGTATGCAGTGGTCTGATATTCCGGGGATGACTTCTACTCTTGGGATGAGATGTGGACTGTTAGTGAGGAGTAGGTCGAGAGTGTTTTCCCCTCTTATCATTTTCATCTTGAGGAACTGATATACCAGACAAGTCAACATCATCCTCATCTAATCAATCCGCACTTAAAATGGAAGCATTGTCGTTTTGAGCAATAGTTGTCATAAGCTCTCTCTGACTTCTGGCACCTACTGGAGCAATAATTGTCATAAGCTCTCTCTGACTCCTGGCACCTACTGGAGCAATAATTGTCATAAGCTCTCTCTGACTTCTGGCAGCTACTGGAGCAATAATTGTCATAAGCTCTCTCTGACTCCTGGTACCTACTGGAGCAATAATTGTCATAAGCTCTCTCTGACTCCTGGCACCTACTGGAGCAATAATTGTCATAAGCTCTCTCTGACTTCTGGCAGCTACTGGAGCAATAGTTGTCATAAGCTCTCTCTGACTCCTGGCAGCTACTGGAGCAATAGTTGTCATAAGCTCTCTCTGACTTCTGGCAGCTACTGGAGCAATAATTGTCATAAGCTCTCTCTGACTCCTGGCAGCTACTGGAGCAATAGTTGTCATAAGCTCTCTCTGACTCCTGGCAGCTACTGGAGCAATAGTTGTCATAAGCTCTCTCTGACTCCTGGCAGCTACTGGAGCAATAATTGTCATAAGCTCTCTCTGACTCCTGGCAGCTACTGGAGCAATAATTGTCATAAGCTCTCTCTGACTCCTGGCAGCTTCTCGAATTGGTCGAATCCTTTTTTGTTGAGGAGCATGTGGCAATTTCTTACGCTCAAGAGGGCATTGTCGGTGCTGTTTGGTCATGCTTTTTCAACATGACTTGTGATGCAAAATAGATGTTACAGATTTTGCAAATCCGTTCAAAAAGCGATATTATTATTGTTACTAACTTTACATTCCCTTAATTCTCAAAATAGTGTATTCCTACTCTATTAATATCATTTAACTTTTGACTTCTCTTGCACTATAAAAGTGTGCTAACATTCTGACCAGCCATCTGCAGTGCACAGACAGACACAAATAAAAATAAATCTTAAATTGTTAAAAGCCATAAAAATTATGACTATTTAAACTCATTTACACTTGTAAGGTTTTTTTAAAATAATGTAAGAACCAGTCAATTTTTAACATCAACATTTTAATAGTGAAAACATGATTGTTGACGTCAACTAATCTACCCCCCCCCCTTTCCTCCCCCTTGTCAACAACTGTCAAACATTTACAAATATTATATGATACTAACATTAAATGATACTAACATTATATGATACTAACAATAAATGATACCAATATTTCATTATACTAACATTAAATGATACTAACATTATGCGATACTAACATTATATGATACCAATATTACATGATACTAACATTTTATGATACTAATATTTCATGATACTAATATTACATGATACACTTTTTTAGGTTGATTCCGTGGCCTACTAACTGCGGCCTGGAAAGCGTTTCCAAAAGTGCTCCACTCTAACACACACGATTGCTACGTTATACTTTCATGACACTGTTTTGTTTTGTTTAATCTTAAATGACTTCTTACGTCTTCTATCGCTCTCAATATTCCCTGCAACAACTCTTTCCTACAAAGAATTTAAAGGGAATGGGTGGGCCATGGGGGCACACATAGGTTTTTTGGAATGAACCGCTGCTTCACAAATTACGTCACGACAGTAACATACCAGTGTCCTTTCGCTGGTGTTCAGGCAATTTCAGTTAGTCACTAGCCTACATTGGGGACACATCTTGTCTTAACCATTGATTGATGACATATTGACCTTACAACTCGTGGTATCACTGACTCGGCTATCAGTGAGACGACAAATACTTTGGAATGTGTGATAGTAATTTAGTAGTAAATTGGTGAAATTCAGCCTACTTCGTTTACAGCGATTTGCCCTCCCTGTCTTACATTGGTTTTGGTTGGGGGTATGGGGGAGAAGGGGAGGAGGAGGTGTCTGTCAGTCGGGCTAGTCTATCAGTTCGCAGACCTATTGAGCCTATTGCTCCACATATTGTACACTTCTGTGGCTCACCAGCTGCTACCTAGTCCAGGTGTGTGCAGAAATACCACTTTCACATTCCGATACTAAGTGTGACACACGTGACAAGGGGATGGTCTTTAACTTGTAAAACACCCCACCCCACCACACACTAACCACCGTACATTCCTAGAGGGCATCTAGAAGAAAATGTGACTGTTGGTGGCACCCCACCACACACTAACCACCGTACATTCCTAGAGGGCATCTAGAAGAAAATGTGACTGTTGGTGGCACCCCACCACACACTAACCACCGTACATTCCTAGAGGGCATCTAGAAGAAAATGTGACTGTTGGTGGCTCTAGAAGAAAATGTGACTGTTGGTGGCTCTAGAAGAAAATGTGACTGTTGGTGGCTCTAGAAGAAAATGTGACTGTTGGTGGCTCTAGAAGAAAATGTGACTGTTGGTGGGAAAGTCATAGAAGAAAATGTGACTGTTGGTGGCTCTAGAAGAAAATGTGACTGTTGGTGGCAAAGTCATTTGCATTCTGGATTCGCCACTATGCGTAAGAATTTTGGGCTCTCGTTTTTAACAGGTTGACCTTTCAAACCCAGCAGATCACATACTATAAGGCAGGCCTGCACAACTCAAAATGTAAGGCGGGCCTGCACAACTAACAATATAAGGCGGGCCGTAATACATTATGAAAAACTTGTGCGGGCCAAAAGAAAATAGGACAGGACTTGTGCGGGAAAAAAGAATATAGGTCAGGGAGGGAGCTTTTAAGAAAATAATAAGAATAAAGAGTTTGTCGTTACAAAGTGGGTGCTGGCGAGCCACATGCGGCCCGCGGGCCGTATGTAGTGCAGGCCTGCTATAAGGTATCGTCTAAATATGTTAACAGTAAATAGCAATACAACTTCACGGGGCTAGTCATCACTAGGGTAGTGTAAACAAAAAAATCATATTTACTTTCCCCTCCAAATTAACCACATTTTAATCGCATTTTTGTAGTACAAAAATTACACTACTCTTTATTCAACCTTTTTACAACTCTACATTCGACCTTTAACTGCTCTATATTTAACCTTTAATTATTCTATATTCGATCAACAACTTTTTTAAAAGGCTTTTAGAGGTGTTTGTGACTTCATTACGCCGGGAGTGGGGTAACAACTCTAGCACAACGTGACCAGCAAGAGTGAGATTGTTATCTTCAAATAACATTGTCACCGTGTCTTAGCTTAGGGTCTTACGTGGTAATTTGGGTGGGGAGTGGTGGGTCTTGGGGTGTACGTATGTACCGATTATTTCATTTGCCCAGGGCGCAAAGATGCAATCAAAGGACTTTGGCCAACACACATCTGTGAACAAAGCCTGGCTGACCTTTGACCCTCCCTCCCCCCTCTTAAAAATCCCACACCCACACACCCCACCCCCTTACACCCACAAACTGCCCCAGCTTGCACAATTTTGTCTCCCGTTAAACCTTAGTAAGTTATGTTTTCTGATTTTTAAAAAGTCCGCAATCGATCATTTGTCCGTAACCATGGAGATTTAAACATAGTTAAAAGAAAATATCAGATTTTTAATTTTCGTCTCTTTTAAATAATCGTTAACTAATTGTTTCTTTAAACAAGACTATATGGTCACAATTGCATCAATGAAACAAGACTATATGGTCACCATTGCATCAATGAAACAAGACTATATGGTCACCATTGCACCAATGGAACAAGACTATACGTGATGCTGCTAATCTATGGCAGACTTTAGGAATTTAGGATTACTAGACAAACTGCTTTCAGACTTACCTTGAGAATAAAACATAATATATCTATGCATAAAATGACCAATGATCCTATCACTTCCGTAGTTAACCACAATGCCCGGCGTGAATAACTTTATTCCGGGGCCCTATACTTCCACACCTATAAGGACAGGTATCGGTACAGTTCGATTGTTCAATAATCCCCGAGGTCTTGACCCGACCATGTCCAATCTCACGGTCGGGTTCGGCGCGGTCCGGATCAATAAGTTGATCCATGTCAGTAGCACACCTCGCCTTGCCCCGTCTCTGCATGACTAATTCACCGCTGGTGATTCGCTGTGGTGACCAGGACTTGAAACGACACTCGACAGCCAGCTCCGGTGAGGTGCGAAAAAAGAAGTGGAAGGGATGGTTGAAAAAGGCAGACTCCCTGGGTGCCATCATCATATACTTGTTTGGGTATTTAACGTATACATAATTTGTTTAACATCGCACTGGCCCCATTTTCGGGCTTAACCCCGAGTACAGACCTTATCTCTGCAGAACTGATAAAACTAGGTGCAGGGCCGGCGCTAGGAGGGTGCGGGGCCTTAGGAAAATTGAATTTTGCGGGGCCGTTGACGTTATATATTCCGCCGATAGGATATTAAGACACGTTATAGTTGTACTGGGGCCTTACTGGATGCTGGGTGGCCGAGCGGTCTAAACTGTCTCAAACCAAATAGCTGCTGGTGCAGCGGTTCTCAACCTTTGGGGGTCGCACGGCCCTTTCCCATGGGTCGTCTAAGACCACCGGTAAACACATATACTCTACAGCTATAAAATAATTTTTTGGGTGTGGGTCGCCACAACATGAGGAACTGTATTAAAGGGTCGCGGCATTCAAATACTATAGACAGAGTGATTTTCACACCCTGACGTACACGTTACAAGTTATAATAATTTTTAAAAAAAAATTGAGAACCACTGCTGTAGAGCATTGCTGGTCTGGAGTTCAATCCCCACCAAAGCCAACATCTCAAGCACTTCGGGTGAATGGGACTCGTTAGCCTTGGACGGCAATCCATCTAAGAGAAGGCAAACTCTGAATTTAAACCAGGAACACATTGTGGGCCCCTCGAATATAAGAAGAAGAATATATAATAACTATCCAATAACTGGATTAGGAACTATTAGTAGACTTGTGTATATTATAAATATACTACGGCAACACGCGGGCCCCGCAAAGCGACCTCATACACGACCTCATATCCAGAATCTGGCAGGTCACATAATCCCAACTCACAAAAAATTATCTTAGCCGTAACTATCCCCCTTCTCAGTGTAATGTACAAAATATCCTTACAAAACATAGAGTAAGAGTAAGAAAACTGGAAAGGTGTAATTAACAATGTAATTAACAGGGTTGCCGGAAATTTCTTTGTAAGAATTCCAACAGTATCCAACAGGATATGAATTAACAGATACCAGTGGATTACCAATGCGGATCCCGGCAGAAAAGTGCAGACAGGAATTACCTATGCAATGCTCTACAGCAGTGGTTCTCAACCTTCCTAATGCCGCGACCCTTTAATACAGTTCCTCATGTTGTGGCGACCCACAACCACACAATTATTTTATAGCTGTAGAGTATATGTGTTTTCCGGTGGTCTTAGGCGACCCATGGGAAAGGGCCGTGCGACCCCCAAAGGTTGAGAACCGCTGCTCTACAGGAACTCGGCTCATACCTATGTCGATGGCTAACTCCAATGTAGAATCAAACTACATGGAGAATACTCGAGGGAGTTTCCAGTTAATTAGGGTTAATCAGACAAGGAGACTCTATCATGTATCCCGTTTAACATCACGCTAGAAAAAAAAGTTATTAGAAGCATAAAAATGAGCACCAGCGGAACCAAAACAAGCTACCTCCACAGAGATACTACAGAACAACAATCATCAGGAACTTTAAATAGCCAGCCATACGCAGACGATATAGCGCTACTTGGCAGACACCGAAATGATATAATTAAAGCATTCAAGGAATTTGAAAATGCCTCAGTCAAAGCTGGGCTTGATGTAAATGAAGCGAAGACAAAATATATGATAATGTTACGAAACACCCACGCTGATGACGACATCAACATAAACACACATGGCTACATTCAAATACTATAGACACAGTGATTTTCACACCCTGACGTACACGTTACAAGTTATAATAATTTTAAAAAAAAAATTTAAAAAAAATTGAAAACTTTTTAGAGCGTAGGAACGAATATAAAAATGAATCTATTAAAAGGGAAATATTTTTATAATTCTTTATTCATGATTGTAATATTGAACATTTAAAAATATTTCCTTTAACTAATTAAATTAATTAGGAGTAAATTAATATGAAATAAATTATTTTCAAATTTATAACTTAATTTTGATTGCAAAATATAGTTCTTTTTAGTAAGTATTCTCCCACCAACTTTCTCATCCTAGTTTTGGTTGAAATAAGGTAGAGCACTCTTAAAAGAGGTTGCATACAACAAAACAAAATCAACAAAATCCAAACTTTAAAATAAACAACAAAATAAAATTAAGACTAGCAATGCGCTGGTACAAAATGGTCAGATAGAGTCATTATATGTTTGTGAATAATGGAAAATTCCCGGCTTGTTGGCAAGGAAATAATAAATGGTTTGCAAACATCAGCATCAAGAGAAGACATAATAAAGTGGCTTACAATTGTTAGAGCCGTTCTTGTTCCGAAAATTCTAGAATTCGGAACAGAAAGATTAAATTTATATGGTTATGATCCTGCAAGATTGTTGTCGTTTAGGCAAGAATTAATTTCAGATTATGCCATTAAATTCTATGACAGAATAATTTCCAAGTTCTCAATAGAATGGCTGTCACTACTGACTTCAGATGGATTCCACACACTTGTTTTACCTCTTTTTCTTGAAGGCCCTGTAAAGGATTCATTATTTGCTTTAAACAAAGCAACCTTTGGGGCAACCAGGTAATTTAAAGTTATTTATTAGACATGTAGCTAAGACTATATGTTGTATGTTTTTTAAACTTATAAATATATATGTATGGTAGGTTTAGAACAAGTAGGCCTATTCTTATTCTTTTTGCATCACCACACCCCTTCATGATTTTAAAACATTTCCTGCACCTCCTTCTGGATTCAAAGCATATATTCTGCAACCCCCAAAATATAAATACAAATAAACCTGATTTTTTTACTGTGTCTTCCGACTCTGCCTCTAACACCACTGGTTAACAAACCCTGGTCTAGAACTAAAGAAAGGTTATTTTAAATTGTTTGTTCTTGGTAATTTTCTGTGCAGTTAAGGGGTAGACTTTGAAAAATATAGTCAGATGAGGTGTGAGCTACATGATTTTAACAAAAGTTTATGAAATAAATAAAAATAGTTTGTGCATTATAAAATTTAAATGCTTTGTCATACCCAGTTATAAATAAGATACAATTTTTAAAATGGGAATGATCTTTAAATTAAATAACTAAATCTAAATTTTAAAATAAATTTAAATGTTCTTTCCCTTCAATTTGTTTCAGCAAAGATGTTAAGTTTAATAAATGTGTGTTGATACTTGAGCAGTTTATGGTGCATGAAAGGCTGGCTCAGCTTTTAATAGATCTAAGTACTGTTAGTATGGATGACCAGGGAGCATCTAAATCTTCTCAAGTGTTAGATGTAGAAGCAGTGATACTTTCTCAAATTCTGCCTTCCTTCCCTGAGAATATTGCCAACAGACTTCAGCGTGAAAATAGGTATGCAAACTTTGAAAAAATTTAATATGAAAATAGAAAGCCTTATTGGTGGATGTGTATAGTCTTTTAAGTGGGAGTGTATGTTTTAAACAAACCTTCTGACATTTGCTCTGTAAGAGCATATAATTTTGTGGGCCATCTAAATAATTTCTATTTCTAATTATTTTTTTTAAAGTAGCACTATTCTCATCTTTCCAATCAAATTTCAAGTAAGTAAACATATGTGAGTGACAAATACTTTTTAAAAATATAGGTTTCTATACATTTTAAAAAAAATCTTACCTCATCAATCCTCTTCTTATCTTGATACAGTGCACAATTCCTTCCCCAAAATTACATCCCAGAAATAGCACTGGCCATCTTAGATACTCTGCAGTGGGCTCATGACCTCCTGGCTAGTGGTCATGATGTTTCTCTTCTTTTTGTTAGTACTCTCACAGGAAAACTGTGTTTAACGGGATATGCAGGTTAGTTGAACATTTTTCTTAAAATACTTGATGATCAATAATGAATATGATGTTCACTTACTTTATATGTTATAGATCACATAGCAAGATTTATTAACTATTTTTATGTGTCCATTACTTTTTAACATAAAATTGATGATGGTTGCTTTGTTTTATAGATTTATTACTGGACACCCTTTTACCTCATTTGTGCGTTCGTGTGAGAACTGACTTTATTTGGTGTAGATTATGTCAAAGAGTGTTTGCTGGGGTGCCAGACAGGAGTCTAGAAGCAGTAGTAGTGCCTGTTTTAAAAAAGGTTTCATGGTGAGAAAATTGTAAATTTAATTAAGGAAATATTTATTAGCATAACTTAAAGCTTCTTTTGTTTTTACATAAAAATAGTAAAATAATGGTAAATAATTTTTATGAACTTAATTCAACTTAATTTTGTTTTATTTTATTTCTATTTCTTAATTTTTTTTTTGTATTTTATAAAATTTAATGGAGAAGTTTTTTGAGCAATACCATAACAGATTTTTAAGTCTTAATTCTTATTTGTATGTTAGCATAATTGTTACCTTTCTTAATTTTACTCTTGCAAATATTACTTTGATTTCTCCCCTTTTTTCTAGTCAGGTTATTTGGGTGATTAAATGAAATTAAAATAATTTCAATAATATTTAAAAAAAAAACAACAAATATATGACTTGCATTTTTCTACATGCTTAATGTAGGCCAGGTATACAATGATTTTGCCAGGTTCTTTTTGACTGCTGGACACTTTAAAAAAAAAAATATTATTACCTATTTGTTTAGAATAATTTATTTTTAGTTTGATATCTTATTTTATAAAATTAATTATAGGCTTACTAGAAAAGGTTCTTTGGTTTTCACTAAAGAACATTAATGAAAAACAATTTATTTATTTCACTTTAGGTATGGCCTGGTTGACAAATTTCTTGGAGACTGTATACTTCACAATACTGGGATAAAAATGTTGATATGTACAAAAATGTTGCTCTACAGGAGTTATGCTAAACCAGTATGTAATTGTGACATTTTTTGTGCATGATTCTCTGATTGTCTGTTTATATAAGATAAATTTGTTTGAATACAATTTTTAAGTTTTACATAATGCAATGGTAAACTTAGTCATTATGTAACACAATCTCGAGGAGAGAGAGGATTAAATAACTTGGTCTTTCATTTAAGATAAGAAAAATAATTGAGCTAAATTTAGATTTGTTCATAGAAAATGCTTTAAAAAATAATCTTAACTCTTTCGATGCGGAACAACGCACACTGCGTTCTTCCGCCGTTCTCAAAACCACGGACCAAAGCGCTGTGTGTTGTTTCAATATCATGTTTGTTTCTTTGCTATTTCTTTGTTAAACTTTTTAAGAGCTATTTTTAAATAAGACTTTTACTTAGAAGAGTGGTATTTCATTGTTTATAAGCGAAACCAAAGTTTATTTGTTGTCATTTGAAGCATTTTTTTATGATTTTCTTTGCGTTTTTTTTTTCTACTATTGCTAAGGCTACCCTAGCCATAGTAGGTAAGTTTCCTAGACGATGAACAGTTAAAAAAGCTTTGGAATTGTTTTATACTATTTCGTTTCATAGTGAAGATGATTTATATTTAGATGCATCGCATGATTCCGATAGTAGTAGTTTTAGAGGAATTGAGTTATAGAAGTTAAGATGAGGTATGCGTTGATTATAGGGTTGGGGGAAATTGATTTAGCATAAAATTTTTTCCACATTTTAGGGTTCTTTTCTGCAACTTATTTTTTTTAAAGTGAAGAAACAAGTGTACAAACATATAGTCCTTTCAATTACCTTTCATTTGATACCAAGTGTAGTCTTATAAATCAAAGAATATTTTAAATCTTTTTTAATAAACCCAACCTATCACTCTTTTTCCGCTCTTCGAAAAAAATTTACATTTTTTTTAATAAAAAAATTCCGCAGCAAAAGAGTTAAAAGCTTGAATGCTGAATCTGATTCATTTTATATGCAGAAACCTATCTAAATTTTAAAATTAACTTCTTTGGCAAGTTTCTCTACTTGAAATGACATTTTCTAATGCAGTCAAGAAGCTTACTTTTCAAAAACATTTCTTTGCGCAGAAGACAATTCTACACAATATTATAGGCTACTTGGCATCTTTTCATACAAGGCGCCATCTTCTAATAGAGGTAAGCCTTTTAAGTTTTATATAGCTTATTATTTAGGGACAATATGATATAGAATGAAGCTTTGCAAAGGATAGGGGTCGGTGACTTGCTTTTTACATAAACCTTAAAGGTGAGAAGAAAATTCTTGGGCACTGTAAATCTCTGTGTATTGTATTCATTTCAGATCAGTAGCTGTTAATAAGTCTACCTTGATTTTATTTATTTAAAAAAAAAAATTTTGCCCTTTCAATGAGCGAAGTTCACCAACAAAAACATATTAGCTGTAAAGTATTGATGTTTGTACATTTGTTTGTTGTTTTTTTTTGTCCCCCCCCCCCTCATTTTTTCCCACTGTCTGACCCCATGTTGCCCTAAATACAAATATCATGAATATGTGATTTTTTTTATTTGGTTATTTAATAAGTATTTGTATTGTTGTAATGTACATTTATTTATTATGTACATTATTGACCAATAAGGAAAAAGGTGAGCAACCTAAATTGTAACCATATTAAATGAAGAAATAAATAGCTCATATATTGTTTAGCCAATGAAAGTGTCATTTTATTTAACCAAACATGTTTGCATTGTTCCAGGTGTGCAAAAACCTCCTGGGTGTCTGGGGAGACAGCAGCTCCATGAAGCGCATATCAGCTGAACAACACCTTTACATCTCAAAAGCTTTGATGGCCTGTCTAGGAGTCATGACTGAAGAAGAACGGAAAAAACACCATGATGGCAAGTATTCGTTTTCAGAGCATGTCAGTGACCTTTCTTTATTCACTCTGCTTCTGGAGTGTTCAAAGTTCAAGATTATAGTATTATCAGGTATCTGATATATTTTAAAATTTCTATTTTTCCTATTGATATTTTTTTTTGTTTTGATAGAGCTCTTGCACCTCCTAATGCCTGGTGTCCAAGCCCATCTAGAGAGCTCCGACCCATCCATGAGAATGGTCGGTATGATCATTGCTAAAATACTGACCCAAATTGTAGAGCCAAAAGGCCCACAACTAGAGTTTGAACTTGACATGACAGATCCTCTGGTGATAGATCTGCTTTCATATAAAGATCTTCCTTCGGATCCAGGACCTTCAGAGGCTGAAAAGCAAGTTATTTTTATATTTTATGTGCATTCAATTTAAAATGAAACATAAATGTGTTTTTAAAATAAGATACTTTTAAAAAAGCAAGCAACTTAAGGGTTTACTGTAATTTTTAAAAGTAAGCATAAAAAAAAAGAATTGTGTCATTAAAATCGGCCTTTCTAGTTTAAAAAAAAAAAATTAATACTGTTAAAAGTATTTCTGTGATTAGGTATTTAATTTATGATGCTCCTATATTTTATATTTATTTTAATGAATTTTTAAAATTGTGAATGAACAGAGAAATTGTTTTACCTGAAGCAAAAGAGCAAGACAATAAAAGTGACAAGGCAAAGAAAGAAAAACCAGAAGTCGATCTCAAAGCTGAAGAATCAGAACTAGACAGGTGTGAAATAATTTGAGATTTTGAAAAAAAAATTAAAAATTTCAGTAATTTCAGCAGTGACCTCTCCAACAACCATTGGAAAAATAACATAAGGACAACATTTTAATATTCAGAATATTTATTCAAAATTATTAAATTAATATATATATTATTTTTTCTCTTCTAAAGCTTAAAAAATGTTCAATTTATACATTGATTTCATATAATTAAAGCTAAAAATGAGACTTAGAAATAAAAATTTCAGCCATGGCTGCCAAGGACAGCAAATTGATAAATCTGGTGTACTTGAGACTTAATTACATCCTCTTTAAGTGCATATTATATCATCCAGAAATATTTAATATGAAAGGTGTTCTATATTAAATATTCTCAATACATACAGAGTCATACTTTGATGAAATGTACAGCATCTCAGAGCACTGTGCTCAATTTGAGCTCTTTAGTGCAACAAGATCATTCGCTGTGCTCAATCTGAGCTCTGGGGCTCAACTTGATCATACTCTGTGCTTGATTTGAGCTCTGTAGTGCAACAGGATCATTCGCTGTGTTCAATCTGAGCTCTGGGGCTCAACTTGATCATACTCTGTGCTTGATTTGAGCTCAGGAGTTAATAGGATCATACCCTGTGCCAAATTCAAGATCTGAATTTTGAAGTTTTCAAAGGTTTAAATCAGTAAAAGTTGTCATGTCAAGTCCAATAAGAGCTTGTAAAAAGACATGAGTTTGAGTTTTTATAGTTACATACATGCAAGTAGTGACACAGGTCTTTGACGTGTGGTGTTGCGTACAAATATTTCAGTGATGATGATCTGGAACCCTATGATATGTCCAATGACAAGACGGTCACGAAACATGCGCCACCAAAATATGTGCGGGAGTGCATGGAAGGTAACATTTTCAAAAAATTTGTTGTTTGCTATTTGAGATCAACTTACAATTTATTTTGTCGTCAATTAAAACTGTCTGCTATATCAAAATTATGAAAGATATTATAATTTTTTTGTGTAAAATCGTTTAATGTGAAATAGCACTGTATTTTTAGCAAGATAATAATAGGATTTGAATGAGAGTATATTAATTTCCTTGCCGTGAAAATACTGCTTTAATTCATTATGTTTTTTCACTTTATTATTTTAATGCATTAATTGTTTAGGTCAGAGCTGGTTTCTTACATTAATTGTATCAAACCCAACACATTTCAATTTCTAGTTGTAGCACCCAAACAAAGTTTTAATACTAACATAGAAAAAAATAACTATTTGGCTGGGAAGGGATGCAATAGGAGTTCAGAGTTCAATTTGAACATTTGGCTAATTTTTCTATTTATCTCAATCAAATTTCCCTCCAAGGTTTAATTTGCAGTTCTGAAGAACCTGATAGGACCGAGCTCTGTCTGCAACACGCTGAGAAATTAATTAAACAGAAATCAAGCGGCCTAGAGGAGGTAACCCATTTCGCCATGCTTTTCATGGCCGCATTTTTCAAGCTGTCTTGTGGTGGGACAATAAATGGATCATTTGTGTGTTCAGTCATTGTTAAAACTTGATTTTGCTTCTTCTGCGTCAAATCAGACAACCGCAGATGTGAGATTGGTTATAAATAGAGGATGATGTCAGAGTTTTTAATGTTTTAAGTATCGTAAAAATGGTCCCCACGCAGTTGGGAAAACCCAGGAACCAGTTCTTGGTATAAAACAATTTAACCCAAAAAAAGCTAATTCATCCCTTCCCATCTGACCTTATCTCTTGATCATGCTAAGACAATAACTTTGTTTTTTTAAATCTTTGTTACATTCAAACACCCTGAATTATAATAGTAAGATCTATTTGTTACATTCAAACACCCTGAATTATAATAGTAAGATCTATTTGTTACATTCAAACACCCTGAATTATAATAGTAAGATCTATTTGTTACATTCAAACACCCTGAATTATAATAGTAAGATCTATTTGTTACATTCAAACACCCTGAATTATAATAGTAAGATCTATTTGTTACATTCAAACACCCTGAATTATAATAGTAAGATCTATTTGTTACATTCAAACACCCTGAATTATAATAGTAATAAAGATCTATTGGAATTTTATCTTGGGATGCAGTTTTATTTGATTTTAGTTTTCTTATATCCTACTCATATCTTCTGAGTTGCCCTTTGCTTGCTTTTGATATGTTTAGTTCAGAGCTGGTCTCAAATTGTGGTCTCATGCTGTAGACTCATGTGACTCTTTGTGACCTCATTTTGTGGTCTCATATTGTGATCTCATATTGGGTATTATATTTTTGACTCATTGTGGTCTCATATTGTGGTCTCATATTGCGTTCTCATATTGTTGTTTCTTATTTGATGTCATATTGTGGTCTCTTATTGTGATCTCATATTGTGATCTTATATTGTTGTCTCATTTTGTGGTCTCGTTGTGATCTCATATTTGTGACTGTATGGTCTTAAATTATGGTCTCATATTTTGTCATATTGTGGTCTCATATTGTGGTTCTACCTCATCACTTTGTTTCACCCGCTGCCAGATTGCCGTGGAGTTCACACAAATCCTCCTGCACCTTGAGGACACCCACAGCTTTGAGAACTTTCTAATCAACAGGTTCTCAGCGTTGGTGGCTTTGGCTGTGCACTGCCCGGAAAAGGTTTGTTAGTGAAGGTATACTGGGATGAGGTCTTGGGTTTGTTAGGAAAGTTGTTTGGAAGGGATATTGGGATGAGGTCTTGCAACAAAGGTTTGTTAGGAAAGTTGTTTGGAAGGGATATTGGGATGAGGTCTTGGAACAAAGGTTTGTTAGTAAAGTGGGATGGAAGGGATATTGGAATCAGGTCTTGGAACAAAGGTTTGTTAGTAAAGTGGGATGGAAGGGATATTGGAATCAGGTCTTGGAACAAAGGTTTGTTAGTAAAGTTGCTTGGAAGGGATATTGGGATGAGGTCTTGGAACAAAGGTTTGTTAGTAAAGTTGCTTGGAAGGGATATGGGGATGAGGTCTTGGAACAAAGGTTTGTTAGTAAAGTGGGATGGAAGGGATATTGGGATGAGGCTCTAATGGAGTGGGGATAAAAGCTGATGATATTACAGAAGTTAAGTGATGTGTTCTAAACACTTTATTGTTTACATTCACAGGTGGCTAAATACTTAACTGGTCTGTTCTATGAGAGGAACTACAGCATCAGGCAGAGAATGGACATCCTTGAGGTAAATCAGACCTGTCTCTTGTAGATTTGGCTTTTACCATCAAGTATCTTCACAGCATAATTCTTTTTTTAAAATTATTAAATTGGTTTGAGCTCAGTGAATACAAATATGAATCAGATTTATTTTAATCTCTCTTTCCCATCTGTACTTATGTTTTTAATTGTTTAAAAAATTGTTCATTCGTTGTGCAGGTTTTGGCCAATGCAGCACAGAGACTCTCAGAACCAGACAAGCCAGAGAAATACGATGAGTTCGTTCTTTTTGTTATTGATGTTTCTATAAGTTGAAGGGAACAACAGTTGAATTTCTATTCTTTAGATTATGTTTTGTTTATTTATGGTACATTTTTCAATAATTTAAAAAACTATTTTATTTCTCTACAGCATAGAAAATAAAACAGTTAATAAAATTAAAAAATGTTTTTTCTTATAAATGTTTAATTAATTATTTTTTTCAATTATTTTATTTCTATGCTGTATATTGTTAAAAAAAATTAATTAATTTCAAGTTATTAGTAAAAACTAACTGTATAAGAAACTCTGCCTTATAAAAGAAATGAAAGTAGATGCGGTTAATGATACTTGCATTGCACAATTTTTTATTTAGTCATTATTATTTTATTTTATTTATATTTACTGTTTCAGGACTAAAGAGAGTAAGATATTGGATGTCAGCCCCAACTCTGAGGCAAGCAACTGGAGGGAAATTGTTCAGAGGAGAATTGAGAGCAACACCAGGAGGTTTGTGCACGGTCCATCGAGGCCACAACCAGTCCCCACAGCCAACCGCTTCAACCAAGTGGCGGGGCATTTCTTCTACCCTCTGATGAACAAGGCAGACAGAAACAGATCCGGTTTGGACCTGTTGGGACAGGATTCAGCTCTGCTCTTTAGACTTCTGTACACCCTGGCCATTATATTATACTCAGCCATCAACTTGCCGGTAAGTTCAAATCTATGTTAACATGCCATCAACTCGCTGTTAAGTTCAAGTCAGGGTTAACATTGTTTGTGTTTACTTTAATTAAAGTGAGCAGACTCTTGACATAAACTTTTATATAATTTTATTGCTTTATGAAAAATTTAAGAATAAAAAGCTCTTTTTCTTCCTTTTTTTAAAAAAAAAAACAAATATTTTTTAAAATTTAACATTAAATAATTCTAAGTGAAAGACACATTTTAGTTAAGTGAAATTACACGTTGAAAGAAACGTTAAAAATTTTTTTTGAAGGCATATCCAACTGACAACCTTCACATTAACTGCAAGATGCTCTATTAACATTTTAAGCCAACATAATTTTTACTGTTTTAAGTTTACCTATTGCCCTTATTATCATGGGTATTGGATACTCTGGCCGAGATATTTATATGTCTTTAATTGTGACATTTATATGTCCTTAGCTGTGACATTTTAACTACAGCATATTTTTGTTCATTTTAAAAATTTTTACTACATGTGGGAATAGGCAAAACGATGATGACCAAACTTCATTAGGTTAAAACATGTTGCTACCCTAACCTGTGCACAGAACGTCAGTTTGAATTTAGTGTCAATGATAGCTTCAACATATCACTTGTCAGTACTCTAAAAGATCTTCTCAACTCTTTCAGTGTGCACCTCACATGTGTCAGAACTTACTAGATTTTACCTGGTCACTGAGAATGCACACCGACAGGTAAGATTTTTAAGATTATTTTTAAAAAAAACAACAAATGTTTATCACACAAAAAAAGTGACATCTCGGCATTTTCCCCTCAAACTAATTCCTATTTGAAATATTCATTACTGTAAGTCAGCAGTCGTATACATTTAAACCACATATTGCTCTTGTGATAGGTTTGGGTGAAACTACCCATCTACGACTACTGACGGCTTATCCGTTTGAATAGAGTTTAATCTTGTTGGGTTTAAGGAAAAAAAACATTTTCAAGAAAATTTGACTGCTGTAATGATTAAATCTTTCAAATTTAATCAAACTAATATTGCCAGGGGTCTGTTTGACTAGGGCCCTCTGTAACATTGCCAGGGGTCTGTTTGACTAGGGCCCTCTGTAACATTGCCAGGGGTTTTTACGTTTGATCCTTGAAAGTTATTTTGTAGTGGAACTTGCATTTAAAAGTTCTTATACAGTTGTGTTTTTTAACATTAAAAAAAATCTGATTCCATCAAAGACATTGAAAAGTTTCATTGCTTAATGTCCTAAAATATCTGTTCATTTTTTATATATATCTTCATTACCCAGTGTACGGTAATTCAAATTTGCTTCATGTTAGCAACATGGGTGTGCAGTCTCTATAACTTGTGTCTAAATTGTATTAGTGCGATGATGTTGACTTTATTAAATTATGTATTTTGTTATGTGCTGAAAATGTATCTTTACAATGCAATGAAAATACATTCCTTCATTTGGATCAATAAAAGAAGCTTATGTTATGTTATGTCATGTTATGTTATGTTTTCTTATCTTTTAATAAATAAATTTAAAGATGATATTTACATTTAAGGATAATATATGTGTAAAGATTATATATAAATGAAAGGATTATGTATAAATGTAAAGATAATGTATAAATGTGGATTAAATGTTTCATCAAAATGTCAGCCTTATTATGACTGTTTTTGTTTTTTCCCAATCTGGTTTAAAAAAAAGCATAAAATCTTAAATATTAAAATTGGTTTATGTATTGAATCCTCAGCTCTGTCAGACAGGCTGTGCTCATCTGTACAACAACAATCTTCCTTGTGGCCCCGACCCACGTCCTCATGACCGACCTCCAGTCAGAAATCACAGACACAAAAGAATGGCTGGAAGGTCAGTATAATCTTCCCAGTATAATTTCTATTTCTATGTGCAAATCTTTAAACAAATTTTGCTTTTCAAGAAAGTGTGCTCTTCAAGACAAAAAAAATAAGAAATACCTTACTTTCAAAATTAAGTTTTTTTTGTTGTTGTTTTTTTTAAATTTAAAAGAAGGGGGGTGGCAGCGGAAACCTCAAACTTCTCTCATGGACCTCCGCTGCCACCCTTTTGAGTTGGCGTTTAACTTTATTGTCTACTTTTAATTTTACATTTAACAATTGAACTATTTTTTCTTTTCATATACATAGAAAATGGAAAGAGAAAAAAATTTATTTTTCATACTTTTTTGTGTGTTTTTAAAAAGAAAATTTTTGTGATGTGAACAGTGTCAGTGTTAAGACAAACGGACATAAATTGTTATTAATCAAGGCGGAATGTCTGATGTCCTGTAGAGTGAAGTGTGGAAATCATTGGGAAGATAAGTGGCATGTTGTGAAATGGCAACCAAGATGTAAACACCAAAGATATAAAACTTGAAAAAGATGATGGCTTTCTCGCATCTGACTTTTCTGTGTCCTTGTTTGCCGTTTCTTTTCTGCAAGGAAAAGGATGACACTTCAAGCGTATTAAAAACCAGGATGGAAACGCCATCTCAGTAAGACTCACAAATGTTGCTTCATTAGATGTTTTGGCAACTCATACTTTTAAAAAATGAATTATAAATCAGGCCGGCATAGTCGTCTGCCCTGACAGACTGATAGTTGTCTGCCCTGACAGACTGATAGTCGTCTGCCCTGACAGACTGATAGTGGTCTGCCCTGACAGACTGATAGTGGTCTGCCCTGACAGACTGATAGTGGTCTGCCCTGACAGACTGATAGTCGTCTGCCCTGACAGACTGATAGTGGTCTGCCCTGACAGACTGATAGTGGTCTGCCCTGACAGACTGATAGTGGTCTGCCCTGACAGACTGATAGTGGTCTGCCCTGACAGACTGATAGTGGTCTGCCCTGACAGACTGATAGTGGTCTGCCCTGACAGACTGATAGTCGTCTGCCCTGACAGACTGATAGTCGTCTGCCCTGACAGACTGATAGTGGTCTGCCCTGACAGACTGATAGTCGTCTGCCCTGACAGACTGATAGTGGTCTGCCCTGACAGACTGATAGTGGTCTGCACACCCACAATCTGATTATTCTTATGTCTTATCTTCAGAAGTGTTACAGCATGACCCAGATAAAGAATGCCAGAAGTTGTCGGCCCAGGGTTTGATGCTCCTCAGTGACCAGATCAAGAAGGAAGTAACAATTCCGCCCTAATGGCATCTGTTAGGCTGATGATCATTGTGGCTATGAATGAAAAGTTGTATGTCAGTAATTGTCATGGGAGGAATGGGAGGGAATATGTTGCTGTAAGGAATGAGTGTATGTTAAATGAAGTAAGAAATGTATGTGTTGTTATGAGTATATGTTTGATAAAATAAGAAATGTATGTGTTGTTGAGATTGAACTAGTGCATGTGTTTTGTAGTTGTAATAATTTACTATTAAATAAATTTTGTACTAAAGTTTGCTTTATATCTGTCTTGTTTATAAATTCTCAAATTTACTGACTTAATAACATCTTGTTTCATTATCCTTTAAAATTCCTTTCCGTAAGCTCTTATTTAATTGAGTGACCTACGGCAGTTGAAAAAATAGCTTTTCTTATTTATTATTATTATTTTCATAATTTTTTTAAAATGTACAAAACAGGAGCAAGAATTCTTTGAGTAAGACAGAGTGCAAATATTTAAACAGTTATTTCCCTTAGACCCACATTCGTGACAACTCGTAAAGAAGGGTGATAACAAAATAAATTGGTACCGGTATGCAAGTAAATACTGAAATAAACGCATTTTTTGTGGCATAATGTCTTATACATAGTTAATTTTTTAAAACGCCAGAATTTGAAAATTGAAGCTGCTCGGAGAGAAATACATTAGTGTGTATAGAAATAGCTCTGTGTGTTAAATAATAAAACTACAGGACTAATCAGTAACTTTCTTAGACATCACGGATCTAGAAGATAATGACATTACCTAGAACTAAAGAGTATCCTACTAAAGCACAAGTTCCCTGCCCTACTCAAGGAACAAGTTGAACAAGTCCCAGCTCTGACCGTTCTCAGCGCCCCCGCCCCCCTTCCCCTCCACCCCCCACTGTGCATTCTTCCTGTCGTAATGAGACAAGTACAAACGATGCCCCACCTGCTCCTGTTGTTGATACCATCAGACGTAGACAATATGGTTGGCTCCGTGGACAGGCGGGCCGGCGTGTTGGGCGAACAGTTCCTCGCCGTTCCGCTACGCCTGGGCTGTGAGATATGTGTAGAGCTCCGCCGGGGGGGTTGGGGGGTGTGGGGGGGGGGGAGATCATACCTCGTCTCATGTTGAGAGCGCGTACCCCGTGAAATAGCCCGTCTTACAATAGTTTAGTGGGGGGGCCAGCTAGGCAAAGCTAGCGGCAGATTGACACAATGTTCAAATTTCAGAAGACGGTCCTATACAATTTTAATTCAAACGCTCACCCCCCCTCCTACCTTCCTCCCCCTCCCCCCCCCCCCCCCCCCCCCCCCAAAAAAAAACCCACTTCCAATTGGGTTGAGTTGGTGTCAAGTAACAGAAATGAAGGATATTTTTTGTAATTTTAAATATTTTTTTTTAAAACACGCATATTAAATTGTCAGAGGTAGCATGGGTGAGAAGGGGAGTTAAGACGTCATGAAAAGACAATCAACACTGTCAGGTGTATTGGGGTGTCAGTGCAAGAAGATCAAGTAGATACCACGGGCCGTGGAATACATGCAGCAAGGCCGGACTTGACTGATCAAAGGGTATGAAAGAATAATGAAGGTGTAACATGGACAATTGTCAGGAACAACAACAAAAATGTATGAAGACATCTTCTAAGTTATTCTTTTAATTTTTTCTTTCAAAATCAGAAATGTATGACAAGAGTGTCATTACGATGGTGTTGAAATCATAATTACTGCATCAGTAGAGCATCACTCACCCCAACAACCCCCCCCCCCCCCCCACCCCCCCCCCCCCCCACCCCCCCAACGTGGACACAATTTTATACCCGTTTCATTTGGTTGCTGATCGTTATTTGTGGTGTCGAGAGACGAGATGGTCCATTTTCACTCCTTACACTTGATCTGCAACATATTTTAGAGTCATTTTAGAACCATTTTGTTGGTTTTTATTTCAAAGGTGAAACTGTGCTAAATGATTACGCTAATGGCAATACTCTAAACTTAGTGCACTCGATCACGCTATGAACTTTTAAGCCAATGTTTCTAAAAATATGGCATGAGTGGGGAAGGGGGTGGGGGGTTCGGGGTGGGGGGGAGCAAGTTATTGGTTTTAAGGTGTCCATACAAGGCAAATATGGCTGACTGTTTATTTTCCTGCTGATGGCAATTTTTTTTATATTACTTAGTGCACTCGATCACGCTATGAACTTTTAAGCCAATGTTTCTAAAAATATGGCATGAGTGGGGAAGGGGGTGGGGGGTTCGGGGGGGGGGGGAGCAAGTTATTGGTTTTAAGGTGTCCATACAAGGCAAATATGGCTGACTGTTTATTTTCCTGCTGATGGCAATTTTTTTTATATTAATGTTGATTTGTGAAAATATAATTTCATTTTTTTTTCTCCATGAAACTAATCTTATATTTCTGACACAGTTCATGGACAGGTTACGAAACATTCTTCCCAATCCTTGAGTTTCAAAGCAGACGTGAGACCGCAAACATAACCAGTTACCGAGGGGGAGCTTTCAATGCGATCGCAGCCCTCCGGATCGGGTGCACGGGGTGAAGGTCTCCTTGGAATGACCGGTGTGCCGGAGCCAGTTTGGCGAGGTTCGCTCGAACCGGGCATTAAGTTTAGTAATGTGGTTAAGTTTAAATTTGGCGTGGGAAGTTTGGGGGGCGGGGGGCTATTTACTCCATATATTGACGTGGGGTATTATCGACCAATGACAATAGGTTTACCTGGGAAGGGGCGGTAATGATCTTGACTGGCCCCGGGTGGCAACCAACCCTATGCTACGTCATTGCTTCTACCAAACCAACTGTTCCATTTGGATAATTCTTCCGAACCAGTTTTTCAAGATAGTCCAAATAAGCAAAACTATACACGTGTACTAATGACATGCACGGACATGTTTTCTATATATAAAGTCAAAATTAACAAAACTATACACATATATACTGTGACATAAACGGACATGTTTTCCATAGAGACAAGATTTGTCAAATCTTTTGTCGATGTATATTAAGAGCAAGACATACTGAACGCGTCAAATATATAGAAGGAAAAAAAAAACCCACAGCGAAAGTATCGGCCAAGAGCCTACTACAGAAACAAAACAAAGGTAAAAAAAAAAAGAATTAAGCCACAAAATCGTTTCCACGCCTATAGAGATATTTATGAAAATAATAAATAAAAAACATCTTTATTGTGACAAGTCCTTACTACCACAATTTCAATATTATGGTCATTTTTTAGGCAACATGAGAGAACGTGAGGGATCGAGATGTGTATGGCCCTGGGAGAGAGTGTTTTATGTCCTGTGGAAGGGTGTTTTATGTCCTGGGGAAGGGTGTTTTATGTCCTGGGGAAGGGTGTTTTATGTCATGGGAGAGGGTGTTTTATGTCCTGTGGAAGCGTGTTTTATGTCCTGGGGAAGGGTGTTTTATGTCCTGTGGAAGAGTGTTTTATGCCCTGGGGAAGGGTGTTTTATGTCCTGGGAGAGGGTGTTTTATGTCCTGGGAGAGGGTGTTTTATGTCCTGGGAGAGGGTGTTTTATGTCCTGTGGAAGGGTGTTTTATGTCCTGTGGAAGGGTGTTTTATGTCCTGGGGAAGGGTATTTTATGTCCTGGGAGAGGGTGTTTTATGTCCTGGGAGAGGGTGTTTTATGTCCTATGGAAGGGTGTTTTATGTCCTGGGGAAGGGTGTTTTATGCCCGGTAAAGGGTGTTTTATGTCCTGGGAGAGGGTGTTTTATGTCCTGTGGAAGGGTGTTTTATGTCCTGGGGAAGGGTGTTTTATGTCCTGTGGAAGGGTGTTTTATGTCCTGGGAGAGGGTGTTTTATGTCCTGGGGAAGGGTGTTTTATGTCCTGGGAGAGGGTGTTTTATGTCCTGGGGAAGGGTGTTTTATGTCCTGGGAGAGGGTGTTTTATGTCCGGTAAAGGGTATTTTATGTCCTGGGGAAAGGGATGTATATGTCCCGGTTAATGAAATGTGTATGTCCACGAAATCGTCCACAAAAGTAAACTTCAATTTCATCTCTCAGTTTGTCAGTTGTTATGGGAGAGCTGTCGGCTGACCAGACCGCGGGGACGCAGCTGTCCACGTGTTAATCTCAACTGCCATTCCGCCTGTCAGCAGGTCTTTGCCACCCGCCACCTTACACCACTGGTCAGAAAGTGGGCGGTGCACGCGGTCAGGCGCACGCGCTCGCCTAGGACGTCAAAACATATTGAGCTGGTCTGTTAAGTGGTCACGTGATACAGATCAGGACAGTTGACCAGGGACTCTCACACGACATGCGCACAGTCCCACAGCTTCTCAAATTATCCACCCAAACTTAAGTCCTCCTAGTCCAACTATAGTCATCCTAGTCCAACTATAGTCATCCTAGTCCAACTATAGTCATCCTAGTCCAACTATAGTCATCCTAGTCCAACTTATAGTCATCCTAGTCCAACTATAGTCATCCTAGTCCAACTTTAGTATTCCTAGTTCCACTATAGTAATCTTTGTCTAACCATGGTAATCATTGTTCAGTTCACCAGGGGTCTCACATAATTTGCGCAGAGTTCTCAACTTTCTCCAGCACAAGAATAATGATCCTTCTCCAACTATAGTCTTTATCACCCTGGGTGGGTTGTTTAGTGGGTGCCTTGTTTAGCACCTTGGGGTGCTTGTTTAGGGTGTGCCTTCTTTAGCACCCTGGGTGGGTTGTTTAGTGGGTGCCTTGTTTAGCACCTTGGGGTGCTTGTTTAGGGTGTGCCTTCTTTAGCACCCTGGGTAGGGTTGTTTAGTGGGTGCCTTGTTTAGCACCTTGGGGTGCTTGTTTAGGGTGTGCCTTCTTTAGCACCCTGGGTCGGTTGTTTAGTGGATGCCTTTAGCACCCTGGGTGGGTTGTTTAGTGGGTGCCTTATTTAGCACCTTGATGGATTGTTTTGCGGGTGCCTTCTTTAACACCCTGTGTGGGTTGTTTAGTGGGTGCCTTATTTAGCACCCTGGGTGTGTTGTTTAGTGGTTGCCTTCTTTAGCACCCTGGGTGGGTTGTTTAGTGGGTTGAGAACCTTTTAGAAATATCAGGGAACACGGTATCTTATTGTAGCCACAATGAAAAATGAAATCTGCTTTGTTTTGCAACACACGACTGAAATCTTGGTACGATAGCCATGCTTCTCTATCACTAGATAGTCACAAAGCCGCAGTTCGTCGGCCTCCCCAAGAGCTCGTCTATGACTTTTGCAGTTTCCGGAGACAGCCAGATTTGAGACGAGAACCATTTGTCTGTGTGGCGACTGAAAAGCTTTGCCCTTCGGTTCGAAGGCCAGGTTGTTCATTACACAGGCTGTCAATCAGAACAAATGAACGCCGATGCCGACGTGCACGTGATGGCCACGAGCAAGCGCGAGCTCCCTGGCCAATCGGACACGCGCCATTGCAGGCGCTTCTAGAGATATGATGAGATTCCAAGGAGATGTTGAGGCGGTCGCGAGGGCATGAGGAGGGAAGAGGTGGGGGATGTTAAATCGCGGGGCAGAATTAAAGGCAACGGCAGATTAAGAGATTTTTGTATTCTAGGCAGGTGCCCCACGTAGTTATATACATAGAAATATTTATACAAAGTATTGTAAAGAAACAAAGCAAATAAAGGAGGACATAACAGAAAAGTGTCTATTTTAAGGCTATTGTGAATTGTTAGTATTTAATTGTGGTATTTATTGTCCTTAAGTATACAAAAGATAGGACTGATCGGGATGGACCTCGTATCTTAAAGACGTAATTTTTGTTTCATTGCCACCATTTCTTTCCCCACTAGCCAGGCAGCCTTAAATCGTCACTTGTCCTGGGGAGAAATTGGGACTTGGAAGTTGGAGCGGAGGAAACGAGTTAAGTCTGAGAGATTTGTTAAGTCTGAGAGATTTGTTAAGTCTGAGAGGTTTGTTAAGTCTGAGAGGTTTGTTAAGTCTGAGAGGTTTGTTAAGTCTGAGTGGTTTGTTAAGTCTGAGAGATTTGTTAAGTCTGAGAGGTTTGTTAAGTCTGAGAGGTTTGTTAAGTCTGAGAGGTTTGTTAAGTCTGAGAGGTTTGTTAAGTCTGAGAGATTTGTTAAGTCTGAGAGGTTTGTTAAGTCTGAGAGGTTTGTTAAGTCTGAGTGATTTGTTAAGTCTGAGAGATTTGTTAAGTCTGAGAGGTTTGTTAAGTCTGAGAGATTTGTTAAGTCTGAGAGATTTGTTAAGTCTGAGAGGTTTGTTAAGTCTGAGAGGTTTGTTAAGTCTGAGAGGTTTGTTAAGTCTGAGAGGTTTGTTAAGTCTGAGAGGTTTGTTAAGTCTGAGAGGTTTGTTAAGTCTGAGAGGTTTGTTAAGTCTGAGAGATTTGTTAAGTCTGAGAGGTTTGTTAAGTCTGAGAGGTTTGTTAAGTCTGAG
>CAXITT010000546.1:381815-398117 GCA_964033795.1 Lymnaea stagnalis
ATATATATATATATATACTATTGTTATATAAGATAGGAAGAAGAATCGTGCTGCCATAATTTTTCAAACATAAAGAACTTCTTCGTCTAGCAACTAAATTGATTATATATAGCGATAACGATATCGCCTTCAGTAAGTCAAATGTGGTCCTGTGTTTAAATCGAGCATCGATATGCAGACTAGGCCAGGGATCAGCAACCTCTTAGGGGTGGGTGGCGATTATATCAATTATTATACTTGTCAAGAAAATATTTAGGGAGCCACTGGGCCGAGGAGGATTGTTAAACATTGAAAAAGGGCGCACTGCCACTGATATTGTATAACTGATGGATTGCTCTCTCTGCCCTTGATATTGTATAACTGATGGATAGCTCACTACCACTGATATTGTATAACTGATGGATAGCTCACTACCACTGATATTTATAACTGATGGATTGCTCACTACCACTGATATTGTATAACTGATGGATAGCTCACTACCACTGATATTGTATAACTGATGGAATGCTCACTACCACTGATATTGTATAACTGATGGATTGCTCTCTACCCCTGATATTGTATAACTGATGGATTGCTCTCTGCCCTTGATATTGTATAACTGATGGATTGGTCTCTACCACTGATATTGTATAACTAATGGATTGCTCTCTACCACTGATATTGTATAACTGATGGATTGCTCACTGCCACTGATATTGTATAACTGATGGATTGCTCTCTACCCCTGATATTGTATAACTGATGGATTGCTCTCTACCACTGATATTGTATAACTGATGGATTGCTCTCTACCCCTGATATTGTATAACTGATGGATTGCTCTCTACCACTGATATTGTATAACTAATGGATTGCTCTCTACCACTGATATTGTATAACTGATGGATTGCTCACTGCCACTGATATTGTATAACTGATGGATTGCTCTCTACCCCTGATATTGTATAACTGATGGATTGCTCTCTACCACTGATATTGTATAACTAATGGATTGCTCTCTACCACTGATATTGTATAACTGATGGATTGCTCACTGCCACTGATATTGTATAACTGATGGATTGCTCTCTACCCCTGATATTGTATAACTGATGGATTGCTCTCTACCACTGATATTGTATAACTGATGGATTGCTCTCTACCCCTGATATTGTATAACTGATGGATTGCTCTCTGCCCTTGATATTGTATAACTGATGGATTGGTCTCTACCACTGATATTGTATAACTAATGGATAGCTCACTACCACTGATATTGTATAACTGATGGATAGCTCACTACCACTGATATTGTATAACTGATGGAATGGTCTGTACCACTGATATTGTATAACTGATGGATTGCTCTCTACCACTGATATTGCATAACTGATGGATTGCTCACTACCACTGATATTGTATAGCTGATGGATTGCTCATTGCCAGTGATATTGTATAGCCGAGTGATTGCACTCTACCAACTTTCTAGTTGACAGTTTAAATGACATGGGTGAAAGACGCATTTCCTTAAGCAGTTATTAAAACTATTACTGAACTCTGGAAAAATAGTTTCGACTAAGATTGTCTGTACAGTACACATGTCATTGAGGCCATAGTGTTTGCCAGATTAGTCAATGGCTATTGAATGGCCGTTTGCTAGCAACACGGTTTTATACATTTTCGTGCCTGCATGTACTGTTTGTGCTCTTCATTCTCTAGTAATCACAATTCGTGACACACCTGGCATCATCCCGTGGCACACCTGGCGTCATCCAGCGGCACACCTGTCATCATCCCGCGGCACATTTGGCGTCATCCCGCGGCACATCTGTCATCATCCCGCGGCACATCTGGCATCATCCCGCGGCACATCTGGCATTATCTCGCGGCACACCTGCCATCATCTCGCGTGCTTAGCTCTATTATAATTGACGATGAGAAGCTGATATTTAAAAATAATATTTAAAAAAGAATTAGCCAGGTTCATCAGAACACACGTCATCACAAAGCTATTTACACAGAAAAAAAAAAAGAGAAGGCAGTAGTGACGTAATGGGTGGTCTGTCCAGTTGTGGTTATAACGTGCTCTCTGACTGGTCCAAAGTTTTTATACATATGTGAATTTGTGCAAGTGAAGAGCACAGGATATGGCTATTAAAGGTTCATATGAGGACTTCACTTTCAGCTCCTCCACACACATCGTGATTACTCCTTTCGTGGTCAAAACTAAACTACTTGAAACTCATTAAAAAAATAAGTGTTGGTTAAAATGGGATTCGAAAAAGAACAGCATCCGTTTTATTAGCACAGCGTAGAACAATGTCCGGAGATGTGTCCACTTAAAGTCACAAACCTTGTTATGGATTTGAGGCGGCACTAGCACAGCCATTGCGCCGGGACATTGTCTATTCGTTCTTTTCTATCAAGGGAAACTTTGTACTGATGGATTTAAAATATGATAAGATAATAAAATTACATAATGATCCAAATAAATGGACACTTTTTTCTTTATTACATTGTACATATTCATTTTAAGCACACAAATATTTTAAACCAAGACAACATTTTACAATTATAAAAAATTAAACACAAGACATCTCAAGTATTTCTCTAGCGTGGAAATCAGCCATCAATGGACTCCTTTAGTGACAGTAATGACTTAATTAGTGATAATTTAGATTTGGTCATCGCTGGAGGAGCACGCTGGTCCATTCGTACATACTGGAGAAATAAAATACTTTTTTATAGTATAAGACTTCATGACGCCAATTTTAATGGCATACGCCAAAAGTTCCGGTGTTCGTAAAGTAATCTAAAGTAATGTTTACAAAACATATGGGGAAAAAAAATCCTGTTTAAAAGTCAGTGAAACCTTGGAACATTGATCTTTCATCGAACTTTTCATGGGAAAAAGCAAGAGCAGCGTTCCCTTTATTTTTCATTTTGTTAACTTGCATGCCCTGTCCTCGATTCTGATAGAGAGAACTGCTTGACAGCACCTTCACCACGCGAGTATTTTGTTATGTCGGAACCTTATCGTCTGCCAGCACTCGTCGGCTCTCACACTTCCGTCCTGTGACGTAGATGGCTATCAGACGTCCGTAGGTACGGATATTGTTCAATTTTTACCGTCAGCTTTCAGCCAGGTACATTAGCGACAAAATGGACAATCGCTCTTCAAAGGCGAAGAAAATGGCCGCTGGAAATAATGAGGACGCATAGCAACGACGTCGCCTTTGTAGTATTGTGGAGACATTCTTTTTTGGGCTGCTACTGCACGCTGCTAGCTTGAAATGGGAAGTAGTTTTCATAAAAGGCCTCTGGATGTTGAAGAAGATTAATTTTGACTCGAGACGATTCAGTTAAATAAAGTTTAAAAAAAAACACGTGATGTTTACATTAGGGCAGAGTCGGGAACTGACCCGGATACCCTGAAATGCCGAGTATTAGCACACCCGGCACAGACCCGGAACAGGTGTTAAAAAAGAGTTATCTTCTCATTTCCTATAATGAGCTCCACCCAATGGGTAAAAATGAACAGTTCATGAATAGAACAGGTAAATATTTAAAAAAAAACAACAACAACATACTTTTTTTACCTTTTACCTGAATTAAATAAATAACAGTAATAATAATAATAATAATAATAATAATAATAGAAAACTGACTGGCGATTGGTACGAAACTAAATGTAAGCTAAATGACATTGCAGGCGATTGGTACGAAACTAAATGTCAGCTAAATGACATTGCAGGCGATTGGTACGAAACTAAATGTCAGCTAAATGACATTGCAGGCGATTGGTACGAAACTAAATGTCAGCTAAATGACATTGCAGGCGATTGGTACGAAACTAAATGTCAGCTAAATGACATTGCAGGCGATTGGTACGAAACTAAATGTCAGCTAAATGACATTGCAGGCGATTGGTACGAAACTAAATGTCAGCTAAATGACATTGCAAAGCTCTGAAAATGATAATGTACTTTCTGCTAATTTTTTTCAAAAGATTTTTTTTTATCCTAATAAGATGCAAATCTTTGGGTATGGCCATGATGGGACTCACCAATAATAATTAATATTTAATTTCCCAAACTGACTGACTGATGGTAGTGAGTAGCGAGTATGTTTGATTGTGGGTGTGTGTTTTGATCATTTCTAACTGATGTCATGTAATTCAACAGTAGTTATTGTAATGGCGCACGCATTGAATAAATGAAGCAGTTGCCTGAACTGAAGGCCGGTTAGAATGGTATCGCCGTCATGATGACAGAAATATTATTAGAATAATACTTGGGTATGAGAAAAAAAGGAACACAGCTATAGGTACCCACCGGCAACCAGCAAGACTGCTGCATATAACAGTGGCACTTTATGCTGAACGACAAATTATGGGGATATGTGGCTGAGAATCTCATACATTTGAGGTGGGTGTTGCGTTAAAAAAATGTTTTTTCTTACACGAAAATGTTCATTTTAAAATTTAAGTGCTATTTCCATTGATCGGACTAGTATCTTATTGTTACAACACCCAGGTTACACTACAGCTACATGCAACTAGGGAGAACAAAAACAGGAACAAAAAACAGACTGCTGATTTATACGGTAGATGTCATATAAATATTTTGACAGTTTCTTTCATTTCATTTTTTTTTATTTGATCTTTTTTTTCATAACCCCCCCCCCCCTTTTCCCAACTTAAACTACAAATTTGGCAGCTTCCACGCACAACTATAGAAGTTGTGTGTGAATTTATGAAAAATATACCCTTTATATACCCTTTATATAATTTCTTTCATTTCATTTTTTTTTATTTGATCTTTTTTTTCATAACCCCCCCCCCCCCTTTTCCCAACTTAAACTACAAATTTGGCAGCTTCCACGCACAACTATAGAAGTTGTGTGTGAATTTATGAAAAATATACCCTTTATATACCCTTTATATACCCTTTATATACCCCTGATCAAAATTACACTACAGACTCTTTTTTTTTTTCCTCCTGCAAAAATGCTCTGCCACACTCTGCCCCAATCTGTCCCATTCCCCTTTCCCAAGACCTGTTTCACAGTTTCAAGGTATCTCATTCTGCTTGTGTGTGGGTCGCCACAAATTAGCAAGTTTTATAACGGATCACGTCACTAAAAAGTCTGTTAACCGCTGGTAAGAATGTAATTAATCTTTTCTGTGTTTTGAAACCTTCAACTTCAATGCCGTTGTCATGGCGACTGATCTACACATGGACTTTTCACTTCTGCCTATCGGGTGGAACACATTCTAGAAGATGAGAGGATAACCATTTTTTCGTTTTTGCTTTTTTTGTTTGTTTTTTTTTTTAATACCTGGACACGGTGTAACAGTTTGCACCCAGCTCCACCCTTGCTCACATATCTGTTTGTTTTTTTTAATAATAAAAAATATCTTGACCAGTTTTTCTCAAGCGTTTAAGTTTGGTGGACCGGTGGAGAATTTTAGTCTTTAATTGAGGGCTTATCTGTTCTGTTTCTGTGCTGCGTCTTAATAGACTCTAATCCCCGTGGACGAAAAGTCAGCTTCACAGTGGTGAGGCGAAGCAAGTGGGTAGAGGACCTTCTACGGGCGATTACAGCATGTTCTGTATGTCTCACCTTGACATGTATGAACCAAAAATCTTTACTGATCTGATAGCAATAAGAATGAACACAAATTGAACCTTTAATGCAGTTAAATTAGTTAACCGAAATAAATCTAGACACCAGTTGTCCTCGTTTGCTGTTCATTGTTAAATGTGTCAATGAATTATTAAGACTTACAATTTAGTGACAGAATAGTGACAGATTAGAGTAATTGAACAACCTCTAAAAACATTTTTGTGTCCCATAAATCCTTTATAAATTGAAATAGCGAACATGGGGTGGAGGGTGGGTGCTGAAATGTGACAGAACAAGAAACACACTTTATAAGAATCTCCAATTTGTACTCACCCCTCCCCAAGACGCGCCACCTCACATTATTTTACGCCCTTGAACTCTATTAATATTCTAATGACCCACCCACTTTTAAAGCGCAGATTTAATTCACCAACCATTTCAGAAAAAACAAAAGAAAATATTACGCGCCAAACGCAGTTGCGATATTTGTATTTAATGAATCTCATTTAGCGCAGTTTCCGGGAATTTCATTTCGTAATATCAGTATCATCACATTTCCTTCATCTTCGCCTTAAAAAACACGGGTTATAGGGGGGTGGGGTGGGGTGGAAGAGCTGACAAATTGGTAGAAAGTGTTGTCATCGGTAAGTTTGTGTACCAAATTTCAACTCGATAGGTTGACGGGAAGTGGGTCAATTAGCCTCCGAAGGTTTTGCCAGGCTGCCAGCCGCGAACAAATGCGAAGTTAATATAAAGGATTTATTAAAAAGCAGGCGTTTGGTTTTGACGTCAGCATTGATCGTGTTTCAACATATAAATAAAATATATAAAGGGCTACGTCACTTCCGGTGTAGAGTTGCAATGATTAAAAAACGCAAAGTTCATGAACAGACTCTGTTGGGCCCTGCCAATGACTATACAAGTGTGGCTGTCATTTTTTCTCTCTCCTTCTTTGAAGGTGGCTTTGAAACGAGTCTCAAAAGAGGAAACATTAAATTTATGTACAGTTTCTTGAGTCTGTGGACCTAAATCATAGCTGTTTCGGCCCGCGGATTCCAGCTTTGAGAACTGCTGCTCTAGACCACAATCGTAATATTTACAGCATCTTTTGTATTATCTCTGGGCCACTGGATTTTTATTAGTGGCGCACCTTGACTAAATGTCGCCTGTGGCGTGCCTTGACTAAATGTCGCCTGGGGCTTAGCTACCAAAAGTTTTCCCATTACACACATGCACGTGATTAATGAACATTATGTTACATAAAAACCCTTTTTAAATCCGCCTGGGGCGCTCGTCCCCGCTTAGATACGCCACCGATCGTTACGATAACATTTTTGTGAAACCACAAAACCTTAAAGATGGTTTAGTTCATTCTTACATTTATTACTACATGAACAAAAAAAACAAAAAAAGTTTTGGTTTTCAAGAAAACGTGCTTGTTATGAGGGCGATCGGCAAAAGAACACTGACTTGTCATCATCTCCAATGAATTATGAGATGCCATGCCACAAACATTTTACAAATTAAACTGCGTAATTAAAAGACTCAATGCGTCGCATTTCTCGTTAAACGAACAGGATGAATGTAATGCGAATTAAACACACACACACATACACACAAACAAACAACCCAAGAAGACAACATTCAGACGCTAGTAGGTAGCAGTTGTCGGGGGCATAGATCTCATGCCTGGAGCCCGGATCACCACCTCGACTTTGATGTTTGACGGGCCGTTCGTCAAAAGCTCGTAATTTTCAGGTAACATTGAGAGAAAATGGCCTTTAAGATGATTGACGAGATTGGGATCCAAGATTGAGACCAGGCCAGATCTTGCCGCGAAGGCTAGGAAAGAAAAATGAATTTATACTGGAGTTCAACATGTGTTACGTTTGCATTTCAATTAAACATCTATTTTTTTATAAAAAATTTTTTGTTTTGCAAAGTCGTTATTTTTTCGTGTCAACTGTATATAGGTGAGTAGAAGGACATCTCTATTTTTAATAGGAAGGGTTTCTAAATCTTGAAGTGGTAGGGGGTCCATCTAAAGAATTATGGAAGATATGATTAGGTGCTTAAGATGTAATTAATTAATAACATAATTTTCAAACAGGATACACAATTTCAAAACTTTAAAAAAGAAATATTTTATTTAAAATAAATGCACTGTAATAAGTAATTTTGTGTTGATAATTCTAAACTCCTGAAGACTGAAACCAGTGGTTCTCAACCTTCTTAATGCCGCGACCCTTTAATACATTTCCTCGTGTTGTGGTGACGCCCAACCATAAAATTATTTTCGTTGCTACTTCATAAATATGTGTTTTCCGATGGCCTTAGGGGACCCCTGTGTAAGGATAGTTCGACCTCCAAAAGGGGTCGGGACCAACAGGTTGAGAACCGCTGACATAGAACTACTCGGGGTGGGGTGGGCTGGGGTAGGGGGGAGTGTGGGGGATGAGAGTGGGGGGGGGAGTGGGGTGGGAGGGGGGACGACGACGACAAATTCTAGACTTTCGAAGAAAAAAAAAAACTACCAAAGCAAATTTCAAACCTTTGATGTCCACAAATATGACGTTGTTTGTTCGACGAACTAGGGGGTGGGGGGGGTGGGGGGGGGGGGGGGACGACGACGACAAATTCTAGACTTTCGAAGAAAAAAAAAAACTACCAAAGCAAATTTCAAACCTTTGATGTCCACAAATATGTCGTTGTTTGTTCGACGAACTTCAAGGGAGACAAATTCAGTTTTGTCGTCGTCCTCCCCCCCCTCCCCCCCATTAATGATGAGAGACATTAAAGTTATAGTTCTTATTGAGAGGGGACTTGGAGAAAAAGAAGAAAAAACGCCAAAAACCAATTTAATGTGTGAAAGCTGATGGAGCGATAACAAGGTGTGGTGCAGTGTGCTGAGTAGCTGGGTGGTGGTGGCACACACACAATACAGGGGGGGGGGGGGGGGGGGGGGGGGGGTGGAGGGAGGGGGAAGGGAGAGATGGGGGAGGAAAAAAAGTAAAGGGATGGAGGCAGATATAGGAGGGAGGGAGGGAGTCATCAGGTAGGCAGACAGATAGACAGACAGACGGAGAGTGGATAGTGAGAAAGTGAATTAGAGGAGGTAAATAGTGAGAGTGTGTGTGAGAGATAAATAGAGACAGAGAGAAAGGGGGGGGGGAGAAAAGGATAGAGATGAAAGTAGAGATAGACACGTGTTCCAAAATATAATGGGAATGTTACTTTTTTAAAAACAAATTAAGGTGATAGGCTGCCTCCCAGCAAGTAAACAACTATGGCGGCCATTCCTAGCAACCAACTATGGCGGCCATTCCTATAGCAAGTAACTACTAACTATGGCGGCCATTCCTATAGCAAGTAACTACTAACTATGGCGGCCATTCCTATAGCAAGTAACTACCAACTATGGCGGCCATTCCTAGCAAGTAACTAGCAACTATGGCGGCCATTCCTAGCGAGTAACTACCAACTATGGCGGCCATTCCTAGCGAGTAACTACCAACTATGGCGGCCATTCCTAGCAAGTAACTACCAACTATGGCGGCCATTCTTAGCAAGTAACTACCAACTATGGCGGCCATTCTTACCAGGTAACTTACCAACTATGGCGGCCATTCTTACCAGGTAACTAACAACTGTGGCAGCCATTCTTAGCAAGTAACTAACAACTATGTCGGCCATTCCTAGCTACTAACCAGCAGCTATGGCAGACATTCCTTGCAAGTTGATATTAATTGCTGAACTTAGCTGCAATGCCCTTTCTTAATACAGCACCATCTTTGAGTTTAGCAGGCGCATGATCTGCGAATGGCATTGATTTTCCTTTTTTTTTTAATGGAAGTCCCACACAAAGGGATTCTCCTACGACTATGATCAACAGAACATTATTATCTATAGTAATATATAAAATTAATTATATATTAATTTCAAAAATATTATTTAGTTATATTACTATTTTATAATGATGGGCCACGTTTTTGTGACAAACTAAAAGAACTGTACGTGTGTTCCAAATTTCGTTTTGATATAAACTAATAAATATAGAAAATTTTATACTTGTCATTTTATCAGCCATAATAACAAACTTATGTCTATGGTCAGTCCCACCAGTGCCAGTACCAAGTAAGAAGTGTTAATATTGTTAATTTTATTTATCGTTATTTTCCACTTTAATTCTAGGTGCGATTATAGTTTTTATGTTTCCTCAATTTCACTGCCTTTGAATGTGTATGCCTGTCTATAAAAGTCCGTCATGGAGTAAGTCAATTGTAGAAGAATGTAGACCTACTAGTGGGTGGTGTTGATGTCCTTTAGGATACGCCATGTCTCAACAGCTTTTTATGTTATTATTTAGATAGGGAGCATAGCTCTAAATTTCATTTTTTTTTTTCGTATTGTGAATTAAATAGTACTTTAAAATTAATGTCATTTGTTTGTTATTTGCTGAAATGCTCCTTTCCAAGATCTATATAAGCTGCCCTTTCTGTTTGTTTTTTTTGCACTGCCTATACTGTAAATCTACTTACCCTCCAGCAAGTAGAATACCCACAGTAATAGTAATACATATTCTATTATAACCACACCATCAAGATCTATTCCATTTTAACTGATGACATGTTTATCATTCATAGAGTTATTATTATTACGTTAAAAAAAAAGCAACAATAAAAACCTAAGCAGAAATTGCAAACTGTTCTATTTATAAAATGAAAACACAGCCCCATGTGTAAGGGCACAATTCATCGAGCGGCACAATGAACAATGAACATGTTTCGCGTACAAAATGGTATGCCTTGCTGGAAGACAATTTTAATGTCTTAGCAAATGCCCGGAGTTCGCCTGGGTACTCCCCTGCTGGCCGCTTGTGCACCTTTTGACATTCGTTCCAAAATCAATTGAGGTAGCCCTGAATATTTTTTCAGGGTCTCAGAAAGAAGATATGTGTCTAACTGCCGTTATAATTTGTTGCATGGTCATAATCTGTTCCTCTTTTCGTCTGACTTTTTGCTGACTTAATGTCAGCTTTTTCTGGATATCTTCTAATTACATCAGCAAGTTTTCGGAGATTGATTGGCATCAAATTGCAATGTCACATCTGACTCTGAGGAATTTGATTCCACGTTTGGTACGACAGTGAGTTCCTAAGTCCTGGTCTTTGGCGGTTTTCTTTTTGACTTTATTTAGTAAAAAATAAAAAATAAAATAATAATAAAAATAAAAAAAATAAAAAAATTAAAACTATTTTTTTACAACCGTGCGCTTTACTCATTTAAACCAACAGTTCTCAACCTGTGGGTCGCGGACTCCTTTGGGGGTCGAATAACCCTTTCCTAGGGGTCGCATAACACCACTGGAAAGCACATATACTCTACAGTTATGACATATCAGCGAAAATAATTTTATGGTTGGGGGTCACCACAACATGGAGAACTGTATTAAAGGGTCGCGGCATTACGAAGGTTGAGACCCGCTGCATTAAACATAATATTACTATAGTCCGGCTGCCTTTTTGGAAAATCTACAGTTCGGTAATAATTTTTTCTTTCTTAAAAATATAATTGTTTAGTTTCTTATTGTTTAGTTTTTATTGTTGTACAAATTAAACTTGTACAGTACAATGCTTTCTATATTATGCACAGCATACACTGGCAAAGAATGAAATGAAACTACTAGCTGCAGTGTAATCTGATAGTAGGTTCATTGGTCAGTGCTGAGTTATAAACGCGCTCTAGTCATTATTTTATCAATTAAGTATGAAAATGTGTTTTGTTTAAAAACTAGCTTTATATTAATTTAAACAAGTAAAAACTTCAACTTTTTGCAAATGATTTGGAAAAGTAAACTTTGTTGGCACGGCCAGTGGCAACAACAACAACACTCCAGCCACTGGCCGTTGAAAAAAAAAACCAACAACAACAACAACACTCCAGTTTTTTTTTTCTTCTCCAAGCCTGTAGCTAAAGTATTCGTCAAAATGGACTGAACAGAAAACAGCTCTTGGTGAAGATTTGACGTTGTCTTTTCTGTTGTTTTGTAGCCATTTCTCCAGAAGTTCCTGGTTCTTCAATGTGAATCTGTATAAGACTAGGAGACATAAATGCATTTAATGATTTTTAAGACACACTTATTTTTATAGAAACTGTTTTCCTACTCACCTTCTGATCCGACCTTAATAGTGCTAGCAGGCTCCACTAGCGTAATGGACTACTTCATCATTTGTTTGTCTATGCTTCTTTTAATCACGATAAGCAAAACAATAGCAAGCATATTATATAATTGTGTTTCTTGCAATTGTGCTTATTTAAGACTAGTGCGGTAGGTCCTCTAGTAGTAGTAGTACTACTACTACTTTGCCCATAAAAACGAAAATAATAACAGCCTACAATTACAAAGTACTTATCCTAGGCCTACACGTACTAGTAGCACTTTACTATGTTCTGTACGACCAAAATAAGTATTAATACTGCAATACTAACAGTAATACTTGTAGCCCTAATACAACACTCAATATTCACTCAACGTCAAGTCAAGCGCCCGTGACGCGATCTTGATTTATCATGCATGAGATCTTAAATTCAGCTGGATCTTGAAAATGTAATCCTATTCAAAGTAAGTTTATTGAAACACAAACATATATCAACATACTGATGTAAAGTAATTCCTTGCTCTCTAGATTGTTTTTGTGTCTTTTGTGGCACAATTCTATGCAGCACAGCAAGAGCAAGACATGTTCTTCTACTTCTGCCGACACGATGCAAAGATGGAGGGTGCGTGCTCAGCGGCATTCACTCTGCGTGCAAGCTTTAAACGCTCCTTCTTTGCACATGACCATGCAGCTCGCACTCTATAATATACAGCTAGGATACCTGTGTCCAGAAATAACTTTTTTTTTTAAAATTTAAAAAAATTTTTTTTTTATAATGATCTGTATAGCTAAACAAAAAGTGGTGATTATAACTTAATCCGTAGTGATTGGTTTTCGGACGTCAAGCTAGTTCATACGTTCATAAGTAATCTGATTAAAAGATCACGCGTCTTACTTCAAGTACAAAGTAAAATTTAATACAAGCTTCTCAAACATGTGGTCGTACAGTAATTCAAACACACAGAGCGTGTTCGCTGCTGAAATACAATAGAAACCGGTTATGTCGACGGTCTCGGGGTTTGCCAAAAAAGCGTCGAGATAACCGATGATCGAGATAACCGAAAACCAATATGGCGGCAATACGTTAACATGCGTTTGAAAATTCTTTATGTATACGATGTGTGTTAATAAATGCAGGTGCTTCAGTAAAATATTACAATTATTTAGAGCAAATTTAAAAGAAAATGAAACCAAAATCAACTTTTTAACTTGAGTACTTTTTGAGCTACGAAATTTTAAAGTGCGAGTTCGTTTGGTATTTTCTAATATAGACGAAGCCTCCACATTTTGTGACGTCATTCTGTTGATCGCGTCTTGCGCATTGACTTCATAGTTTATATAAGGCAACGCATCCCTTTATTACTAACATACTATTTAAGGATTACCTATTTTGAACTTTAAACTTTGGCAAATGGCTATTTAATCAAAGCTTTCCCCGAACAATGGTTTAATAGCTTTTGTACACGGCAAACTCTTATGAATGAAACTCTGAGGTAGTACCACGACATAGCCATCATGCAAGTGACCGTGAATGGCCGGCCACGACAACGTTTTGCAGACGGCAAATTATAATTATTTATAAGATGGACTCTACCGGGGTTTTAAACCTCGAATTAAAACTTATTAATTTAAATTATTTCTAGGTTTGTTCTAAAACACAAGTCCTGTATTTTGAGTAATAAATCATATTATTTTTAATTATGAAAAACTTGTTTATTTGTTGTTTGCTAGTTCTTCATGTGGAGTTCAAAAGCCTGCGATGGTCATGGGGGATCGAGATAACCGAGGTTAATTGGCAAATTTGGCCCCCTTTTATGCTCGAGATATCAGGGTTAGGCTACATAATAGAATCAACATAACCGAGGAGAAAATGCTAAGACAAAGAGAGAATTAGGCGGTTACACTTCAAAAACAGAGCCATAACAGAGTTGGCAAGTCAACCGAGGTTGACATAAGCGGGTTCGACTGCAGATCTTATCACTCTATGCTCAGTCTGAAACAGTCAAACCAATAGCATGTACTCAAAAGACCGACTATAGACGCTGAATCACAGCTACATAGAATCGCATCGCGAATACATATACACTAGATGTAGCCCGCCAAACATTGGCGGCAGCATTGCGTGAGCTTCTCATCTACTAAAGTTACTTGACAAAACGTGAACTCAAATAACGCACATTTAAGAATCCCAATTTTTGCTGCACCCCTCCCCCCCATGATACGTCACTGCACACTTTTTATTTCATGCCCATGAACTATATTAAATATTCTGATGTCACAACCACTTTTAAACCAAAATTTTGTTTACACCACACTGAAATTTAGACGAATTCATTTTCCGAAGAAATAAAATATTACTCGTCAAACGCAGTTGCGTTATAAAAAAAAATTAAATGATTTAGCGTAGTGATCGGGAATTATATTTTGCACGCTGTCCAGAAATGGAAGGAATCATACCACAAACAAAATACATATAACAGAGATATATCTATATATATATAATTCGCCAGCAAAGGTCAAACACCACCACCACCAGGCAGGCTATATCTAAATCATGAGTTCACTAGCGCGCTAAATATAATTCCCGATAACTGCGCTAAATCATTTATATTTTTTAATAACGCAACTTCGTTTGGCGCGTAATATATTTCGATAAATGAAATCGTCTAAATTTCAGTATGGTGTAAAAAAAAAAATATTCAGTTTAAAAGTGTTTGGGACATCAGAATATTAAATACAGTTCATGGGCGTGGAAAAAAAAAAGTGTGCAGTGACGTATCATGGGGGGGGGGGGGGNGGGGGGGGTGGGTGTGGTGGGGTGCAGCAAAAATTAGGATTCTTAAATGTGCGATACTTGAGTTCATGTTTTGTCAAGTAACTTGAGTAGATGGGAAGTTCATGCATTGCCGTTGCCAATGTTTGGCGGGCTATAACTAGTTAACGTAACAAGCCTCATGGCGCCAAAAGCGTTCGTGAACCAAACTAACACAAAAGAAACATCGAGCACAATAAAGCACAGCATTCGGCGCGCAACAATTACAAGTGAATATGCACGCTCGGCACCCATTTACTAAAGTTACAAGGTTAACACACCGATCTGCTAAAGTTACAAGGTTAAACAAGCATTCTAGTAGCACACTTTGTTAGACTCCCAATTAGTTCTCAGCGTCTAGGAATTTTATTTTGCACGCCTATTGCACACAGCGCTGCAGCCATTAAAACGTTACACAAGGAGATTTATTACCTGTGATGCATGTCTTCTATGTCTGGGGTCATTGGTGTGTCATGTAGCGAGAAGACACCACATCGGCTTTCATATGTGAACATATCATATCGGCTTTCATATGTGAAAAATAATGTCGGCTTTCATTTGTGAACATATCGTATCGGGTTTATATTGGTGGTCTCTAAATGAACACATGCCCGTTAGGCTATTAGTTTACTAGCACTTGAGCAGACTTCAGATAAACCTGTCTGTTATATATGTCTGCTCGTTTTGAAATAAAACCTTTCGTGTTCGATGTCCACCATCCATGCCTCTCAAAGGGATGCATATACTAAACATTGCAGATACAAATCAAGAATTGGAGACTGTCATTAATAATGGAATTTCCAGACGTTTAGTTGCGCGTACAAATCCTGGTGGTTTTAAGACATGGACCCGACTGAGTTTGTTGTTTGCTCTTTGGCCAAGTGGGTGCAGTGACACCTTCAGTACAGGTGGGTTGGCCTGGAATTGTAGAGAAGGCGAGAGCTATAACTACAGTAACAATATATTTATACTGACAAATCTGATATACAGTACAATTCTGGGTGCTGGGTGGTCTAAACTGACTCACTCCAAATAGTGGTGTTCTGGAGGTTAATCCCCGACAAAGCAAAATCCCAAGCACCCCCGGGTGGATGGGACTCGTTCGCCTTGGAAGGCAACTCATCTAAGAGAAGGCTAACTCAGAATTCAAACCAAGAGCCACAATGATCAATACATTGATCGTGGGCCCTCAGATATGGAGAAAAAAAAATCAATAATATATCCATTAAAACTGCATTAACATATAAGACATGAATACATATAATAATGGAAAGGTAAACACATATTTCAACACACACATATAAAAAAAAAATGGTGTAATTCCTGTAGGTCTCGCAGGTATTGTATCTCTGGTATATCTTATTGTATCTATGGTATATCTGGTGCGTCTCATGGGAAGGCGTGTCTAGAATCTAAGTGAGAATTATCCGTCTCCATTTAGAAACTTCTGGTAAGTCGAAGGGAAACAGTGGTCGAGCGAATAGACGCCAAACATGGACAAGTTAATTAATTGGTGCTTGCAGTTAATTAAAACAACGGTGTGGGAGGGGAGAACACTGCGATGCAACTTTACGTTGAACCAAACTTGAGGTCGTCGAAGTCTACACGCAGGGCTGGGCTATAACACAGTACATCACTAGCTTGTTGCGTTATCTCACCAACTTATGAGACACCATTTATCTGGTTCAATTACTCACCCCCCCCCCCAAAAAAAAAAAAA
>CAXITT010000546.1:406611-423129 GCA_964033795.1 Lymnaea stagnalis
AAAAAAAAAACAGATTCAAACTAAGAAAATAGAAGATTTAAAGCACAAAACAAACTAATGAAAATAAAATCCGAGGATGTTAAAAAAAGTGGGTAGTTAAGCCTATAATGATTTTTTTAATATATAAAATTTCCCATACACTTCTTTTTTTTTTGTTGCTTGCTGTGGGGGAACACAGTTGTATGGGTGAGAAAAAAAATTAATTATAATAATATATGTTGCTGTACAAATGAGTTGATATGACAGTGAGCAAATATTCATTACCTGAAAACTGGGCCGCGTTCAGGGGCAGTAACACTAACACAAGAAAAAATATATTAAAAAATGGGGCGGCGCACTTTTTTGTGGGGAGGGGGGGTTAATCTTTTGTTAATCATTGAAATACCACATCCCACATAAACACGAAGATCTTTTAAAACAGCAGATCTCAACCTGTGGGTCGCAACCCCTTTGGGGGTTGAACGATCGTTACACAGGGGTCGCTCAAGACCATCGAAAAACACACATTTATGAAGCTTTATGAAGTAGCAACGAAAATAATTTTATGGTGGGGGGGGGGGGGCGGTCAACACCACAAAATGAAGAAATGTAGTAAAGGGTCCCGGCATTGGGAAGGTTGAGAACCACTGTTTTAAAAGATCTTAGTTCCATCCAATCAGGCCGATCATCTTAGTGCGAGAAAACGACTCGATGTTTAATTCCAGAGTGGTGTTGTTTCAATAGGCAGCTTGAAAACAACGGATTTATTTAAATGTTGGCCGCGTAAAATGTTTAAAAAAATTTAATTCTAAGTACAGCGGATGTGGTACACTATATGGGCACACACAGTCTTACAGAGCTTAAATGGATAGCTGGTTATTCCCAGTGTCTGTTTTAAGCTGGAAGGATTGGGCTGCCACTTCCTATCTTAGGAAGGGTCAATGAGTGGTCGGTTCCGGTTCATAAGAACCTGAACATGGCGGGAAAGCGGCAAGCAGAAACGATGTCGGCCTGGCATTACAAAAAAAAAACAACAAAAAAAACAACACATCCATGAGAATGGAATGAGCCTATTGGACAACGTGGAGCCTGTGTAATGGGGTGGGGGCGTGGTTTTACAAGTGTTACTGTACTAACCACATTTGTAATATCTTACGTTTGTCTGAAGGTGAATAATTGCACATAGTGTTTGATGTGTAGCAACCCTTCACAAAGCTCCATAAAGGTCAGAAAAGGGAGAAGGCGAAAATGTTTTTTTTTAGGGTGGGGTGTGGGAGGGGGGAGGAGACAGAATGCTGACCAAACATAATCAAACATGAATTCTATAAAAAAAAATATTTAATATAAAGTTGAATAATGCACAAACATTCAGCATCAATAACGTAAAATCAGTATGAATGGGTTATTATGATACACATGCCCCGGGGGGGGGGGTGGATTTTGGTTGGGTGGGTGGGTGGGTGGGTGGGTGGGATCTAATAGTGAAACTTAAATATATGATAGTGACACAGCGTCTGCTTTGCGTTGAGCGTTCGATTGAGAACCGAATAAATTTGATATTATGATTGAATTATTAGTTTGAGCCTAAGTGGTAAGATAACCACGGGTTGCGCGCGCGAGCGCGCACACATACACACACAAATATAGATTTTGAAAATGTAAAATATTTATTGCGAACCCTCAAACACTGGGTCGATTTGTTGTTTTTAGATTTACGCGTCATCACAAGACAACAAACAAACAACGAACAAACAACTATTGGTCGGTTGCTAGTTGACAGACACATTCTCTAACATCCGGCAGATTTGTTGCCACGTGATCTACATCCATTCGAGCGGTTGTAATTTGACCTACATTGGTGAGTATGTGACCTACATCTGGGTTGATTGGTCATAATTAATACACATATGCGGTTGAATGTGGATTGGTCGGTGGATTGGTCGCTATCTTCAATCAATTCCCGAAATGATTGGATAGAAACGTTGTTTTTTTTATTGTGGATTTTAAAAATTTGATAAGTATTTAATAAAAAAAAAAACAAAAAAACCAAGAGTATTTAACTTAGAAGTGATCATAAATTTGAGGCCGTGATCAAGTGTTCGGCGATAATTAAATGTGATCTGTGCACGATTGAGCTTTAGACATGCACCAGTGAGTATCAGAGGATACACCACAGATTTCAGAGGATACACCACAGAGTATCAGATGATGCATCACTGAGTATCATTCAAAGTATTAAAAAAAATGTTATCACGTGACAAAATATTGACCACCATGTGATCGGCCATTTATATATATTTTACTATTATCATTTTTTTTTTAATGTCCGTCTGGAACGATTGACCCGCCTGGTCACACTTGGGCGGACATAATCTATGGTAGGGTCATTAACTTGGGCGGACATAATCTATGGTAGGGTCATTAACTTGGGCGGACATAATCTATGGTAGGGTCATTAACTTGGGCGGACATAATCTATGGTAGGGTCATTAATAATTAAAATTTGTCTCTTGTACCCCCTCCTCCCCTTCAAATATTTTCCCTTTTTTGCCCCTAACCCTCCAAAATTGTTGAAATTTCATTTTTAATTTTTTTTTTTTTCATTTCAAAGACATTTATTCTTGACCAGTGTGCCTGAATAAGATAGGGACAATGTTCTCAGCTACTGCACTGTGGCTGATGTCACGTGATTCTGTCAGATACTAGCTTTTTACAAAGCTGGACAAAAAAAAAATATCAACATTACACCTATCCAATAGTATACAGGGTAGTGTGACAAGGCTCAGTCAGCAAAGACAAGCACACGAAAAACAGTCATTAAAAAGTTTGTGAATCATCATTGTGTGAGGGTTTGCCCCCCACAAGTTTACAAAACTGCATAACTGCACACATAATCTAGATGGCTCATTGTAGAGTTATATATAGTATGTTAACTAACTATGCAGCAGAAAAAGCTGAACATAGTTTACCAAAAAAAAATAAAAAAAATAGTTACTTGAAAAAGTAAAAAAAAAATCCATGAACATAGTTATTCTCAGTGTTGGAATACAGCAATGTACATATAACAACTCATACAATTGTTAACATAAACGCTCGTAATTTGTGTTACCTGTGTTAACAATTCAAAATGATTTTTTTTTCCAAAATGTGTACACAAATTATGTGTATATATATATATATTTGTTATATTTATTTCACTAAATACAAACCAGCAGGAATTATATTACTTCAGGAGATAACTCTCTAAATAAATATTCATATAAGGGACATAGTTTAAAAATAAAATTAAAAAAGAAGAAATATCCTCGTGGCTGTGGAGATTTGGAGATCCAAGGTCAAAGGTTTGTGGATAATATCCTTCACATATCAACTTTCAAATGGATAAAATAGATAATGATGTCATATTTTTGTCGATTTGAATGCACAAAAAAAAAAAAAAGTTCATAAGCAAATGAAAAATAGGAATAAAAAATATGTGGATACAGTGTTAAGTTTTTTTTTTCTTCACCCCTCCTCAATGCCATAGCATTATGTCTTATGTCGTCTTCTATTTTTGTCGATTTGAAAGCAAAAAAAAAAAAAAAAGTTCATAAGCAAATGAAAAATAGGAATAAAAAATATGTGGATACAGTGTTAAGTTTTTTTTTTCTTCACCCCTCCTCAATGCCATAGCATTATGTCTTATGTCGTCTTCTGCTCGTTGGACATTTGTTTAAAATGTGATGTCTCTTTTATCAATTATAAATCTGATTTTTTTTAAAAAAGTATTCCTTCCGATTTTCGGATTCAGTTTCACAGATATTCCGATGTACATCTGACCTCCGGCTGGCGGGTGAGCCTAATGGCTAAAAATAGATCAGCCACACGTCATGCCTCCTCTTGTGGCTCCCCTGGGAAACGACAATGTTCACGTGACCTTTTCAGCGGGTTTATAGGCCGCCAGACGTCCGTGATTGGCCGGGTCAGTGATTCAATGTTATCAAAAGCTCACCCTGTTGATGGCGACTGGGCTCTCTTTTCCACGACAGACTGCGGAACTTCTGACCATGAGGTTAGATTGCGGAACTTCTGACCATGAGGTCAGACTGCGGAACTTCTGACGATGAGGTCAGACCGCAAGAGTTCGGACCATGAGATCAGGCTGTAAGACTTGGACCATGAGGTCAGACTGCGAGAATTTTGACCATGAGGTCAGACTGCAAGAGTTTGGACGCTGAGGTCAGGCTTGGAGACTTTGGACCATGAGGTCGGAATGCAAGACTTTCGACCATGAGGTCAGGCTGTGAGACTTTAGACCATGGAGTTAGACTGTTTATCATTGGTTAAAGTGAAAAACCATTTTGTCCAATAAGGAGTCCAAATTTAAAAAAAAAAAAGATTAAAACAAACTTGCGCATTGGCTCTTGTGTAATATAAACTATACATAGATTTTTAAATTTACACTTGGATTGAGAGAAAGAAAAAAAATGTAGTTTCCATCCAGTAAAAAAAGACTTTTCCAGGACATCAATAATAATGTTCTGATATCAAGGTCCATCGTTGTTTTCCTGGATATCAGAAAACAATTTGTATCAGGCAAGGTCTGAAGTCTGTTCAACGGTGACGTCATTTGGGCGCGAGGTAACGACGCCATCGTGACGTCATTATGTTTTTGTGGGCGAGGCAGCGGATGATGCTGGATCTGAACGCATGCTTGGTGTGTAGTAGTAGGGCGAGTCTGTGGAAAACAGTGGATAATAGGATAAGTCTGTCGTAAATGTAACGAGCCAAATGCTAAGTACAACATACAGGAAAAATGGATCGCATTTTTGATCGTGTATTTTAAATGATTCATGTAAGGTTTGATGAGGTGATGACGCAATAGCGGTTTGAATTTCACTACTCTCAAACAAATAGTTTCACGATAAGCTTGGAAATTAGTGAATTAGGCGCCTACTATTGCTCTATATATTTAGGACAAAATTGGTTATACAATTTACTGGAACAAAATTATTTGACAAATGGACCCGATTGGATAATAGCTGGCATATTGTATATCTTAAAATCAATCTGACTAACTAGGGGTTGGATATTTAAAAAAATTGATCTGATTTGATAATTGTTGGATGGTGGATATTTTAAAATGATCATAATGGATGAATGGTGTTACTTACTTATGAGGTTGGCATGTTGTCTAAGGTTCCAAGAAGAGGGGTCTGTGGTGTACGGGTTGCCGGCGTACTGAGAGTAGGGCGCCGACGATGTGTAAGCAGCGTAGTCTGTAAGGGATAGAAATAATATACTTATTGTCACATAATACTGTCTTTTGATAGGATATATAATTTTGTTATTTTTTTTTAGGAATTATAATTTATATGTTGGGATATTCCAAATGCCCTGTCGTTAGGATCTATCAGTTGTAGTTGTTGTTGTTGTTGTTGTTGTTGTTGTTTGGGCGTGTCAACTTGTCTGTTGGAGCGTGATATTAAGTCTGTTGTTACGATATTGGCTCTGCACAAATTTCTGTACAGATAATTAAGTCTGTTGTTACGATATTGGCTCTGCACACATTGTCTGTAGAGATAATTAAGTCTGTGGTTTCGATATTGGCTCTGCACACATTGTCTATACAAGTGGCTTGAAGTTCTCAAGAGACAAGATTTGAGTTTTGCCAAGTTTTACACTCCGGATCAGTTTCATGTCCAAATAAAACTGAATTTGACCAGGATTCTATCAGCTGAAGAATTGGTCCGGAGAAATCGGGTCACTATGTCAAGCAGAAAACGACCACAAAAAAAAAACAAAGAAAAAAAAAAAAAAAAGAAAAAAAGAGTCACAGCGACTATCAAAGAGAAACAGAAAACGACAGACACCTTAAAGAGACAATAGCAAAGAAAAGAGATCTNAAAGTGGGTCTGAGGCTATTCGTGTTTGGGAGGCACTTGGGATGGTTAAACTAGAAAGAAAAAGGAGAGATGGGAAAGGAGAGAGAATGGGGGGGGGGGGAGATAAAGAAAGACAGAGAGGGTTGAAATAGAGAGAGACGAAGAAAATGGCTCTTGGACGAAAGAACAGATGAACAAGCTAGAAGAGAGGATGACAAAAGAGTTGGAGATGAGAGGTAACTGAATAAACCAGTGGAATGATGAGATGAGAGCCATGTAAGAGATGAGAGCCATGTAAGACATTGGAGCCACGTAAGAGATGAGAGCCATATAAGAGATGAGAGCCATGTAAGAGATGTGAGTCATGTACGAGATGAGAGCCATGTATGAGATTACAACCATGTAAGAGATGAGAGCTATATATGAAATGAGAGCCATGTAAGAGACGAGAGCCATGTATGAGATCAGAGCCATGTAAGAGATTAGAGCCATGTATGAGATGGGAGGCATGTAAGAGATGTAAGTCATGTATGAGATGGGAGCCATGTAAGAGATGAGAGCTATGTATGAGATTAGAGCCATGTTATGAGACGAGAGCCATGTATGAGATGAGAGCCATGTAAGAGATTACAGCCATGTATGAGATGAGAGCCATGTAAGAGATGTGAGTCATGTATGAGATGGGAGTCATATAAGATATGAGAACCATGTATGAGATGGGATCCATGTAAGAGATGAGAGCCATGTATGAGATGAGAGCCATGTAAGAGATGAGAGCCATGTATGAGATGAGAGCCATGTATGAGATGGGAGCCATGTAAGAGATGAGAGCCATGTATGAGATGAGAGCCATGTAAGAGATGAGAGCCATGCAAGAGATGAGAGCCATGTATGAGATGGGAGCCATGTAAGAGATTAGAGCCATGTATGAGATGGGAGCCACGTAAGAGATGAGAGCCATGTATGAGATGAGAGCAACGTATGAGATGGGAGCCAGGTAAGAGATGAGAGCCATGTATGAGATGAGAGCCATGTAAGAGATGGGAGCCACGTAAGAGATGAGAGCCATGTATGAGATGGGAGCAATGTATGAGATGGGAGCCATGTATGAGATGGGACCCATGTAAGAGCTGAGAGCGCACGTGAACGAAACGCGTCTATCATTGAGTGCATAAAAAGCTGTGAGGTTCAGTGTGTGGGTCCACACTGTCACGACGCCAGTACTCACTACCCCATTAGTGGGTGGACAGCATTGACAGTTATGTCACAGGGGCGCACTCGTGAAATGCCACTGACCGGCACACGGCTAATGAACACCGAGGGCGCGAAGAGTGGTTCAACAAAATCAATGACACAATCGAAACGTGTGGGGGGTGTGGAGATTTGGGGAGGGGGTGGTGTGGTGTGCAGGATCGTGTTTACGCCAGAACCCCGCCTAAGGGGGTTTCACTTTACACCAAAGGCGTCAATAGGACACACGCCCCTCACTCGTCTCAGACACCCCCCGACCTTCCGCTCTTGTTATGCCAGCAGATTCATTGGTAATGGAATGGGCCAAGACATCTAGGATGCTTTAATGGCCCGCTGGAGCCCATGGGCACAGCACTGATTATCTCCCCCTGCGTCTGGTAACATGCTCGTTTCATTGGCGACCGGCACTGCAAATTGGATAAAAACTCGTCGAGTCTCACCCATTTGTATGGACGGCCCGAGCTTTCAACGAGAGGGCCCTCTTCCTAAATAAACTTATTCAGTTTGCCATTAATGTCTTGGGCGCAGTGTCCGAGACTCTCAGACCCGAGAGCGAGAAGGGGGCGCAAGACAATTGCTTTTTATTGTCAATTAACGGACGGCGAAATTTAGGTCGAGACTCGTCGACGTACGCAGAAAAAAAAAACGAAAAAAAAAACAACAATAAAAAAAACCCCCAAACAAACAAACGCCCAGGTCACTAATTAACGAGGATGGCGATTGGCCATTGCGATAAGCCAATAGATTTGCAGCATTCCCCTGGGAACGATTTCGATAATAGCTGGCTTTTTTTTTTTTTCGGAAGTCGATAAGACCTCGTGGGCGCGCAGGTAACTCGCGGCCGGGGAATATTGCCACAGATCGGGCCGCCCATGCATTTATTTTCACGATCGGCAGTTCCATCCATTCCAGGCCTCAATTCAATCACCGACTCTACTTTACAGATTTGCAGCATTCCCCTGGGAACGATTTCGATAATAGCTGGCTTTTTTTTTTTTTTCGGAAGTCGATAAGACCTCGTGGGCGCGCAGGTAACTCGCGGCCGGGGAATATTGCCACAGATCGGGCCGCCCATGCATTTATTTTCACGATCGGCAGTGCCATCCATTCCAGGCCTCAATTCAATCACCGACTCTACTTTACGACGGTAGGGAGGGGGAAAAGGGGAAGGTGGGCCGGGAGGGGGGTCACCTCCCAGGGGACATAAGTATGGCCGAGCCGGGCATCGATCTGCTTAGACAGTTCTGCGCCTCGGGATCGCCTCGGCACAGACCGCACTTAAAAGCTCGATCATGTGAACACACAGGCTCTGATTGTCTTGACTGTGTCAGCCTTTATCGGGGAGGCCGGCCGCACCATTGTGGCAGGAAGGCATCGCAACAAGCGTGTTGACACAGCCAACATGACTTGCTGGAGAAGTTAGCATTGGAGCCATTGGGAGCCGGAATGATTCTCTAGTGTTCTATAGAAGAGAAAGGGACGTCCCATTGAGTTCTGCGGTGAAAAGTTGTGTTTATTTTACTTCACTTTTTTCTTTCCTTTTTTTTTAATTTTTATTGTTTGGTCCTTGCATTTTTCCTTTAATTATTTTTTTTTCCCCCCGGCTGTCCGATCGCCTGCTCCATGTCTTCTGTCCGGTGAAGGCAAAAGATCCATCGTGATATTTGCTAAATGGCAACAAATGAAACTGACATTCTCAAAGTAATGACTTTCCATTGTCCACATGTTCTCACTGACAACCATGCAATTACCTTTCCAATTTTATGTCAGCAATTTGAAACCTTTAAAAGAAAAACTGTATTTAAAAAGTTCACCGGAAGCAGAATTTTTTTATTGAAAGTTATACAACTCTTAAACCAAAAGTGGAGGTTATTATAGCGTCCCTTTGTTATTTTTTCCTCATAGTGGCGTCACGAATTTTTCTCTCTCTCTCTCTCTCTCACTCTATACCCCTCGCGCTCTCGCTCTCTCCCTCACCCTATCTCACTCTATACCCCCCTCTCTCTCTCTCTCTTCGCACAGTCAGTTCACCACCCCTTCCCTTTACGCCCCAATCAACCAGTGCTCACAATTTTAACTCCCCTTTTCTCTCAACAGCAGTGCAGGCCGCCATCTTGGTATTTGAGGACAAAGGAGAATAACCATTGTAAGGTATCGATCTCATGGCATACTGTGACGAGTAGTCGGTCGGTTATTTCTGAGTTGAAACATACTTTCGAGCTTTGTCTTTAAATGGTCCGGCAAATGAGCCACGGATATTAAACGATCTACAACAGCATATAGACGCCATATAAAGGCAAATAGACGGCCTATATCAGCATATAGACGACCCTTAACAGCCTATGGACATCATATAACGCCATAACACATCATACAGACTCTCTATAACTGCATCTAGACATCATATAACACCATATAGACGCCATACAACAGCACATAAACGCCATATAACGTCATACAGACGACCCATAACTGCAAAGAGAGCCACAGGTTTGCCGCCGGCTGTTTGAATGAAGCTGTTCAAACGTCAACCAATTAGGCTACAGCCCACGTCACAAAAGACGAATTTGTCAAATGCATCTTGGGATATGGAAAGCAAAAGCGCAAAGTCAATAGAACATTTTTTTTTAAACCATGAACTTTATAACATAAAAAAAAAATTATTATACAGTGATTTATAAAAGTGGTTTCATTTCACAGTGTCATAAAAATGGAGTGAAAATCATCAACACCCGTGTTAGTATAGAACTGACAGCGATAATATGAAAATGTAAATGAATACACACTACGCACAGTCATCATTGTATGTGTGTGTTCGAAATGTGTATGAGTTTGGACATATGAAAACGTGGTTTGTTATATGTAGCTTCGATTTTTATATTTCACAAATAGAAGCAGGGGCCTAGACTTTCTAAACTAAAAACTCGTGTTGACCAGTATAAACAAGAACATAAATAGTCATCAGACCTAGAACAACGTGCAAAAGTCACAGTTCTAGAAGTTCAAATTTATAGAACACAAATCCTTCATATCTCATCTAGAAACATTCTCTTCTGTGAATCATTCATTTCTTTGGAAACGATCACTAAATATTCCACCTCGAGACGTCCTGCGCATGTCAAGGGGGGTAGAAATCCTCACGAACACGAATCCATTGCGTGTCAGAGAGACGGTCCCCGAATCGATGCGTTATGATCCACGCTAATCCCTCAGTAATTCAGGAATATTCAAATGGCGTCATGCAGACATTATTCCCGGAGCTTTCGGGAAATCCCGTCCAACATTAAATAATATTTGCAATCCCAGTGTCTGATTTTAGAGCATCAAGAATGGCAACGTGTTTTTGGGGGGGGGGGGACACACCAACAGGGTAGCGACCTGCCATTACGCAGACGGACTGGCACCAAGCCTGTGGCTTCTATTACAGGTCCGGCAATCCNGAGAGAGAGAGAGAGAGAGAGAGAGAGAGAGAGAGAGAGAGAGAGAGAGAGAGAGAGAGATCGGACGACTTGTTTAATCTCAGAATATGCTCATTTATGGCTCGGTTATAACCTGAAGAAATTATTTTTTAAACTATTTTTTTCTTCTTACGACCGATCCAATCCGAATGTCGTTTGATCGATATGTCCAAGTTATGCCCAGCACGTGACGGTGCTGAGATTCGAACTTCTCGAACTACAGCGACAAAAGATTTACTTCGGTGATAAAGAGGGGGGAGACGATCAAAAAAGCGGTGGGGGGTGGTGTAGATTAAACAACACTATTAAAATAATAAACAGAAAAAGTAACAACATCCGCTATGCAACAAACAGAATGACGCCCATCTCTTTGGATAAAAGGAAATAAAAACATGGCACAATTGTCTTTTGTGTGTGTCAACATTAAATGACTTGAGTTGGAAAAAAAAAATTAAATTCTGATTATGAAATAAGGATGTTTTCAAATTTATAGCTCATATAAAACTGCTCACGTGTATAACTTATTGCAATCTATCCCGAGCTTCCGCGTGGATTAAACGGCTTAATGTTCGAAGTTGGTATTCAGAGATTTCTAAGGAAGTGAACGAGGAGAAACCGAGGGTGAAATCTAATCCGGCGGGCCGGCATTAAAAAAAAATAATTAATTTATACGCGCCGACTTCAAAAGAGTATCAAAACTTTCAAACTCGAGAGTTTCGCAGACATCCTCTCCGGGGCGCCTCCGTTCCACAACAAAACCGTTCACACAAAACTTGTCCACACATTCACCCCCACGGGCTGCCCCCGCACCGGATGACACCGCAGTCTTGCGCCAGCCTCAACGGTGTACTAATTTGTACAACCGTCACGCACATTAGCGTTTCTGCTTACTTAACTCCGCGGAAGGTTTTTTAACGATGGGAAACGCAGCCACTGATCGTTTTCGAGGCCCCCGGCTCCCGCACGGAGCCTTTCCCCCCTATCGAGATCTGGTTTCAACGGCCCACCTAATAATGACGCGAAACGCACCTCGGCGTTTACCAAACATTTAAACTCCGATTGACGTCGAGGGCGAGTCGCTGGTACGCGAGTTCTCCAGAAAGCATGCGTAAAACTAGCAAATATTTTCGGACGGGTTTGACTGTGGGCATCCCCCCCCCCGGGCTATGGCAGCACTACCCCCCCCGGGCTATGGCAGCACTACCCACCCCGGGCTATGGCAACGCTACCCACCCCGGGCTATGGCAGCGCTACCCACCCCGGGCTATGGCAGGACTACCCACCCCGGGCTATGGCAGCACTACCCACCCCGGGCTATGGCAGGACTACCCACCCCGGGCTATGGAAGGACTACCCGCCCCGGGCTATGGCAGGACTACCCACCCCGGGCTATGGCAGGACTACCCACCCCGGGCTATGGCAGGACTACCCACCGAGGGTGTAAGCAATAGATCAAACTGTAGTTGGTCGTCATCAACACACTATGTGACATCTGTCAGACACCGGTTCAAACAGAAACAACAAAACAGACGGGCGCCTGTTAAACAGTTTAAAAATGTGAAGACGACGACGAGGAAAAGAAAGAAAGAAAAAAAAAATTCCCATATACTGAATGCTGAGAGAGGAGCTAATACGGAAGTACAAGGAACGACTTCCGGGTTGAGTAAATCAAGAGAATGGACGAGGTTTGAAACGAGTTGGTTCGGTGCAAGACGGGTTCGAGGCTACAGCTGGCGGAGGGGAAAGGCGTCCAATCTAATGGAAGGATTTTTAAATTTCTTTCTCTTTTTGGTTCGTGGGATGCTGCGAGAAGATAAGCTATGCGCCAGACAGACAGCATCTAAACAACCTGCGGCACACACTGACAGACAGCATCTAAACAACCTGCGGCACACACTGACAGACAGCATCTAAACAACCTGCGGCACACACTGACAGACAGCATCTAAACAACCTGCGGCACACACTGACAGACAGCATCTAAACAACCTGCGGCACACACTGACAGACAGCATCTAAACAACCTGCGGCACACACTGACAGACAGCATCTAAACAACCTGCGGCACACACTGACAGACAGCATCTAAACAACCTGCGGCACACACTGACAGACAGCATCTAAACAACCTGCGGCACACACTGACAGACAGCATCTAAACAACCTGCGGCACACACTGACAGACAGCATCTAAACAACCTGCGGCACACACTGACAGACAGCATCTAAACAACCTGCGGCACACACTGACAGACAGCATCTAAACAACCTGCGGCACACACTGACAGACAGCATCTAAACAACCTGCGGCACTGCGGCACACACTGAGCGACAGCATCCAGTAAAAGTAGGCTGAAAATCATTTAAATAGAAACCGATGTAAAAAGACAAATACATTTTAGCAATTGTCATCCTCCGACAGTTGCTGGTGATTAACACATGTTGGTATTGGATCTAAAGTAACACACGAAAAAAGGATTTCAACAATGCAGTTCGCGATTAAATCAAAGATACGACTGTGAGTCCAGCAACAAAATTTTACAACATTAAGTCCTAGCACACTATATAGACCAAACATCACACACACTGAAAGCCAAGCACCACACACACAGCAGCCCCAGAATTAACCCACTAATCGCCTCTGTGACACTAACGGCCATTAGGTCGTGTACGACTGGCCTAGATCGCTCCCAGATTCATTAAATCGCCAGTACGCCGGGGACGACAGCTGGGGATGTAGACATTTTTATTGACAAATACACGCTTGCCGCCATGATGGCATCATATCGCGTTGCAAACAATACAAGACAAGGGATCTGCTGACAACGGAGAAAACGGAGAGGGGCCAAATACAAACAAGAGCCGAACATGATCTAACCATATAGTTAAGTCACACCTGAATGTGACTGATAATGTACTCAAGTCATACCTAGATATGACTGATTAGTGTACAGCAATGAATGGGCGTAATACAAAAGTAATCTCTTAGTTTTTTCCAGTTTAGATACCAGGGTGAAACAATAAGATACAACAGTGATGCGTTAACCACACATCACAAGACCCGGACTTGTATCATCCAGGGATCCCCGATGACCAACCCCTAGTTCTGTCTTGTCCTACCCAATCGGACTCAGTTCAATTCTCCGTAAGATGGCTACGGACAATTAACATTATACTCTATGCAGACTAGAGTGATGCGAACAGTAAAACAGTGTATTACTGGTTCTCTACAGTAGGGCAACATCTATAGCATCAAAACCACTCCCCCCCCCAACCTCCATGTCCTATGTAAGATCGTCCACCCTTGATCTATTTTTCATATGTATCACCAGTTTCCTAACGCCCCCCCCCCCAATACCTCCATGTCCTATGTGAGATCGTCCACCCTTGATCTATTTTTCATTTGTATCACCAGTTCCCTAACACCCCCCCCCCCCCCCACCACCCNCATCTTTGGTATTCAACACCCGGGCTCTAACCATCATGACATCGGTATCACACATCTTTGGTATTCAACACCCGGGCTCTAACCATCATGACATCGGTATCACACATCTTTGGTATTCAACACCCGGGCTCTAACCATCATGACATCGGTATCACACATCTTTGGTATTCAACACCCGGGCTCTAACCATCATGACATCGGTATCACACATCTTTGGTATTCAACACCCGGGCTCTAACCATCATGACATCGGTATCACACATCTTTGGTATTCAACACCCGGGCTCTAACCATCATGACATCGGTATCACACATCTTTGGTATTCAACACCCGGGCTCTAACCATCATGACATCGGTATCACACATCTTTGGTATTCAACACCCGGGCTCTAACCATCATGACATCGGTATCACACATCTTTGGTATTCAACACCCGGGCTCTAACCATCATGACATCGGTATCACACATCTTTGGTATTCAACACCCGGGCTCTAACCATCATGACATCGGTATCACACATCTTTGGTATTCAACACCCGGGCTCTAACCATCATGACATCGGTATCACACATCTTTGGTATTCAACACCCGGGCTCTAACCATCATGACATCGGTATCACACATCGGCCTCTGCACGTAGCAAAGTATCAAAAGTACATCATATCCTTGCGACCCAAAGACACAATCACCGCAGTGCCCACAAGTGACGTATCGGCCAATCAGTAACACGATCAGACCGCTCCTGCGGGCCTGACACATGTTGCTATAATGTTCAACCTCACACGTTCTAACTTCTGCGCACCATTCACCCGACACCCCATTAAATGACTCTTTGGATTTTTTTTTTTTTTGTTGTTTTTTGCTTTGTTTTGTTTTGTTTTTGGCTTTGTCCCGTTAGGGATCATGGCAGTGGGACCATGGCTGCAGGGCAATAGCAGATGGGGTCTTAGTAGTTGGATCGTAGCTGTGGGGCTTAGCTGCGGCGTCTTAGTAGATCATAGCTGTGGGACATAGCTGCGGGTTCTTAGTAAATCGTAGCTATGGGACTTTGCCGCGAGGTTTTAGTAGATCGTAGCTGTGGGACCATGGCGAATGGGCCATAGATGTGGGACTATGGCTGTGGGGAACACACAAACTGCCGCATTCTATCAGCTAGACGGCAGCATGATATCAGCTAGACGACAGCATGATATCAGCTAGACGGCAGCATGGTAACAGCTAGACGGCAGCATGGTATCAGCTAGACGGCAGCATGGTAACAGCAAGTCTAATGACAAGACTGTGAAAAGTCGTGATCTGAACTTAATTTTTTAAATTATTTCACATCTATTTTTTGGGTGCATTTTCTGGAGTTTGGAAGTTTCTCATCACAACAAGCGCCATCTATGTCTGAATGCTGTCGTCACAATAGATCTCATTTGTGTGGTTTTCTTTCAGCCCGCCCCCCCCCCCCGCCCCCAAGCGTCACCACATCCCACCATTTTACACCAGGATTGTAAAAGGTGATGACAGCTTGTCTTTTATGAGTCGTCACCCTTGATTTGCGTAAGTGATCTCCCTATTAATGGTTTGGTCATTATTTGCTAACGCTGCGGCCATGTTTTCCACGGCAAGAGGGATTCTCAAAATATTGATACATACTGATAAAGCCCCTTCTCGCGCCCCCCCCCACCCTTTCCCCCATTTTCAGCTCATGGACTCAAGCCTGTGATACCGCACCACAAGGCACACGAAGGAATGCGCCCCAAGAGGGAGAAAGCATGTTGGGGTGGCAGTCTATTTCGACATCATCCAATCTCCCAATCGTTCTGTTCAGCTGCACATTCGACACAACGACTTACCAGAAACCTGGGTGTTGTACACCTGGGGTAAAACGGCCAGTGGTACGGAGCTGTTAATCCCTGGTTGACTGTACGCCGATGGATTTCCACCGTATGAGATGGGCGGGGCTGTGGACACAAGATTGACAGATTATTTGGATGGAATTAACTCCTTCCCCCTTTGACACGGTTTTATTTGTATTGCTAACAACAACACAACAACCTTTATCTCTGTTAACCCCTGAATTACTTCCGTGACTAAACAAACTTAATGCAGGCTGACGTCATTGATAAATATCAATTTTTTTTTTATAATACTTTATTTATAGTTAAATACAAAAGTGATGTGTTGGAAAACACAGAAATTAAAGAAGGCTACATTTTTTAGACGCTTTAAAATTAATTGCGAACTCCAGATATAAAAGAAACAAATGAAGTTATTTGAGCCAGAAGAAATGTATTATTTTTTTTATTTTTTTTTAAATATACCAAAAATAAAATGAAAAATTCAAATGCTATTTTAAATATTTCTCTGTATGTTATTGAAATTTAAAAAAAAAAAAAATAAATAAAAAAAAAATTAAATTAGATCTAGCTCTAATTTTAAAATTAAAAATGAATTTAAAAAAAAAAAAAAAAAAAAAAAAAAAAAAAAAAAAAAAAAATTGTATTAATATATTATAAGAGGATTAAAA
>CAXITT010000546.1:446516-468647 GCA_964033795.1 Lymnaea stagnalis
GGGGGGGGGGGGGGGGGGGGAGAGAAAACAGAAACGAAAAAAAAAAACCCCGATTTTTTTGTTGTTGTTATTGTGTTTTATCCTATAGCTTTAGAAATTACTATTAAGATGAAACAGTCACGTGATGTTATTTACTGGGATGTTCTTCGGGATAGACAATCCAGCGCTGATTGGATGATTGTCGACAAGTCGGTTGTTTCTTATGATCCCTCCAACCCTGGCCAGTAAGGCGTAAATCTCTATATGCATACGTATATCTCGATATGCATACTACGTATATCTCGATATGTACATGGCTATTTTCAAGTGGCTGCAAATTATGATCTGTGATCGCCTGTCGTTATCAGAGTTGTTGGCGTGCTTCACGAGCACGGACTGTTGCGGACGGTTTGGTCGAGCGTTTCGTGTTCCCTGATTCATCCTCATCCAGGATGGGATGCGAGGGTTTAACATTTCCATTACATCATTACATGGTCAGGGCGTCCCATCCCCAGTCATAAGATCACATTTTCATGGCGCCCCATCCCCAGTCATAACAACACACTTTCATGGCGCCCCATCCCCAGTCACAACAACACACTTTCATGGCGCCCCATCCCCCGTCATCACAATCCACTTTCATGGCGCCCCATCCCCAGTCACAACATCACACTTTCATGGCGCCCCATACCCCAGTCATAATATCACACTTTCATGGCGCCCCATCCCCAGTCATAACATCACACTTTCATGGCGCCCCATCCCCAGTCACAACATCACACTTTCATGGCGCCCCATACCCCAGTCATAATATCACACTTTCATGTCTAGGGCATTCCATTTATCACATAACCTTGAGGGGCAATGACGGCACAATTATCCCACCAGGTAATGACCGAACGTTCCTGACTACCAATCCGGCGGCAACCACACGACAGCTTCACATTGTTGGTGTCAGATCCCCATGAACCCCTTCTTCACATTTTTGGTGTCAGATCCCCATGAACCCCTTCTTCACATTGTTGGTGTCCGATCCCCATGAACCCCTTCTTCAGATTGTTGGTGTCAGATCCCCATGAACCCCTTCTTCACATTGTTGGTGTCAGATCCCCATGAACCCCTTTCCAACCCCATAAACTCTTTCTTTTTTTTTCTTTTCCCCCTCAAATTTAGCCACATCTGATGCTGTCGCCAGCCATTTGTCCAGTTCATCCTCTACGTCAGAAGGCATCCAACAATCAACCGACGCCAGGTCTGCTATGGTGTGACCGCATCAGATGGCGGCAAACAGTTCAAAGAATTATTTCTGCAGATTCCAATTCTATCCCAAATCTTTTCTTCGAGAAAGTCGACCGCGCATTCTTATATCCCAGGATATCCCAAGGTATCCCAAGATATCCCCAGATATCCCAAGGTATCACAGGATTTCCCATGATATTACCATTCAGCTCAAACTACTTTTTCAAATTTTATCAGGGGAAACTTCACAAAACTTATTGAAATGCATCGATTTGTCCTTAGGGTTTCAGAAAAAAACAAAAAAACAACACAAACATAACTTAAGTCAACCCCACACCCAGTTACCTAAAACTAAATATTAAGTATAGGCTTAAAATAATTCATTAAAAACATTATCCGTAAACGTATAGAGTATCTGAACCAGCCAACACAGATGGGAGGGGCGGTCTATTGGTTATGTAAATTATCAGCCCGCTAATCCTGGTAGCTATTTAAGTGGCGCCCAGGGGGGGGGGCGCACTGAAAGAATTAACAAACGTCTAGGATCATACAAAGATGCCCGGTAAGAGATTGGCTAAGAGAGGGAGAGGGAGAAAAGATTATGGTAATCTGCTTCATGGATCTACTTAATCCCATGCAAAACCTTTTACAACCATGATTATGTTTAAAACGTCTATCGATGTTAATTAGCCTTGGCACAGCCTCGTTCTGGTAAGCCTCTCGTGACTTAATCTACGGGGGAACATGATGAAATTTCCTTTCATTTGAAGACTCAGTACATGAAACATATAAACTACAGAAGCTAACAAAAACCAATCCGACCTCTGGTAACAACTCTACACCTGTTTCCTGGAATGTTAACCCCCCTCCCTCCCTCCCCCCCTCCCCTCCTTGCCTCTGGCCAAACACAACGAATAAAAAGTGGGTGGGGCAGGAAATTGTATTTGTGAAATTAACTAAGTTGATTGGACAACGTGAAATATTTTCTAACCCCTTGTTATCATATTGAGTACGTTAGAAAGGACAGTTAGACGGGACAGTTAGATAGGACAGTTAGATGGGACAGTTAGACGGGACAGTTAGACGGGACGGTTAGACGGGACAGTTAGACAGGCCAGTTAGACGGAGCACTTAGACAGGACAGTTGGACGGAACAGTTAGATGGGACATTTAGATGTGGCAGTTAGATGGGACAGTTAGATGGGACATTTAGATGGGACAGTTAGATGGGACAGTTAGATGGGACAGTTAGACAGGACAGTTAGACGGGGCAGTGAGAACCTGAGTTGTCGCTTGACACCCTCCAAAAATGTACATCTCCACCTGATAAGGTTATTTCTCCCCTGAGCAACAGCTAAACTAGGACATCAATTGAAGAGCTACAGAATAGATACGTCAGGAATCTTGAAAGGTCTTCTGTCTCGTGCAGGTGTGAATGTGAGATACTTATCGGAACGTTAGGGGTGGGTTCTTCACGTGTGTGTGGGTGGGTGGTGTGTGATTGGGGGGGGGGAGTGTTACGGGGACTGATTTGGAGAAACGTAAAAGGGGGCCATAAGGGGGGGGGTTGCTCAGGGGAGGTAGGCTATTAGCTACGGGGCATCAAAGCAAGGCCAGACAATCTTTGGGCAACATGTCCACTAATAACATCAAAGAGAACCTTTTGGGATGGTTTTATGATGTGTTTTGCATTAAATTGTTGAGGCGAGCTTTGTGAAGGGGAAGAGGGTTCAATATTAACTGGGAATAAAAGTTTGTTTAAAAAAATATATATTTTAAATTCTTCATACAGAAAAATTCAAACGAAGACTTTTGTACAATTGTTTTAGATGTACATTACTGTGATTGGCTTTGGGTTAGTGACGCTTACTTGTATCAGATACATCAAGGCATTGAATAAAAGATTATATTAGTGAATTGAATAACAGTGAATTCAATAACATATTCTATTTATCAATGTATTGAAAGAAAGATTCTATAAATGAACTGAATGAAAGATTCTATCAGTGAATTGAAAGAAAGATTCTATCAGTGAATTGAATGAAAGATTCTTCATCTTAAGAAAAATCTCGAGTCAGTAAGATATAAATCTTAACATAATTTTACTTGAAGGACAAGGCATAAAAACACACTGACGGTCTGATTGACTCCAGTGGCTGACAGTGACCAGCCCTAGAGCGGTCTCTTACAGTTTTCCCTAGCTTGACCGATGCTTCTCAAACTACTTGTGACAATTACATTTTATAGCTGTCCTTAGATTAAAAAAAAAAGAAGAAAAAAGAAGCTTCAGATCTAACTATAGGACTTAATGGTGGGGACCTAATGGTGGGGACCTAATGGTGGGGACCTAATGGTGGGGACCTAATGGTGGGGACCTAATGGTGGGGACCTAATGGTGGGGACCTAATGGTGGGGACCTAATGGTGGGGACCTAATGGTGGGGACCTAAGGGTGGGGACCTAATTGTGGGGACCTAATGGTGGGGACCTAATGGTGGGGACCTAATGGTGGGGACCTAATGGTGGGGACCTAATTGTGGGGACCTAATGTTGGGGACCTAATTGTGGGGACCTAATTATGGGGACCTAATGTGGGGACCTAAATGTTGGGACTTAATTGTGGGGATTTAATTGTGGGGACCTAATTGTGTGGACTTGATTGTGGGGACCTAATTGTGGGGATCAACTGTTGGACCTCGCTGAGTGGGTGGGGGGGCGGACGTTGTGACATATAACACAAGTTAAAAGAACTACCCTCTCCCATATCTTACCTTGAAACGTTCAACCATGCGGACACCAAAACAACAGCCCAAGAACAAACACAGGATACAACAGAGAACCATCACAAACATAAAACAGACCAATGAAAGACAAGTAGATCAAACACAAACGCCCCCGCTGCAAGTCAACACCGCTCTGACGTAGGCGGTCTCCCAACTTTGGAGGGTTGTATACACACCAAGCCACGGCCAAATAAATCGCTGGGTCCCACCTCCCACGAACCCCCCCCCCCCTAACCCCATCCGTGCTGGACAATGGTGATAGGTATCGACCAGTCGCGGGTCCCCGGAGGTGTGTCATTACGCCTAGCCTACCATTAAAGACGGTCATTTCAGCGGACCACTCGGTCCTGTACACGACAGGTCTATGGAGATGTCGGGCGGCCCCCGTGGTAGACGCCCCACTGCGCCACTATGGGGTATAAATTATTGAGTGGCCGGCAGTTTGGCCCACGGTGAGAATCAATTTGCGTGATTAAAACGCAGTTAACCTGGGAAATCTCTGGGGGGACCTGGGGATCCCTTAGTGACCGAGTGGGATCATCTTATGACATGAAGATATGGGTTCATTTCTTATTGATGGTGGCTGGTGGGTGGACTCTGAGAGGGTGGAGGTGGGGCTCAGAAATATTTGGGACTGAATGCGACAAGTGGGGTATGACTTGAGAGTTAGACAAGTGGGGTATGACTTGAGAGTTAGACAAGTGGGGTATGACTTGAGAGTGAGGCAAGCGGGGCATGACTTGAGAGTGAGACAAGCGAGATATGACTCGAGAGTGAGACAAGTGGGGTATGACTCGCGAGTGAGACAAGTGGGATATGTCTTGAGAGTGAGGCAAGTGGGATATGACTTAAGAGTGAGACATATAGATAGAGGTATTTGCCTTCAATACGTCTTTTTGTGTTGATCAGTGACGTATGTCAAGGCATATGCTCTATGTGGTTTTATGGGATGTGGAAAAACAAGTGATTTTAACGACGTTGTTCCCAAATATGTCTTTGGATGGTGGATGTTGAAGGTGGATGTTGATGGTGGATGTTGAAGGTGGATGTTGATGGTGGATGTTGAAGGTGGATGTTGATGGTGGATGTTGAAGGTGGATGTTGATGGTGGATGTTGAAGGTGGATGTTGAAGGTGGATGTTGAATGTGGATGTTGAAGGTGGATGTTGAATGTGGATGTTGATGGTGGATGTTGAAGGTGGATGTTGATGGTGGATGTTGATGGTGGATGTTGAAGGTGGATGTTGATGGTGGATGTTGAATGTGGATGTTGATGGTGGATGTTGAAGGTGGATGTTGATGGTGGATGTTGATGGTGGATGTTGAAGGTGGATGTTGATGGTGGATGTTGAAGGTGGATGTTGATGGTGGATGTTGAAGGTGGATGTTGATGGTGGATGTTGATGGTGGATGTTGAAGGTGGATGTTGATGGTGGATGTTGAAGGTGGATGTTGATGGTGGATGTTGAAGGTGGATGTTGAAGGTGGATGTTGAAGGTGGATGTTGATGGTGGATGTTGAAGGTGGATGTTGATGGTGGATGTTGATGGTGGATGTTGAAGGTGGATGTTGATGGTGGATGTTGAAGGTGGATTTTACGTGGATGGTGAGGTAGATGTGAAGGTGTATGGTGAAGGGTTGGGTTGGTGGTGATGTGGGTAGAGAGTGTGGGCGAAGTATGTGGTGGAAGATTTTGGTGGAGGGTGTGGATGTTATTGGTGGATAGTGTGGGTGGAGGGTGTGGATATTGTCGATGGATGGTGTGGGTGGCGTGTGTGGATATTGTCGGTGGATGATGTGGGTAAGAAGGATTGATTTAAACAATGTTTTTTCAATGATTCACATCACATGAGGGCACATTAACGAATTATCTTCCAATCGATCTAGAATTATCGAAACAAATGATATGCTAATAGATCGCGTCATAGGCCGGACAAGCTAGAAATGATTACCACAGAGCACGATCGCAAGAAATAATTTGAGCCCTCATATCTTTACATCCCTTCAAAATAAAAAAAACAAAAAAAACAAAAAAAAACCTTTGTTTTTGTTGCGCTAATTGCTCTAATGTGTGTGACAATAAAATACATCGCCCTCATGCCCTCGTTAACAAAATGTAAAAAAAAAAAAATGTCACTAATGGCATCCACATGTTGGCATCCACATGTTGGCATCCACATGTTGGCTTCAGTATCACATCTACATGAGAACTTCAGAGCCAAAAACTAGAAATGTTTTCAATGCAACAACCCCCTCCCCCCCCCCAACCGTAAGTACATAACGTCACTGAACCGTCACCGGTGTGTGACGTCATTGATGCATTAAAGTTTGGTGGATTTTTTTGGTGTTTTTTGTATACATCGTTTAAATAAAAAATTAACTCCACCCAATGAAAAAATATAAAGTTGTGAGGGGAGACAATAACGCCTAAAAGAAGACCCAGTGGTTAAAAACTCTTAGGGCAAAGACTGTGTTTTAATCCTGCTACTGTGACTAAAAACGTGAAAAAGGGGGGGGGGAGGGGGGGGGTGAGTGGGGAAACAGTGCTACCGCCTTTTTAATTAGTGCCCTTAGAAATGCTCCTGTTAGTTTTGTCTTCAATAATAATTTGTACAGTTAACTTATCATTATGAAATGGTTTTTCATTATTTTTAAGCGAATTAAAAATAATCATGAAATTCATTTACCTGTATAAAGATTAATTAGAAATTTACCTATATACGAACTACAATTGTAGCATTTACCTTATAAGAAAGAACTAGCCATAGGTTTGTAGCATTAAAAGATCGGAAATAATTAGACATTTAAAATTTACCTTGCAAGAGTTTATTATAGGATAGGGAATGAACTTTAGTATTTGTAACATTTAGTTATAAGCAGGGATGAGTAAGGATTGTTACATTTAGCTATAAGCACGCATTAGCTGTAGTATTGCAACATTTAGCTATCTGCAGGGGTGACACGATAGTATTGTACCATTTAGCTATAAGCAGGTACGAACAACAGGATTGTAGCATTTACCTGACTCGGGGTCACCCTTCCTTTTATGGTTGTTATTCGTGTTCGTTCCTGGACTCATTATGTTGCTGATGTTGAAACTGCCGGCGGCTCCGGCGCCGCTGCTGCTGCCGTTGGGACCCGACGCACCCCTCTGAGCACCGTCGTTGCCCGGCGACGAGGACGAGTGGACACCCATGTTGCTACCATCACTGCCAATACAGGACGGGCTACCGTCATTGCCATGGGGGCTGGTCGACTTGGCCCGGTCATTCGCCTTGTTACGGACAATCCTGAAAAGTAGGAATTTCGCATTTTAAAAAAAAATGTACCAAAAAAAAAAAATTAAAAATAAAGAGAAAATGGAGCAATTGAAAGTCTACGTCAGAGGGATTCTTAAAATGTGCTCTGTAAGACAATTTACAGGTGACTTGAGTCATATAACGATTCACTATATATATATATATATATNAATGTGCAATGAGCAAGGGGATAGCAAGAGTCTAGGTGCCAGCGACCGGAACACATCTAATGTGCAATGAGCAAGGGGATAGCAAGAGTCTAGGTGCCAGCGATCGGAACACATCTAATGTGCAATGAGCAAGGGGATAGCAAGAGTCTAGGTGCCAGCGACCGGAACACATCTAATGTGCAATGAGCAAGGGGATAGCAAGAGTCTAGGTGCCAGCGATCGGAACACATCTAATGTGCAATGAGCAAGGGGATAGCAAGAGTCTAGGTGCCAGCGACCGGAACACATCTAATGTGCAATGAGCAAGGGGATAGCAAGAGTCTAGGTGCCAGCGATCGGAACACATCTAATGTGCAATGAGCAAGGGGATAGCAAGAGTCTAGGTGCCAGCGACCGGAACACATCTAATGTGCAATGAGCAAGGGGATAGCAAGAGTCTAGGTGCCAGCGATCGGAACACATCTAATGTGCAATGAGCAAGGGGATAGCAAGAGTCTAGGTGCCAGAGACCGGAACACATCTCATGGGAGACAGGCTCGGAACATCACGGATGAGTGAAAGAAATACACGGCCTCCAGAGGGATGAATAACAAAACCAGACGCCGAGAGACGAGAGGAGACGTGATGTGTATGTTGCTCCCCCCCCCCCAACCCCTCGCACCCAACATGATAAAAGATTTTTTTTTTAAATATTAAAATATTTTGTTAAATACATACTAATCTAATGAACTTTTCTTAAATGATGTGCTGTATAAAGCAAAGGGGGGGGGTATTTGATACGTACGCACTCAACGTACGCACTCAACGTACGCACTCAACGTACGCACTCAACGTACGCACTCAACGTACGCACTCAACGTACGCACTCAACGTACGCACTCAACGTACGCACTCAACGTACGCACTCTAAGACGTAACAATGTCAAGTAAAGTCGGTAATTTTTGCATCATGTGACCTGTGTCCATGTGGTGATAACATTTTTTTCGGAGGGGATTGAGATAACTGGAAAGGGGGGGGGATAAGGGAGGGGGCAGATGGGGTAAGGGCAAATGTAAACAGAACTGTTTAGTGTTGCCTGTCAAAATAAAGTAAGGATGATGCCTTGATCAGGTTTACAACATGGGCCCATAAGAGAGCGAAAGTAACTTAATTGTATGAAATAAACCGGAGAAAGATAGTGGTGACATCCTTTATACTCAACTCAAGTGTCGAATACTTGTTATTGCAAGGTACTGGCGCAGAAACTATGTTATAGTATTTATAGGTATAGTATTTATATTTATAGTATGTATAGGTATAATGTGTGTGCGTGTATGTATATATCTATATCTCTATCTCTCTATATATATATGAACTACTATGAACAACAGCTTTAAAATTGTTTTTATTTTAAAAGGCAGTAACAATATAAATTTAAAAAAAAAAACAGGCAAGGTTTGATTAAGACAAAGTCTGCTTATTTTATTCCAATGACAGTGAGATTATCCCACAACACCACCCCCCCCCCCTTTTTTTTCCAGATGACAAAAGCAATATAATAAAGATCTAAGCGTCATATGCCATATACTTAATTGGAAGCGAAAGTAAATCACCAAGACACGGCACCCACACATGAAAGGTATTCCGCTTTTGCTTTCACTCTCTCCCTCTCTGTCTCCCCCTCTCTGTCTCTCCCTCTCTGTCTCTCCCTATCCGTCTCTCCCTCTCTGCCTCTCCCTCTCTGTCTCTCCCTCTCTGTCTCTCCCTCTCTGTCTCTCCCTCTCCGTCTCTCCCTCTCTGTCTCTCGCTCTCTGTCTCTCTCTCTCTCTGTCTCTCCCTCTCTGTCTCTCCCTCTCTGTCTCTCGCTCTCTGTATCTCTCTCTCTGTCTCTCCCTCTCTGTCTCTCCCTCGGCCCGCCGAAAGATGCCTCAGCATCGTATTAATTTCTTTACTTAAAGCTCAATAATTTTTCAATTGAATGCTGTTAATGAAGCTTTATTTTAAAGCCCGCGTCTAAAAGCAGTTTGGTTTAGTGGCGCCAGGGTAGAGCGGCGCGTAGGGAGCCCAAGTCAGATCGATGCACTCCACAAACAAAAACAAACGAAACGTGTGGATCTGATGGTGGAGCTGACAGCTCTAATGAACTGTGATGGCTGGTCAGGATGAGGATCTCGACTTTGACGCAATTTTTTTTTCTAACTCCGACAAAGGTGTCATAATATGAAATTGTGGTGTCAATTCAAATATAGTAAAGATATTTTTACGCTTTATAACTTCAACTATAAATATAGATATTTTAACACTGTATAAATTTAATTATAAATATAGACATTTATAGGCTGTATAAATTCAAATATAATTGTGGACCATGTAAACTATGTTGCATGGTATGTTTTTTTTTATATTTTGTTTTTAAATGTACCGTACAATAACTCGACAGAGAATGTCCCGGTACAATAACGTCGACAGAGAATGTCCCGGTACAATAACGTCGACAGAGAATGTCCCGGTACAATAACGTCGACAGAGAATGTCGCGGTACAATAACGTCGACAGAGAATGTCCCGGTACAATAACGTCGACAGAGAATGTCCCGGTACACTAACGTCGACAGAGAATCTCCCGGTACAATAACGTCGACAGAGAATGTCCCGGTACAATAACGTCGACAGAGGTGGGGGGGGGGTTCATTCAATAACATTTACATGCAATGGTCTGAATTGTGTATTTTGTATTTAAATACTTTATTAAATTTAGAAGGCCTCTGTCTATTTTTTTTTTAATGTCGAAGTTCCACACACAAAAATTGTCCAGACCCCTTCCTGTCAGTATTGTCATTCAATCATATCTTCGATATGAGTGAGGTAGACGCCGCGCAACTCTTCTTCACTTTAAACAAAGTCACCCGCGCAAGTCATCAGTCACCAGACGACTCGATGGTCCTCGTCGATCCTCGACGGACGAACAAAACTATAATCTTCGATAACCTTGCAGACAGCTCTGTTATTCATTCACGTCTACCTTATGTGATCACATACTTTGGCAATAGGTCGACAGACGCCATCAGCGCACTAATCACCTATTGATTTTCATAAGCGATAGCTTCCTCTTAAAAATAGCGTCACCAGGATATGGCATTTACATAGAGCAGATTTGCGACTTCGGCTCGTTCCATGTCATGGCCCCATTGTCAAATGTCATGGCCCCATTGTCAAATGTCATGGCCTCATTGTCATGCACATACAACAATGTTTTAATGGGTTCTTTGGTTATCTTAAAATGCAAATTTTTATGTTAAAATAGCTTTGCTTGTTGGGCTTTGTGAATCAAAGAGAGCCGCATGTCTACACTGTCACATACCGAAAAGAGCCGCATATGTCTACACTGTCACATACCGAAAAGAGCCGCATATGTCTGCACTGTCACACACCGAAAAGAGCCGCATATGTCTGGACTGTCACACACCGAAGAGGGCGCCAGTGGCTGGTGGTGGCAGAGTCCCTGGTCCACGGCTCATTTAGCTGGGCGTTCATTTCAACTGCGTCCGAACACGATTAGATCTTCCGAGATGTTACAATCGTTCGGCTTGCGTTTTCGCGTACTAAAGTTTTAAATTAAATCACCATAACGCATTTGCAACACTCGGCTGAACTTTTCATTTAATGTCGAATATGACGTCACGGACATTTTTTCAAAAAGAACATTTTTTATTGTCGACTGTCTACAGGATTATGGGTTCAAGCGGTGTGAGGAAGAAGATCTGTTTAGACTAAGCGGTGTGAGAAAGAAGTTCTGTTTAGACTAAGCGGTGTGAGGAAGAAGATCTGTTTAGACTAAGCGGTGTGAGGAAGAAGATCTGTTTAGACTAAGCGGTGTGAGGAAGAAGATCTGTTTAGACTAAGCGGTGTGAGGAGGAAGATCTGTTTAGACTAAGCGGTGTGAGGAAGAAGATCTGTTTAGACTAAGCGGTGTGAGGAAGAAGATCTGTTTAGACTAAGCGGTGTGAGGAAGAAGATCTGTTTAGACTAAGCGGTGTGAGGAAGAAGATCTGTTTAGACTAAGCGGTGTGAGGAAGAAGATCTGTTTAGACTAAGCGGTGTGAGGAAGAAGATCTGTTTAGACTAAGCGGTGTGAGGAAGAAGATCTGTTTAGACTAAGCGGTGTGAGGAAGAAGATCTGTTTAGACTAAGCGGTGTGAGGAAGAAGATCTGTTTAGACTAAGCGGTGTGAGGAAGAAGATCTGTTTAGACTAAGCGGTGTGAGGAAGAAGATCTGTTTAGACTAAGCGGTGTGAGGAAGAAGATCTGTTTAGACTAAGCGGTGTGAGGAAGAAGATCTGTTTAGACTAAGCGGTGTGAGGAAGAAGATCTGTTTAGACTAAGCGGTGTGAGGAAGAAGATCTGTTTAGACTAAGCGGTGTGAGGAAGAAGATCTGTTTAGACTAAGCGGTGTGAGGAAGAAGATCTGTTTAGACTAAGCGGTGTGAGGAAGAAGATCTGTTTAGACTAAGCGGTGTGAGGAAGAAGATCTGTTTAGACTAAGCGGTGTGAGGAAGAAGATCTGTTTAGACTAAGCGGTGTGAGGAAGAAGATCTGTTTAGACTAAGCGGTGTGAGGAAGAAGATCTGTTTAGACTAAGCGGTGTGAGGAAGAAGATCTGTTTAGACTAAGCGGTGTGAGGAAGAAGATCTGTTTAGACTAAGCGGTGTGAGGAAGAAGATCTATTTAGACTAAGCGGTGTGAGGAAGAAGATCTGTTTAGACTAAGCGGTGTGAGGAGGAAGATCTGTTTAGACTAAGCGGTGTGAGGAAGAAGATCTGTTTAGACTTGAACAAAAAAAAAGAAGACAGAACAATTAAAAATGACGTCTCGATTACAGTTTGCTGGTCATCACGTGACGCGCATTCGAACGTCACGTTCAAGGTGATTGTGAGAGTGGTAAATTCAAAGTGGTGCAAGACATGTTAAAGCTTGAACAATGATGAAGAAAGCATTGTTTGAAGCTGTCAGGGAACACTGAAGTTTTTCAATTGCAAATAATTATTGTGCTTGTTTTGTGTCCTCTGCTGGGGAGGGCGTTTAGCCGAAGCCTCCTTTTCATTGGTCTGTATTTTTGTTTGTTCAATTCAAAACATATCTGGTCCCCACAATTTATTAAAGGCTGTCGTAAATATCTATGACATTCGCATGTGTGTGTGTATGTGTGTGTGTGTGTGTCAGATTATGACCAACAGTAGATATTTATGGAGCTAAATTTTCTTAAATGTGGACGCAAGCAAAAGTAGGTTAAAACCGACATTCGAATTCTATTGGACTTGAATTTCGTATGCAATTTCTCGAAAACAGATACTGTGATCACATTGACTTGACTGCGACTATGGCCGTCTATAATAGTGTGATCACATTGACTTGACTGCGACTATGGCCGTCTATAATAGTGTGATCACATTGACTTGACTGCGACTATGGCCGTCTATAATAGTGTGATCACATTGACTTGACTGCGACTATGGCCGTCTATAATAGTGTGATCACATTGACTTGACTGCGACTATGGCCGTCTATAATAGTGTGATCACATTGAATCGACTACGATCTTGGTCGTGTATTTTGGAAGCACTGCCTAGCAATGAACTCAACATCCCAATGGGCCTCTATCGGTTTGCTCTAAAAAGATCACAGTCTTGATTTCAAGGCGAAAACAAACAAAAAAATGTCCCAAAAGACGCTAAATGTAGAACATAAATGGGAGACGCTTTAATGATTAATATCCACGCATGACTTAGCGTAAGTTTTTCCTGAGTTAATCCTCCTTTCCTCTTAGGATCTGTGTGGGTTAATCAGCCTTGACCGAGCGGTCGGTGAGTTCGCATTGGACAGGTCCATCGGATTACGTAAGATTGGACTGAACAGGAAGTGAACAGATTGGAGCGTGAGCAGCCGTCAACGTATCAACTCGCACGGTGACGTCACGGGCACGTCTACTGACCTAGTTTGGCCCAAATGTACAATAGTGGCATAAATACTTGGCCTGGGCTTGTGCTAATTTAATACCATATACACCTGGACTGGCCTATAGTTTTGACTACATTTCGAACAACAGTGGCATAAATACATGGCCTGGGCTTGGGCTAAATTACCACCATATACACCTGGACTGGCCTATAGATTGGACTACATTTCGAACAATAGTGGCATACATTTTTGGATTGGCCTTAAGTTCGGGGCCCATGTTTGGTTGAAATATGGACACTGAAATGAGCATTGAGATTCTTAATCAAGTTGCTGACTTAGAGATGAGTCTCCACTGTCTCCAGACTCTAGGAGAGTGAGAGAGAGAGAGAGAGAGAGAGAGAGAGAGAGAGAAGAGAGAAAGAGATAGAGCAATGAAGCACAGTTTATTAAATATCTGTTACACCCTAGACCACTATAGCTCCCCTCCACGTGAAAAGCCTTAAAATTTGGGCCGAGAAGTGGGTGTGTGTGCGGGGTGGGAGGGGGGTGCTGAGACCAGTCAATGGCCGACAATAAACCATTTCCGCATAACGCACGACCGTTCGGCGTACAGCTCCCCTATAGTACTTGTACCGGTCTGTTGTGCCGGACTGTTGTACCGTGACAAGCGTTGTTTACCGTGACACGAATATTAACGTCGGACGGGCCGAACGTGCGATGATCGCCCCTTCTAATGCCCATTAATCAAGTCCAGGGGTCTGGTGTGTGCGTGGGGGGGGGGGGGGGGGGGTGAGGGTGTCCATATTCAATGCGTTTAATCTCTTGGCCCAGTTGGATGTCCGGCACGGGCGCTGAGATCGGGGTGGACAAATTATTTGAACCTCCTCTTCCACTAACCCGATTACTCCACCCCCATCCCGCAACTAACCCTATCCCTTCGCCCCACACAATTAAGCCTACATTTTCCCACGCAAATCAACTGAATAAATATGACATATATATATATATATACACACACACATATATATATATATACACACACATAAATGTAGAAATACTTTGATATCTGGAAAATTAGGCACGCAAAGTATTAATGTTGGACTGTGAGGTGGGTCAGAAGGTAATCATCCATAATTATAAGAATTTTTAGTTTAAATGACCATTGTATGTGGGTATGCAATAATTTGTATCTTGAACTAAGAAACAAGAAAACAGCTTAAATCTTCCGTGTTTTTTTGGGTTTTTTTTACTTTTTCAACTGTAATGTCAAATATTGCCAATTATAATAATACCGCTTGTTGTACCCTCGTTATACCGCTCGTTACACCGCTCTTTGACCGCTCGTTGTACCCTCGTTACACCGCTCGTTATACCGCTCTTTGCACCGCTCGTTGTACCCTCGTTATACCGCTCGTTATACCGCTCTTTGTACCCTGTTATACCGCTCTTTGTACCGTTCGTTGTACCCTCGTTGTACCGCTCGTTGTTCCCTCATTATACCTCTCTTTGTACCGCTCGTTGTACCCTCGTCATACCGCTCTTTCTAGCGCTCGTTGTACCGCTCGTTGTACCGCTCGTTGTACCCTCGTTCTGCCGCTCGGTTAATAATCTTTCCGTATTTTCACGATATTCAGATTTAGGTGGAAATAATCGCACCAAATGTCTCGAGAAACGATGAGTAAAACCACTAAACAAACAAGTAAAGTTAAAAGCAAACAGTATTTCGCCAAAAGAGATTAACCAGCAACGACTGCTTTTAACGGACTGCTCAATTGTCAGAACGAGTTTCAATGTCACCTGAAAATAACGAGTCACTGATTAATGTGAGTGAGAATAACTTGCAGAAAGTTTTCAGAAAAAAAAAAGGTGCCCCCCCGCCGGTGGCCCCCATTAATTTACCGAGCCCCTATTAAGATTGGGGTCCCAGTTTTCGAGTAGTGCCCCCGCCCCTAGCCTCACATCCCCCACACTCGTGATTTATTGATGCAGACGCTTCGCCACTCCACCAAATGCCGTATTAACTGCCCTCGGTGGCCGAACGAAGACACCGGCTCACGCAGGGGTGCATCTCTGCGACTCATTCACGCCGCACAAAGCCTCGGCCACAGACAGATATTCGAGACCCCGAAACGAAAAGGGGGGACATCTCCGAGTGACGGGGGGGCCCCCTGAAGCGAATCCTATCGGTGGGGGCTCTTAGTTGCTGGGGATCTTTCACTGTGGAGAATTGCTTCAGACCCTCGCCCCCAAAAGCTCGGCCGGCTGGAAAAGACTTTGCCAAATTAACCGTAAACTAGAGTTCTCGTTTGTCTCCATTCACTGTACACCAGAAAGAAGAAAAAAAAAGTGGGGGGGGGGGGGAGGAGGAGGAAGGAAAAACGAAATAGGTCAGCTTGATGGTAGCTGCTGTCGTTTGGTGGTTGTACAAAAATAATACGAGCCGTGGCTTATGGCCTGTAACCAAGGGAAAACTGTTGACGTGGCGTTGAGTCAGTGGCTCCTTAATTGCCTGGGGTGTTGGGTCTGGAGTGGGTCACCCTTGACGGAGGTGGAAGTTAGCCGAGTGCACGACGATAAAGGAGATGACCGGAAGTTTCAAAGTGCGCCGATGTAAGGCGTTCGATTCATGGCGACGGAAAATTCAGAGAGCCATCTTTTGTGTACAGGGGGAGGGGCAGGCAACGACAGGGAAGTGGTGGGGATGATACTCTACGCCATCTGCAATCAACGCGTTGCGGAATGACCGTAAGAATAACCGGTCATCTAATGGAGAGTTGTTGGTTTAAGGACGTGACGTCACAATGGTCACATCTAATAAGAAATTTCACAATTTAAAAAAAAAAAAACAAGAACTTAAAGATACTGATAGAAAGAGAGTGTTATAAATGAACGTTGGAGAGAACCAAGGTGTTGAACGGCAAGGCTGAACGAAATAACCTAACCATTTATGAACCATATTTTAGGGTGGAATCTTAGATTTTTTAAATTCCTAAAACCAATTACAGGCTATAAAATGTATCCTTTTATTATCAACACTCTCCTCTCAGCGTATTATGTTTAATATTAGAAAATATATGATCCTTTTTAAAAAAAATACAAGTTTAATCAAACATATAACTTTTTTTAAAAATAAGAGAGGGGATAAAAAGACTAGTCAGAGGGTTCAAGTTTAACTGCAACGCTTAAGTTGATATCAAACCATACTTGACTTATGTAACAACGCTTAAGTTGATATCAAACCATACTTGACTTATGTAACGACGCTTAAGTTGATATCAAACCATACTTGACTTATGTAACGACGCTTAAGTTGATATCAAACCATACTTGACTTATGTAACGACGCTTAAGTTGATATCAAACCATACTTGACTTATGTAACGACGCTTAAGTTGATATCAAACCATACTTGACTTATGTAACGACGCTTAAGTTGATATCAAACCATACTTGACTTATGTAACGACGCTTAAGTTGATATCAAACCATACTTGACTTATGTAACGACGCTTAAGTTGATATCAAACCATACTTGACTTATGTAACGACGCTTAAGTTGATATCAAACCATACTTGACTTATGTAACGACGCTTAAGTTGATATCAAACCATACTTGACTTATGTAACGACGCTTACGACGGTTGAAAGAACTGACTTTTGTATAAAGTCATGTGTGTGTTTATGAGTGTTTGCTATAAGCTTGTTTAATAAAGCTTTTTAAAAATCTTTTTTTAAATCGACGTTTTAAACCTATGTTTATTTTTATTTTTTTTGCATTGTTCATTGCGAAATTTCGAGAATGATAAAATGAACGTCTTTAACGAATTAACATCTTTAATGAATTAACATCTTTAACGAATTAACATCTTTAATGAATTAACATCTTTAACGAATTAACATCTTTAACGAATTAACATCTTTAACGAATTAACATCTTTAACGAAGTAACATCTTTAATGAATTAACATCTTTAGTAAATTAACATCTTTAACGAATTAACATCTTTAACGAATTAACATCTTTAATAATTAACATCTTTAACCAATTTACATCTTTAATAAATTAACATCTTTAATGAATTAACATCTTTAACCAATTTACATCTTTAATAATTTAACATCTTTAACGAATTAACATCTTTAGGGAATTAACATCTTTAACAAATTAACATCTTTAACAAATTAACATCTTTAACAAATTAACATCTTTTACAAATTAACATCTTTAGCAAATGAACATCTTTAGCGAATTAACATCTTTAGCGAATTAACATCTTTAGCGAATTAACATCTTTAGCGAATTAACATCTTTAGGGAATCACCTTCTTTAGGAAATTAATATCTTTAGCGAATGAACATCTTTAACAACTTAACATCTTTAACAAATGAACATCTTTAGCCAATTAACATCTTTAGCGAATTAACATCTTTAGCGAATTAACATCTTTAGCGAATTAACATCTTTAGGGAATCACCTTCTTTAGGAAATTAATATCTTTAACGAATTAACATCTTTAACAAATTAAAATCCTTTTTAAAAAAATGTAAAAAAACAATTAAAATAAAAATCTTTAGCGAATGAAGCAGAGAAATTTAGCCAAATTAGTGTTACACATTTTTAGTTATAAGATTTAAAAGCATAATAAATTTTGATGAAATTTATACATTACTTAAAAAATGGTAAAAAAAAAAAATGAAATGAAATGTAAAAAAACCCAAAAAACAATTTAGAATTAAATTCAAATGTCTTAGAAGGAACGTGCTGTCAAGATAAATGGGACATTCATGAATTCAATGGAGCACAACGGCTACAGATGTCTGGTGATTCAGAAACTGTATGTGTGTGTGTGTGAAAGTGGGTGTGGGATTTATTGGGGAGGGGGGGTTAAGAGGGAGGGGAGTGGGGGGGCTGGAAGGGTTAAGGTATCAAACAGAATCCAACGCATAAAGGGATGATGGGTCTACCAAAAAGAGGCCAGTTTCCGGTGGTGAGCACGAGTTTGTCTCGGCCTTGGACAGAGCACGCGCCTAATGACTCCTGTCCTATCGGTGTAATGTACCGTTTAACAGGGTTAGGGTCTCAGCACAATTTCTGAAGGTTTTTAAAAAAAACTTTTTCTTATTTTTTTTTTTTTTTTTTTTCCTCCTCGGCCATTGGCAGCGCAGTGAAGCTCGCTCGACCCTCGATAGATTAATTAATCCAATAATTAATCTTCAGGGCCGCGTTATTGCTCTTAGTCGACTTCAAAAACCTTTGTATCACACCCTCATCATTTGGACAAGTTTTATTTTGAGGTTGTTGTTGTTGTTTTCCTTTCTCCCCCCTCCCTCTACTCTCTGCATCTCCAGCCGGTGTATTGTCTTCGTTGTCGGGCCGCTGAAAGAATTCTGGAGGGGAAAATGAAATCATAGGCTGTCGATTTGACGGGTTCTTCGCTGTCCTCTTCAATTTACCGAAGAAAAATTTTCGCGGACTAATGCTCTGCGGCTCGGGTGCGATAATGAACGCCAATTTGGTGTGCAACTCGGTGAGAATAGTTTATGGGATAGCGAGTAAGTTGGGGGGGGGGGTTGGTTTGGAGCATGCCGAGAACATTTGTGGCGAGGAGATGTCTGCGGTTGGACACACAAGCCGAACCCGGTGACTCAAAGCGAGGCTGAGGATTGGTCAGTGGTCAGTGATCAACTAAAGCTAATTAAGCATCGTTAGTAGGGGGGGGGGAGAAAAGAACAGCTGGAATTATTAATTTGTTTATTTATAACTGAAAGTCGTTTGGTTTTTTAATGATTTGTTCAAGTGTGAATGGAATCATGGTCGGTTATGTCATTTGATCTTGGTGATTTGATCTTGGTGATTTGATTTTGGTCATTTGATCTTGGTCATTTGATCTTGGTCATTTGATCTTGGTCATTTGATCTTGGTCATTTGATCTTGGTCATTTGATCTTGGTCATTTGATTTTGGTCAAATGATCTTGGTCAAATGATCTTGGTCATTTGATCTTGGTCATTTGATCTTGATCATTTGATCTTGGTCATTTGATCTTGGTCATTTAATCTTGGTCATTTAATCTTGGTCATTTAATCTTGGTACTTGGTGAAACGTAAATAAATATCCAGTGGGCAAATTGTATGACATATTCTTGACCGGTATTAAACATAGTCTCGACAAAGTCCTGAACAGGAAACTTAAATGATACAAGTTATTTGTCTTTTGTTTTTATTATAAGTGGTGGTTTTATATAGCGTGGTACCCCAGCCTAGCGCCGGGCTCACCACGCTGTACATACAATTTAACAAACATAATCATAAATTCAAAACTTAACATACATTAAATAAATAAAACAAAATAAATGTATATTCACTCCACACATTCCAGAACTATTTACATCTCAAGCCATCGACGGCTACCCAGCAGCATCGTTTATCGATCAGAGGGGGGGAATCAGTCGGAATATATAATGGGGAAAGGGGGTAGGTGGGGGGAAGGTAAAAACGGAGTTAAAAAAGCCCCCCCCCCCACACACACACAAATTATAATAATTAATATTTAAAACAAATAACTAACTAAAATAAAGAAAGATATATGACGAGATGTAGAGAATGCGATTTTAAAGGAGGGGAAAGGGGGTAGGGGGGGGGAAGGTAAAAACGGAGTTAAAAAAGCCCCCCCCCCCACACACACACAAATTATAATAATTAATATTTAAAACAAATAACTAACTAAAATAAAGAAAGATATATGACGAGATGTAGAGAATGTGATTTTAAAGGGTGGGGAGGGGGTGGGGGAGGGGGGCAGGGCGGAGTCACGACGAAACTAATGTTGGAGCGAAAAATAAATTAATGAGAAACAGAAAGACTTACTGGGAAAACATTGTAATAAAACAGAAAAGAGATAAGAAGAGCACATGGAAGAAAAGGGCAGATAGAAAGGTAAAAAGGGCAGATAGAGTGAAAAAAGGGCAGATAGAAAGAGAAAAGGCAGACAGAAAGAGAAAAGGGCAAAATGAAAGAGAAGAGGGCAGATAGACAGAGAAAAAAGCAGATAGAAAGGGAAAAAGGCTGATAGAAATGAAAAAGGGCAGATAGAAAGAGAAAAAGGCAGACAGAAAAAGAAAAGGGCAAATTGAAAGAGGAAAGAGCAAATAGAAAGAGAAGAGGGCAGATAGAAAGGGAAAAAAAGGCAGATAGAAAGGAAAAAAGGTAGTTATAAAGGAAAATAGGGCAGATAGAAAGATAAAAAAAAGAGAAGGAAAAAAAAAAGAAATCTGAACTTTAGGTATACAGGAATTGATCAGCGCTTTAAATTTCGTTGACTTTTCCCCCTTTTAATCGAACATGTTTAAAATAATAACAATATAAATTATAATATTTTTTTAAAAAATACAGAACGATTCTTTAAAAAAAGAGTTCACTGAACCAAGGGCGGAAATCAATCTTGAATGAAATCTTTAGAAGACAAAAATCGTAATCCCGCTGGTAAATAAAGGACGCAGAAGAACGAACAAAAAATGGCGGAGTTATAATAGAGTAGTGTCACATGTTGCTGCGGCCTCGTTGTGATCTTACTGGGCTTCCAAACGCGCAACAATACAGCTTGTTTACAATGCCGGTGCACTTTAACACTTGAATAAATTTACGGTTTTCTGCCCCCCCCTTTCCCCCCCCAAAAAAAAACCATCAAAAAAACAAATCTGAATTGGGATCTGACGTCACAGCTTGCGCTTAAGTACAATTTGAATTTTCTTTTCTTTTTTTTTTTTTATTAAGAAAAATTAATTATTTTTATTTTAAATTTAAAATATTATTCATTGTTAGAAAGTTAAATTCTGACAAAAAGACCACACACCATGTTGATAGGTTTAAAAGTCATAGCAGTCCGTTTGAAACCCAACACTCTGTCATAAGTAGGTCACAAACACAAGGGCCCGGCTAGAAGAGGTTTTGTTGAAACCCAAAAGCTGATGAACTTGTAAAATATTAGTGGAGCTATAAGCAACTAATTGAAGTTATTAACAACTTAGTGGAGCTATATCCAACTTAGTGGAGCTTTAGGCAACCTAGTGGAGCTATATCCAACTTAGTGGAGCTAAAGCAACTCATTGGAGTTATAACCAACTTAATGGAGCTATATCCAACTTAGGGGAGCTATATCCAACTTAGTGGAGCTATAAACAACTTATTGGAGCTATATCCAACTTAGTGGAGCTAAAGCAACTCATTGGAGTTATAACCAACTTAATGGAGCTATATCGAATTTAGGGGAGCTGTATCCACTTTAGTGGAGCTATATCCAACTTAGTGAAGCTATAAACAACTTAATGGATCTATAACAAACTTAGTGGAGCTATATCCAACTTAGTGGAGCTATAAAAAACTTAGTGGAGCTATAACAAACATAGTGGAGCTATGAACAAATTTGTGGAGCTATGAACAACTAACACGGCAACAAAACTGTTGCTTTTTATATGTGTATGTGTGTGTTTCGGGGGGGGGGTGACTTTTGCCCGAACGGATGGGGAGTCATTTCATTCTGATACAAGTTCAAGTTCACTATTACAATGGTCGGTGACGAGAAGGAGAATATTTCCGTGTGCTGACCTCAAGCGTCTACCGAACAGACGACGTCCAGGGGACAAAACGTAACTGAACTAAACCTGCACCGACCGCAAGAGGGGGGGGGGGGGCTGAAGTGTCCGGTTCATTAAACGTTCGCACCGATCTCT
>CAXITT010000546.1:474336-485462 GCA_964033795.1 Lymnaea stagnalis
CAAGTCATGTAACTAGATCAATAAGCTCTGTGCTACGCTCGCCCTGGATGTCCGGGTGGGGTGGGGGTGGCCTAGGTGGGGATTAGGACAGCATTAGGATAAGGTTGGAATCGCATCATAGTCAGCCATTAAAGAAACAGATGTGACGTCATGTATCGTGTTAGAGCAGCGTCAACCGTCCGCACACTAACGTTGATTTGTGTGGTCTGAACACGACAGTTAGATGGAGGGGGGGTGAGGGTGCAAGCCAGGGGGATGGTGGAGTCAGTGGAGTGCAAGCCAGGAGGTGGTGGAGTCAGCGGAGTGCAAGCCAGGGGGATGGTGGAGTCAGCGGAGTGCATGCCAGCGGGTGGTGAAGTCAGCAGAGTTCAAGCCAGGAGCTAGGAGTGTGGTGGAGTCAGCGAAGTGCAATCCAGGGGGTGGTGGAGTCAGCGGAGTGCAAGCCAGGGGGCTAGGAGTGTGGTGGAATCAGCGGAGTGCAAGCCAGGGGGTGGTGGAGTCAGCGGAGTGCAAGCCAGGAGCTAGGAGTGTGGTGGAGTCAGCGGAGTGCAAGCCAGGGGGGGGGGGGGGGGAGTCAGGGGGGTGCAAGCCAAGGGGATGGTAGAGTCAGGGAAGTGCAAGCCAGGAGCTGGGAATGGGGTGGAGTCAGCAGGGTGCAAGCCAGGGGTGTGGTGGAGTCGGAGTTGCGACTCCGAAATCAGGTATAAGTCTTCAGCAAAGGTTTTACCACATTTCTTCTTGTCTCCTCTATATTCTGAGGGCTCTCGATCAACATATTGATCATTCTGGCTCCTATGTTTGTAGAGGGGGTTCGCGATATTTCTTTGCAATGTTATGAAGAGGAAATTTCACTGGCTGCATGGGCTACTCAGCGATGGTATCAGGAACTTGGGGTGGGAAGGCTACTCAGCGATGGTATCAGGAACTTGGGGTGGGAAGGCTACTCAGCGATGGTATCAGGAACTTGGGGTGGGAAGGCTACTCAGCGATGGTATCAGGAACTTGGGGTGGGAAGGCTACTCAGCGATGGTATCAGGAACTTGGGGTGGGAAGGCTACTCAGCGATGGTATCAGGAACTTGGGGTGGGAAGGCTACTCAGCGATGGTATCAGGAACTTGGGGTGGGAAGGCTACTCAGCGATGGTATCAGGAACTTGGGGTGGGAAGGCTACTCAGCGATGGTATCAGGAACTTGGGGTGGGAAGGCTACTCAGCGATGGTATCAGGAACTTGGGGTGGGAAGGCTACTCAGCGATGGTATCAGGAACTTGGGGTGGGAAGGCTACTCAGCGATGGTATCAGGAACTTGGGGTGGGAAGGCTACTCAGCGATGGTATCAGGAACTTGGGGTGGGAAGGCTACTCAGCGATGGTATCAGGAACTTGGGGTNCCCACCAATCCCCCCCACCCACCAATACACCACACCCACCAATACACCACACCCACCAATACACCACACCCACCAATACACCACACCCACCAATTCACCACACCCACCAAGACACCCCACCCACCGACTGTTGCACCACACCCACCAATAGACCCCACCCACCAGCTGTTGCACCACACCCACCAATACACCACACTGACCAATACACCACATCGACCAATACACCACACCCCCCAATACACCACACCCACCAATACACCACACTGACCAATACACCACATCGACCAATACACCACACCCACCAATACACCACACCCACCAATACACCCCACCCACCAATACACCACACCCACGTATACACCACACCGACCGTCAAATGGCCGCAAAAGAATTGATTTTTAAAACATTTTTTTTTTGCGTGTATGGGGGGGGGGGGTGAAAATACACTTAACTGTCTTGATATCATTATTAGGTACAGACTAATACAGAAAATCTATTTATAAAAGTGCACTAGAATGTTTACGAAGCTGTCAATGGGTAACGCAACCTGTATCTCTGTCTACAGTCCTTTTGAGGATATCGATACCATAGACCAGTGGTTGTCAACCTTCCTAATGCCGCGACCCTTTAAAATAGTTCCTCATGTTGTGGCGACCCCGGCCAAAAAATTTTCGTTGCTACTTGATTACTGTAGAGCATATGTGTTTTCAGATGGTCTTAGGCGACCCCTTGGAAAGGATCGTGCGACCCCCAAAGGGGTCGCGACCCACAGGTTGAGAACCGCTGCCATTGACGATACCTGTAAAAAATACAATCACAGACCCACACACTTCCCATATATCGATATTTTATTAAATTGTTTAAATCAAAGCCAGGTAGACCGTTCGCATTCGACCCTGACCCCATTCGACGTGTGAAAATGAACCATTGAATGATATGAATTTAAAAATATGACCTTTTTTCGGTTTTTATGTCACTTTTGTAAAGAATAAAATAAAAAAGCCGCCATTGTGTAATCGAATCAATTCTTTCTGTGAAGCCGTTTGATAAAAACAGTTAACATATTTCTATTTTAATAGAGAGACCACTTAAAAAGTAGGACGAGGTGTCTAGAGTGTCTTAATCTACCCTCTGTTTGAAGGTCTTCATTTGGGGTTGCGAGTGAAAACGGAACATGGCTTTCTCAGGCCGGCAATACGCGATCCTTTCAAGTCATTGTAGAGAGAAAAAAAAGGGGTGGGGTGGAGGGGGGGGGCAGATAGCATCTGCCCAGAAGATTAACATCTGCCCATTAGGGGGGAATTCCTAGCCTAGGATTCGAGGTGCAAAAACAGACTCATTTGATTTACGACTTGTGCGTGAAAGAGTTACCGCCCTCACCACCCCCCTCCTACACACGTACACACCAGATACACGGGCCTCACTCACTCCTACACACGTACACACCAGATACAAGGGCCTCACTCCCTCCTACACACGTACACACCAGATACACGGGCCTCAGTCACTCCTCCACACGTACACACCAGATACTCCCACTTTAAGACTTTACCTTCAAAATATAATTGCTTGTGATAAACAAATAAATATTTATAAGCCACGGAAGTCTTATAGAATCATGTTTCCGAAAATGGTCTCTCTGGCCATCACGTTGGTAATAGGCGCAAACATTGGCGATTACAAAGATGGCAGTTTCATGACTCTACCTTCATGACGGCAGTACCATGACGGTACCTTCGTGACGGTACTTTTATGATGGTACTTTTATGATGGCACTTTTATGATGGTACTTTTATGATGGTACTTTTATGATGGTACTTTTATGATGGCACTTTTATGATGGTACTTTTATGATGGCACTTTTATGATGGCACTTTTATGATGGTACTTTTATGATGGCACTTTTATGATGGTACTTTTATGATGGCACTTTTATGATGGTAGCTGCGTGATGGTAGTTTCGTGATGGTAAAAAAAAAAAGACAGCTATGACCGTTTGCTATTTATTCCCAGTTATTCAACTGTACAGGTGGTTGTTTCATGTTACAATGACAAAACAACTTTAATAGTAACATTTGACATGGAATGTTACTATTTATGAAGGTCAAAGTGAAATTTTAAAATATGTATTTAAAAAAGAGAAGAAAAAAAACCTCCACTTAAAATGGAAATTTATAATCAATCAAACAGAGCAACCGTTTATTTATTATCTTAATCATTAATTTAAATGATTAGCTGCTATTGTAATACAATTATAATTATAATAATTATTACTATTATAATTATTATTAATTTTTGTTGTTATTATTTGTAAATGTTATCAGTATTATCAAGATCGTCATGATGCTAATAATTTTTACTACTACTTTTATAATAACATTCGTTGTGATTTTTCGTCTGCATGAGGCTATAATTTAATTCATTAATCAAAAAACTATTATTATTATTATTTTAAAATATTTGAAATGATGCCATTCCTTGGCAACGACCACCGTGCAGCCATATTGAGTTCTATTTGGTGTGTGCTCCCTAACAAGCTGTTCAGCACCTCTCTGTCTTGACAAGTTCAATGGGCAGAGAACTCTTAACAGTTTAATTTTTTTTCCCCTTACACTAGCAGTATGAGTATGTCCTCTCGAGTGGTTTACGTTTCCAGAACAGAGCACACAGTTTACACAACATATCGCCCACCTACCGAATAAATGGACTGCATGGACTTGTGTATGTGGGAAAGAAGGGGGCATGGGGTGGGGGGGTGGCAGGTAGTGCGGGGGAAAAAATGTGCGTGGTAAGGGGTCCCCTATTAAGAGCCGTAAACGACATCGGCACTTAGAGATTACGGAAGCATTTTGTATCATAGACTGCCGTCTTTCAATACGTGTCTCCATCGTCCTTTATGCGGCCGCCACTTGCCCCCCCCCCACACACTTTTTTGTGTGAAGATATTTAGCACCCCTTTGCACCCCGACCCAACACACTTTTTTGTGTGAAGATATTTAGCCCCCCTTTGCACCCCGCCCCCCCCCCCCCCGAATTGCCCCGCAACGAGAGCCCAGCGGGTGTCCGTACATTTTATTTTTGTGTCTTGCGTTTAAGTCTGGCGGCTACGATCTCAAATTGTTCTCGAAACATGTACTTTTTTTCCTCCCCACTTCTCTTTATGAAGATATGTTTAGAATGGGAGAAGAATGTCGCTTAAGCGAAATGGTTGGTGCTGTCGAAGTCCAAGTTCATTATGCCCTATCTAGGAGAAGTGTTCATACGAGAAATGTTCCTACAAGGGTGTGATCACAGAGTGCTGTGCGGCTTGACGGTGCATGCTATGGCGAACTGATCACTGAACACCTCATACTATTGGAGTACAAAATACTTAACACATTACACCCATAGAGAACACAACCGTGTCTTGTCATAGAAAAAAAAAATAAAATAATTGTATGTTGTGCGACAGCGCTTCTCAATTTGCTCAGGGTATAGGGACTCGGACCCTATTGACACTGTACTGGTGACCACTTTGTTGAATAGTTTAATTTTCATATTTATTATTATTATTATTACAAATACAAGAAACGCTGAATAGTGGCTGTCGGACCGGCGTAGGCTGACAGACCAGTACATTGAGAAGTATCGTTTGTTGAACAACATTATAGTTTATTGACCACAGCCATGTTCTGTTTTTGTTTACACAAAAATCAACAACCCTTCCCGTCATTCCATATAGACCAGAGCAAATGAGTAAAACAAAGTAAGGTCAAACCTGAAGAAAAAAAAACGGAACTCAACAAAACAACGAACGTTTCGGCAGGAAGCCCTCGTCAGCAAACGAACAACAGAAAAAAAAACAACAAAAAACAGAATACAATTTTAAAAAATCGCAAGTAGTATTCCAGAGGGCATCAAAAGAATTGTCAGTCACTCCCCCTTATTACCCATACCCTAAAGACCATGCTTTGCGACGTCAGTCTGCTACAGGTCAGGCTAAACAATTGCAGGTATGGTATAGGTCAAACTAAACAATTTTACAGTCTGATATAGGTCAAACTAAACAATTACAGTCTGATATAGGTCAAACTAAACACTTTTACAGTCTGATATAGGTCAAACTAAACAATTACAGTCTGATATAGGTCAAACTAAACAATTTTACAGTCTGATATAGGTCAAACTAAACAATTACAGTCTGATATAGGTCAAACTAAACAATTTTACAGTCTGATATAGGTCAAACTAAACAATTACAGTCTGATATAGGTCAAACTAAACAATTTTACAGTCTGATATAGGTAAAACTAAACAATTACAGTCTGATTTTGAAAACAATTACTGTCTGGTATTGGTCAAACTAAACAAGTACAGTCTGCTACAGGTCAAACTCACCTGTTTATTGAGCTGACACTGGGCACATTGTCGGCGCTGCAGACGGCGTCACTCAGCAACTTGTCTCTGATCTCCCAGGCGAACATGGTGGGGTTCTCCTCCTTGTACTTTGTTATCGCCTTGACCACCATGGGCGTCGCCACCTTGGGCTTAGACCCTCCTATCACACCGGGTTTGATTGAGCCTGTTTCATAATACCTGGTGGGGAGAAAAATGAGAGCACACCAATGAAACTGAAAGTACCAGAAAAAACACGAGAACCACTGGTCGGGGAGAAGGGGGGGGGAGGGGCGGTTTTCAGTGCGTTGATCAGTGCGAGAACCACTGGTCGCGTGTACAGTGTGTGGATCAGTGCGAGAACCACTGGTCTCGTGTGCAGTGTGTTGATCAGAGCGAGAACCACTGGTCGAGTGTACAGAGTGTTGATCAGTGCGAGAACCACTGGTCGAGTATACAGTGTGTTTTATTAGTTTGAGGACCACTGGTAGAGGGTACAGTGTGTTAATCACTGAGTCAAAACCTTTACTCCCTACAATAAAACTATGCTTAAAGATATACTGTACTCGTTATGGCGTCAAAGTGTATTGTATACTTGATGTTGTTACAGTCAAGATGTATTGTATACTTGATGTTGTTACAGTCAAGATGTATTGTATAATTGATGTACTTACAGTCAAGATATATTATATACTTGATGTAGTTAAAGTCAAGATTTATTGTATATTTAATATAGTTATAGCGATCTGAAATATTTTTTCCAAAGGGATCAATCAGCATGCTCCCCTTCCCCCCCCCCAAATCCGTTACAAAATCTAAATCATCACCAAGTCGGTATAGTCACTAACTAAGTGACGGAGCATGGCCTATGACGACTGATTTTTTTTGGATATATTACTTTAGATGTCATGAGTTTAGATTTCGTGGGTCATGTCATGTGTTTACATTGACCTAGTTACAAAAGTTGTTTGTCTTTGTCCATAATATCGATGTATGTGCTGAGAAGGAATATTCACATAATAATGATAAAACAAAAACATTTCCATTTATTTGTATCAATGAACGAAAATTATCTCATCTTATCTGATCTTATCTTATCATCTTAAATGACAGCAACGGTTATAGAATCTATATATAGATCAGGTAAAGAAGGAAGAGTGTGGGGCGTAAATGTGTGTTTGTGTGGATGAGTGTGTGGGGGGGGGCGGGTGGAAATAATTACCCTGGTCATGTGCCAAATCAAAACACGTTTTTACTTAGCAGACGGCCTGGTCTAAAACGAGGCCAAATTCAAAAGGAGCCCAGCCTGGCCCCTTTACTCTTGCATGTACCCGTTGGGCTAGTTAGTTCAAAAAATATTCAAGGTATGCAAAAATAGCTTTTTAAACCATGGTCCTGACCTAAAAACACATGCATCGCTCAAATGTAGACCTTAAATATACCTTTAAAAATGAACACTTTGTTATTTCCCACGTCAACTTAGTACAATTATGTACATACATACCCCCCCCCCGTAACTCTAAGCTGTACAAAACCAGTACAAATCTTCACACACCTAGGCGCAGCTTAACACGTACACGCACCTACACTCATACACACAAGCCAGACAAGGGAACACTGTTCGTCTTTATAATCTTAATATTCAGCACCCAATAATTACAATAATTAATCATTTTTTCCCCCCCATATAAAACTACATTATTTTTTTTTTAACCAGCTACGCACGGGTCCGCCCGTCTAGCCGTATAAGAGTAGAGACGCACAGCATTTGGGAAGCATTCAGCCCTCGCTCTGCTTTCAAGCAACGATTTCAGGCTGTCCTTTTGTCGGGCGAGGACTTCGGGCCTCAATATTTGGCTAATTTCATCTCATTTGTGTCAGGTAAAGAATGTATTAGACTTTCAGGAGAGCATAGGATTAGGGCAGGGGGCCCCAGCCAGTCTCTTGCCTCTCGGGTCGGGAACACAAAAGGTTTGAATATGGTGGGTTTTTCTGTGTCGGGTTTTTTTTTCTATTTTTTTTTCTTTGGTTTGTTTTGTTTGTTTTTTGTAATCGCGTCTCGGGATGTAATGATCGGCTGCGGGAGCTCTTTCCGAGGACGAGACGAGAACCCAAATGAGCAACGTCCAAGTGGGGGGGATGGGGATGGGGGAGGAGGGGTGTTTGGAGATAACCCACGTGAAAAACAAACGTTGATGGAGACGTGGGGGGATAATGATCGGCTGCGGGAGCTCTTTCCGAGGACGAGACGAGAACCCAAATGAGCAACGTCCAAGTGGTGGGGATGGGGATGGGGTAGGAGGGGTGTTTGGAGATAACCCACGTGAAAAACAAACGTTGATGGAGACGTGGGGGGTGGGGGTGGGGGTGGGGGTGAGGCGTGTAGGAAGAGATAAGCATGGCGACGGATTAAATTGTATTGATTGATAGCGCAGCCGTCAATTTGAGTAAGTCAGCACCCTCCCCCACCCCACCACCTCTGAAAATCACAGGTACACCACTCTCAAAAATGCCTAAATTAGCTATGGGAGGGGGGGGGGTGGACAACTAAAATGAAGATCTGTTGTGCCCTAACCTCGCCCCCCCCCCTCCAGACCCCGTTCTTGTCCAAAGTGGACTCATGCCATTGTGCACAGTACGAGATTGGACAGATGGGGCTTTCAGATGACACGAAAAGTCATTGTGGACAAACTGACATGTGACAATAAAATTGTCACACACCAAGTGCCACTTGTCCTTGACAATGTCAAATAACATCCCCACAAAATTTCGACTCCGGGTCAGAAAGTCTTTAACTCCACTACAGGTCAGGCTGTTTATTTAGTATTTTATATTTAAAAAATGAATAAATAAGTTGATGATAAAGAATATAAAAGATTGGAAAAAAATAGAAGCTAAGAATTGCGGAGTGGATGTGAGGTTGTCAAGCCCAGAGGCGTAACTAGAGTTTTTGGCGCCCGGGGACAAAATTCATTTTAAAGCGCCTCCGTTTCTTTTTTTTCTACTCTCAAACCCATTATTTTCATCAATAAAATAATGTCAAAGCACATTTTAGCGCCCCTTACTAATCTGGCAGCCCATACAAAAGACCACATGACAGCCCACATGACAGCACACATGACAGCCCACATGACAGCCCACATGAGAGCCCACATGACAACCCATACGAAAGACCACCCGACAGCCCACATGACAGCCCACATGAAAGCCCACATGACAGCCCACATGCCAGCCCACATGACAGCCCACATAACAGCCCACATGACAGCCCACATGACAGCCATATGACAGCCCACATGGCAGCCCACATGACAGCCCTTATGAAAGCCCACAATACAGCCCATATGACAGCCCATACGACAGTCCATACGACAGCCCATATGACAGCCCATATGAAATCTCATGGACGTCCAAAGTTCTGAAAGTAACCAAACCAGAATTTACAGAAGCTTGTCAGGCGACCATTGCTCCTGTCAAGGTTATCAGACGTGACCGCATGTCTTTTCAAGGCATCAAATTAAGGCACGGGACAGACGATTTCTGCTGTGCGTCACGCTCTCACCTCGATGGGCGCCAGGCACGAGAGCAAAGCTGCGATTACTGGCATCTTGGAGCGCTCTAACACGACAACGGGAAGTGTAGGGTTAGCTGTACTGCAGGGACTCTCAGAATGTGGGTACAGGCACTTGCGTAGAAAGAGTTGGGGAGAGGGCACCCCCCCCCACACATTCCCCGGGAGGCATTTTTTTTCTCTTTGTTGAGGATCGGCATTCTGGGCAATACTGCAGAGTTTTTCGTTGAGGGAAAGGGGGGGGGGCGTAAAAAATATATTGACCCACACGGGGCGGCACTAACACTACCTACGCCACTGAGTAAGGGAATGTATCGCATTTCGCCATCATCGAAGATAGATCTAGATCATTTATAATTTAATATTATCAACAACAAAATATACATATATCTATATAATATACATTTTGTTTTTAAAAATGTGTCCTTGTTGTTTTGGTGATGATCCACACACGTCTGGGTATTGGTCTCATCTACTCTAAGCTTGCACACTCGTCTGGTTATTGGTCTCATCTACTCTAAGCTTGCACACACGTCTGGTTATTGGTCTCATCTACTCTAAGCTTGCACACACGTCTGGTTATTGGTCTCATCTACTCTAAGCTTGCACACACGTCTGGGTATTGGTCTCATCTACTCTAAGCTTGCACACACGTCGCTAATGATCACGTGGGATTGACCCAAACGCCATTTAAAAGAATCGGGAAACTATTAAAATTTCCTTTTTTTTTTCTTTTTTTTTTTTTTTTGCGGCAAGTGAAAAAAAAATATTAAAATTAAAAATACAATGGTAAATTGCTATGCTGTCACACGTGCCGACATTCGGAGGCAACCGCATCACTAAGCGTTTTGAGTTGTCTCCCCCTCCCCACACACACACACAAAAGTCAATTGTCACCCTCCCATCAAAATGATTACAACCCCCTCCCCCCAACCTCCAGACACCACCCCCCCCCCAACCCCATCTCCCATATTCCGATAGATTGTTTTATGCAATGCGCGTGTTCAAACCCGATAACTCAGCCGAGGGTTATAATTAGATTAAAGGAAGATAACCGCCGGCATTTGAGCTAAACGTCCGAAGGGCTGCAATTTTGAAAGCCTGTTGGGTGACATGCCCCTTGTTTTTATGGGAGGTGTCCCGGGGTGGCGTGTAATTAGTTTAGATTTGTCAGTCCCAGGGCGTGGCCTTAGAGTAAGATCATCTCTATCGGATCATTGGGTGGGCGTTCCCAGAGCACCGCGCTAAGTGTGAAACGTTCGGAGGGGGTCACATCCGACAGTGGGCTCGTGTGCGAGGGTGTGAGTGCCAAGAATGTGTGGACGTGTGTACAAATGTGTGGACATGTGTTTATTTGTGTGTTCGACTGTTTTCATTTGAAAACGAAGTTGCACATCCGAAAATATTCGCTTCGTTTTTTTGTTGTTGTTGTTCTCCTTCAATTTCCTGCTCTGCTCATATGAATACTCAAATTTAAACCTCCGCCGTTACATATTTCGGATAAATAGAGATCAAAGAATGACGTCACAAAACCTTTTTTTTTTCCTCTAAAAATATGTTTATTGTTAATGTTTTGTAGAAATTCTACGCCACAGTCCTCACACGTCAAACGATGCCCCCATCACTCGATCACGAAAAGGTCTCTAACAGATGACGTAATTTGATTTTAATTAGATCTTAATTACTATTTACTCATAGGCCCGTACTCCTGGGGGGTACCTCCACTTAGAATAAATACCAAAAGTCAAACAATTAAAAAAAAAAACCCGCTTGGGTTGGGGGGGGGGGATG
>CAXITT010000546.1:485712-500917 GCA_964033795.1 Lymnaea stagnalis
AAAAAAACCCCCTTGGGTTGGGGGGGGGGGATGAGCGGGAAAACAAAAAAGTTTAAAATCCTGACGTTAAATTAAAGTTAAGTCAAATATTTGCTCCATTTTCACGGAAGTCAATAAAACAAAATTCCGCAAACCCCCCCCCCTCCCCCCCGGCCACGTCAATGGGTCAGTCGAGCGATTAAAATCAGAGATTCGGGGTGGGGAGTGGTTAGAGGGGGTGGGGGGGAGACAACGGAGTCGTGTTCTGAAAACCAATTAAAGAGGAATTAATTGATAACGGTATTGAAGGGAAGGAAGGGGGTGGGTAGTCGCGCTCTCAAGGGAGCTAGGACACTGATGTGATTAAAAACCCACATATTTCTGTGTGTGTATAGTCATTCCTTTAGTTTCCCCCACCTCCCACACCAGATTTAATATCCCCCCCCAACAAACTTTTTCGCGGTCAAACCCATCAACTTAATGGATGCCTGAAGGCGGCACTTTCATCCACCAAGTGCGGCACAGCCTCGGCTATCTATTCTAAATCAGTGGTTCTAAGCCTTCCTAAAGCCGCAACCCTTTAATACAGTTCCTCGTGTTGTGGTGGTCCCCCCACCATAAAAATTGTTTCCGTTGCTAATTCAGAAATACGTGTTTCCCGATGGTCTTAGGCGACCCGCGTGTAAGGGTCGTTCGACCCCCATTGGTTGAGAGCCGCTGCTCCAAATGAATCGACTAACTTTTCGTAGATCCGCTCTCGTGCTTATTCAAATCTGCACACGTTAGTGAGTTACCGCGTCTGTGAATGAACAGAAACACTTACAGCTGCTTTCATTATCATTGCCACAGCAAAGCTATAGGTCGGTTGATACATGCTTGACATAAATATTTACATCAATACTTTTACACAGAAAAAATTCTTTAGCGCAAATATTACGCAATAAATTGTATTGAAAATATAACGGAAAATACATTAATTCCCTTTTTTAAAACTGTATAAATGAAAACCTAGGCTTTGGTCAGTGGTCAGCAAACTCGTTAGTCAAAAGAGCCGAAAATCAGCAGCAGGGGGATCAAACTTTTTTTGACAGCCACATTTCTGTCAAGAACTAACTGTGTTTTTCGGAGTCAAACCCGATTTGTTGCCGAGCCGCACTGAAGTCGCTACAGAGCCGCATGCGGCGCGCGAGAGCCGCGATTTGCCGACAACTGGCTTAGATGGAAGGATGATGTGGACAAAGATTTATAACAGCACCTGCGAATCCAAGCATGGAAAAGAGAAGCATTAGGTAGGACTGAGCGAAATGAAGTGGTCAGGCAGGCCAAAGCCCTGCACGGCCTGTAGCGCCACAGGGAGGGAAGGAAGGTCAGAGTGGAAGGAAGTGGTGAGGCTGGCCAAAGCCCTACACGGCCTGTAGCGCCACAGGGAGGGGTGGAAGGTCAGAGTGGAAGGAAGTGGTGAGGCTGGCCAAAGCCCTACACGGCCTGTAGCACCACAGGGAGGGGTGGAAGGTCAGAGTGGAAGGAAGTGGTGAGGCTGGCCAAAGCCCTACACGACCTGTAGCGCCACAGGGAGGGGTGGAAGGTCAGAGTGGAAGGAAGTGGTGAGGCTGGCCAAAGCCCTACACGACCTGTAGCGCCACAGGGAGGGAAGGAAGTTCAGAGTGGAAGGAAGTGGTGAGGCTGGCCAAAGCCCTACATGACCTGTAGCGCCACAGGGAGGGAAGGAAGGTCAGAGTGGAAGGAAGTGGTGAGGCTGGCCAAAGCCCTACATGACCTGTAGCGCAACAGGGATGGACGGATACAGGAAAACACTATATGTCCAAATTTAAAAAAATAATAATAATTTTGTTTAATGTTTGATGATCAGCGTGCCCCCCCTCCCCCGGTCAGTAACAAAATCTAAATAAATATGTTTGATATTGATATATTCTTTTGTGTGCTATGTTAGTTCCTGGGCCTCGAATGTCTTTTTTATACAAATTAAAATAAATTGAATAAAGAATTGATCTCTTAACAATGTTGTATAAAGTCTCATTTTCTATCATTAGAATAATAGCGAACGATGCACACAAAAAGGAGAGGGGGTGGGGGTTAAGACATGTAACAAACCGCAATTCTATCTGACTCAATTGACTGTTAAGGTTGGATGTGACCCAATTAGCCGCTAGATTGTCCCAGATTCCGGGCAGGCGTTCACTCTGGTGTGCAGAAGGGACACTACCATAAGAGCCAAGAAAAGGCGTCTCCTAAGTCAAGCCCGTGAGGGTTGGAGGGGGGTGTCCTCACAGAGACAGATCAGAGAATATGATTGAATAGTCGAGATGCGATCAACAATTGGACGTTTAGCGTTAATGGCCCACTTGATGTGCAGTAGCAGAGTGAAACGAGACACAGTACGTAGAGCGGATAGATTACACGTGCAGTGATCACGTGCGTGTGGTCTCGTGGTATGATCTTCAACGAGAAGAGGTGGGGAAGGGAGTTGAGGGGGGTGTCCGAGAGCTGAAGAAGGCCGGAGCGACGGAGAAATGGTTAACAAATTTAAATGGTTAACAAATCAAGATGTTGAAGTTTACAAAAAAAATGTTAAGACATTGAAATGACGGAATGAAGTAGAGGGAAATTAATGAGAAGGACAATTTGGCAGAGAGAGTATATTTAACAAAAAATATCTGAAGTTTTGTCAAGTCCATTGCACGAGATAAAGAGGGACACAAGAAAATCAGCGTCCAGAGTTTGGGCGGTGCTTGCACCAAAAAATTGGACGGAAATGACGCACATTGACAGCCTACGTCAACACAATTGTACCTTATGATAAGATAGGGAGATGATCAGCTGTACACAAAAAATACGACTTTTTGAATGGGGTGGGGTGGGTCGGCCTAGCATCAATTATCGTTCACGGGTCAGAGGGCAAGAAAATGAACTTTTAGAAATGCAAGTGATCGAATGCATGGGAGAACTCTCTTCTTCGAAAGATCAGAGAGAAAGAGATGATGTGGTTAAAAAGAGGAGAAAAAAAAAAGAGGAGAAAAAAAAAAGAGGAGAAAAAAAAAAAAAAAAAAAAAAGAGGAAAAAAAAAAAAAGGAGAAAAAAAAAAAAGGGGGGGGGGTGTGAAGCAACTAATTGGAAGAGATTGGGTGTGTCAGGGGCAGCATAATATCAGTGAGTGTAAGAATCATACAAAGGAGACCATGAGAATAAGTGAGTGAGCTACCGAGAGAGAGAATGAGAGCACACAAGAGTGAGAGAGAGAGGGGGAGAGGGGGAGAGAGAGAATTAATGGGAGAGGCAGATCAAGTGAAAGAATAAGAGAGTGAGTGTGTTATCAAGCGCTTGAAAAAGAGGATAATTTAGTGCTTATGTTTATGTTAGAGAGACAGACAGGGAGAGAGGGGGAGATGGGGGAGAGGGGGAGAGAGGGGGAGAGAGGGAGGAGGTGAAAAAAAATAAATGAAATAAATGTGAATGAGCAAGCGAGCGCGTGGATAAGAGAACGAGGGGGAGAGAGAGAGAGAGAGAGAGAGAGAGAGAGAGAAAGAGTGTGTAACAGAAACCGTTTCCCACGCGAACAAATCACGCAAAAGCTTCCGTCCACGGGAAATTGAAGCGCCAAACTTTATCGAGGACTGGCGAGGGACACAACTCGCGGCTCTAATCAAATTATCCACTTTCACACAATTGATGGCCGTGCTGAAGGTCACAGCGCGGAGAGAGCTGTACGATGGGGAGATGAGGCTTCGAGAGGGAATGAGAGATGAAGAATGGAGCTGAAGGCTGGAGCTGGAGCTGAAAGCTGGAGATACGGTGCTGTATGAATGATAAAGATGTCGAGACATAGAGAAGAGAGGGATGTGGGCGTGGTTTGGGGGGGGGGAGAATTTGGATAGAGAGAAGAACTTGACATCTTACCACACACACACACCCCCGGGGGGGTGATGCTGTTTAAAAGAAGGGGGGGGGGGGAGAAATCGAGAGAAATATATTGAGACGGCTGTACGTAGAAAGATGGATGAAAAGACCGGAAGTAACCAAAGGGCATATTTAGGGTGACACAATTACATATGCCGCCTGGTCTTTGTTGAGTGACCACTGCTGATGACAAGCAGACATTGTTTAGATTGGACTAACTGGAGGCCAGTGAGTGCTGAGACGGGATGGACCTTTCAGCGGCGGAGCAAGGTGAATCCGTTTGTCCACTCATGCTCATTGATAATACCGTAAAATACGTTAGTTGTGTGTAGACAAGCCGCAATCAATATCTTTATATTTGACAGCGTATTGATGCAATCGTGTGTGCATCATTTAACCAAAGTAGCCCAAACGGTTTTAAGACTGATACAGAGAGACAAAGACTTTATCGGGTCAGTTAAACCTGACTTCAGAATCATGGGATTTTCCAGCAGTATTTTGGACAAGCTGCTCCACCCCCAACCCCATCAAACCCGACCCCCACCAAATTAAAAATATCTTGAGCCCCTGATTTTTGTCTCGGTCTGGACACAGCATGAGCTCATCGCATATTATTTTATTCTTTATTTGTACATGTTTGTATTTCACTGAAGAGAGCTTCTGGCCGAACCGTTCATTGCTTTGTTGGTGTCTTACTTTTTCATGTTCTAATATCAATTCTATTTTCCATACATCTCCAACCCTTGTAACTCTTAATACCCCCTTCCACCCCCCCCCCCACAATAACCGCACAGCGACTCATCTTAACTCCGCCATCACCGAATCAAACAATCACTTCTACCTCTATCAAACAATCACTTCTACCTCTATCTTACAATCACTTCTACCTCTATCAAACAATCACTTCTACCTCTATCAAACAATCACTTCTGCCTCTATCAAACAATCACTTCTACCTCTATCTTACAATCACTTCTACCTCTATCAAACAATCACTTCTACCTCTATCTTACAATCACTTCTACCTCTATCAAACAATCACTTCTACCTCTATCAAACAATCACTTCTACCTCTATCTTACAATCACTTCTACCTCTATCAAACAATCACTTCTACCTCTATCAAACAATCACTTCTACCTCTATCTTACAATCACTTCTACCTCTATCAAACAATCACTTCTGCCTCTATCAAACAATCACTTCTACCTCTATCAAACAATCACTTCTACCTCTATCAAACCTCCCTTTCGATGACCCCCCTCCCCCAATCCCTACTCCCACCTCCCATCTGACCCCCCCAGGCAAAAACAATTAACTGGAAACCTCCGCTCAGCAAACCTAATGGTCAGTCCATTAAACCGCCAGTACTCGTCCCACTGCGGATGTTGGGCCCGGGCCCCGGGACGGCAGGACGACGCTCGCAGGAAATTTTGTTTTTAGTCGGAGAAAGCCGCCGGCCGCCGTAGAACAATGGTGGTCCCGGGGGAGATCGAGATGCGTTTGTTAAAATACTACTTAAGGCAGATTACTGCGGGGGACAGGGGTTCTCAACGTGGCGTCGAAAAGGTCACGAGGGAGGTGGGGTGCCGTAGGAGGGATGTGCAAAGGAGTGATCGCGGCAAAACCAAAGCGGTAACACCCCCCCCCCTCACTAGGAGCACAAAAGTCAATTGTTGTCATTGTTATCTTATTTTTGTTCCTTCAAAAGCAAATAATCTAAACCAGTGGCTCTCAACATTCCTAAAACCGCGACCCTTTAATACAGTTTCTCATGTTGTGGCGACCCCCAAACACAAACTATTTTCGTTGCTACTTCATAACTGTAGAGTATACGTGTTTTCCGATGGTCTTAGATGACCCATGTGAAAGGGTCATTCGACTCCCACCCCCAAGGGGTCGCCACCCACAGGTTGAGAACCGCTGATCTAAACCTTAAATAAAAAAAGTTTGAAAAGAAAACATAGCTAACAGAGTTGGAGATGAAGTTCTAGACTTGCATCAGTTATTTTAGAATAAATTAGGTGAAATATAACTAAGACTTTTCCTTATTTGATGGCTATTTGATTACTTGCCACTAATGCTACAGTTAGAGGCAGTAATGGAACTACTTTGCGTAAAATAATGTAAAGGGTTGGTTTAAAAAAATTGTTAAAGAAAATTAAACATTTAAATTATTATTGATCACTTGCATTTGAATTCAATATACTTTGAGGCGAGGACGGGGTGCAAAGGGTTAAAGATAATCGCCGATAGGAACCTGATAGTCGTACACACATTTCAGATTACATGTTAAAATCCTTCTTTATCTATGTATATCATTAGTACATAGGTGACTCACCTCCCAAGTATTTTACTAACACATCCATGGCTGACCCTGAGCTGACGTGAGATATCACAAGGGCGTATACCGGCGTGGGCCAACTCCACAATCTTGGACCGGACGATGTCCGGCAGTGGCCGGCCGTTGACGAACACGCCGCCGAGCTGGTTGACTCCGCCATGACCTGGTGGAGGAGAACATGAAGTGGTTTAAGATGTGGTGTGGGGGGGGAAGCGGGGTGGGGGTGGGGTGTGTCGTGGCATCATGTACAAGGGACCTACAAATATAGACAGACTCGTGTACGCACGTGCACATACCACACGTGTACAAATAACATACCCACTCTTAGACGTACCCACACATGCAGACTTATCCACACACGGACACATCCGTATGTACACAGTTGTACGTAAACATTTACCAATTTAAAAAAATACACGTACATAATTATTCTTCATAGTCCGGCATTTGAAAATAAGCCAGGTTTAAAAAATTGAAACCGAACCCCCTATTCATAAGCGGGGTTGGGGGGTGTTTAAGCGGGGGAGGGGGGTAGCGGTTTTGGGTGGCATATCAAAAGAGGGGGAAAGATTGAATTGTTGATTTCTGCAAGTTCTTACACATTCATCTAATAACCTCAAAACAAAAGGGTTATGACGGGTATGTTCTGCCAGCCACACACACACACATGTTTTATGTTTATGTATGAGAGAGCTGTACAACACGCGTTTAGGAAGAGGTGGTTACTATAAATAGATCTAGTAATTCCTGCAACAATATGGATAGTTGTAATAATATTGATGACGCAAAAGAAATAAACAGCCTTCAGATTCGCGTTTTAGTAGAAATTCTAACTGAAAGATTGTATAATGTATAATGCATGATGTATAAGTATAGAACATCATACAGCTATCGGAAATTATATTTTGTAGTAGTAGTAGTAGCTCTACTTTGAAACAGTTATTAATAGAATTTTTTTTTTTTTTTGGGGGGGGGGGCTGTAAAAGCAATAATAATAATTAAAATGAATTTTAATGTTTGAAAACGTGAATCTCCCATGGGCAGACAACCTATCTTTATGTTTACAAACCGACCCTCCCATCTTTATTACACAAATATGCACCAAGGGGGGGGGCGGCAGACAGAGGTCGCGATGTCTCGTCATCCCGGTACCTGCGGTGGAAATGACGCGAGACGCCACGCATGCAGGGGAGACAAGCCTTGCGTTCATCTGTGACGAGAGTTAACAAACCTGGCAAGGTCTAATTAGTACAAAGACACATTCTCTTGCCCCCCCCCCCCTCTCTCTCTCATCCCCTCACTACACCACACAAACACACATTTTTTTTTTTTTTACTTTTTTGTACCCCTGTCTTGCATCGCTTTTCCCGCTACTGGCGACGGCCAAGTCCAGAAGCCTAAGACTGCGGTATTTACTAAAACCGCGAATTTTCTACTTATGAAAGCCACGGACTCGGCTACTGACGCAGTGGATTGTACGTGTGACTCGTGGTGAAATCATGGCGTATCTAAAGGGTGTGCATTCTTTGGCTTGAAAAAAAAAAAAGGATCAATCCGAGAAGGCACCCAGTTCTTTACCCTTAAAAAGAAACATACAAAAAATTTAAAAAAAACAAACAACCTAATCGAATCAGGTTGCCTGTAATCGGTTTAGCACGAGAACCAAGAGAAAGGTAATCAAAACACGAGGAATTAAGCGAGCGGGGAATAAGCGGGCTGGGAAAGGGATTTTTTTTTGGGGGGGGGGGTGAAGATAAGCTAACCCTGCACCGGATAACGATACCGTAAACAACACAAACGATGAGGCCACGACGTGGGACGTGCAAACACGATGGTGGCGTTCTGGAAAGTCTCGTAACGGGTGACTTCCGTGTCATAGGTCACTGCAGGCGATCGGGTTTTCCCCTCATTGTTTCAGACCTCGGTAGGGTACATAGAAATATAGGGTCGTGCAAGAAAAAGAGGACGTGAAGTTCACACAACCACATATCACATCACCGGATATTGACTTTATGGTGATAAAAAAAGATATCAACAATATTTTTATAAATCGACTCGACACACTATAATTAGTCTCGAGTCAACAGGCGTAACTATTACAGCGTATATATCATTAATGCACTTAAAATCTGTCACTGATTATGGAATTATATTTGAATATATAAAGAAAGTTTGTCATTCGCTCATCACATATTATATGGTGGAAATGAATCAACACGAGGAATTGAACAAAATAAATAATCAAAATTAAAATAGGGTTTTGGTTGCAAAAAATTGAAACTCATTACCCCGTCGTCGTCGTCAACCTCCCTCCCCCCCCCCCCCCCCCCCCCCCCCCCCCCCCCCGTTCCCTGAACGTTTTGAACTTAGAGTACACTATTTGGAAAGTTAGGGGCTAATTAATTTTCTTATTTATATTAAAAAAATACTATTTATTTTAAAATATTTAAAAAAAAAAAATCTTATACAATAAATTGTAAAGGCAACATCTAAAAAAAACCCACATATTTTTTTAAGTAATTGTCCACTTATGAAAAATAGATATTTAACAAACATTTGAGTGAAGAAGAGTTTTGATTTATTTTAATATATATATTAATCAAATGCGAATGTATTTAATTACTTAATTACCAAAAACGTCAGGAAGATGCTGCAAGTAAAAAAAAAAAGTTGGTTGACATAACAAGCTATACCACCCACGGTTTCATCAATGGTGAGTACCATCAAAGGTGAGTACCATCATAGGACACTTTTATTTTTGAGCAATGAAGAAAACTATTTTAATCAAAGGATATTCGACATCGTCGATGAGACAGTGTAATGCTGTTTTGTTGGTGCAGCTGAGACAGTGTAATGCTGTTTTGTTGGTGCAGCTGAGACAGTGTAATGCTGTTTTGTTGGTGCAGCTGAGACGGTGTAATGCTGTTTTGTTGGTGCAGCTAAGACAGTGTAATGCTGTTTTGTTTGTACAGCACCGGTAGATTGTATGCTTGTAGGTTGGCAATACTTACGGTAGGACGAGAGTTTACACACGGTATTGTAGGAGGAACAGAGTTTAAATAGAGTACGGTAGGACGAAGCATAGCTTACTACATACTACGTACAGTTACAGGTTTGGTCATTCCTCCGCGGGTTATTTATAGCAGCACAGGAAGTTGTAATGTCTCCAAACTTAATTCACGTGTTTCTATTGGCCAATTAAAACCGCACGAGTGGACCAATCAAAGCAAGAATCTGAGCAAGAATTTAACTAACATGTATTAAAACATAACGGAATTTAACTAACATGTATTAAAACATAACGGAATTTAACTAACATGTATTAAAAATAACGTAATTTAACTAATATGTATTAAAACATAACGGAATTTAACTAACATGTATTAAAACATAACGTAATTTAACTAACATGTATTAAAACATAACGGAATTTAACTAACATGTATTAAAAAATAACGGAATTTAACTAACATGTATTAAAACATAACGGAATTTAACTAACATGTATTAAAAATAACGGAATTTAACTAACATGTATTAAAAAATAACGTAATTTAACTAACATGTATTAAAACATAACGGAATTTAACTAACATGTATTAAAACATAACGGAATTTAACTAACATGTATTAAAACATAACAGAATTTAACTAACATGTATTAAAACATAACGATTTAAAAAAAAAATTAACTGAAAAAAGAATGTTTGCATTCGTTCCCCATCTTTTAGGTTCTCATTGGTAGCGCTACGACTTTCGTATCCTGAAATTTTTACGAAAGAACTTTGAACGAAAGAAATTTGTTCAAAGGAAAATTGTTCAACTGAAGTTTGTCTGAACTGAAATATGTTGGAGCAGATTTATGTTCAAACTTAAATTTGTTAAATGGATGGATATATTTATGTGTATATATGTATATTTATTTATTTATTTAAAGGTAAGGTGCGAGTGAGAGAAGGTGAGAGAAGGTAAAGGTGTTTTTTTTTCTCAAAACATCTATTTTTGATGGTTTGTTTCCCAACAATTTCATTTTTAACAAATTTTCGTTGGAACAATTAGTTTCCTTCGTACACTGTTCCGGTAACCGACAATTTTAACTCACCCGAAATGTAGAAAGGTGTGTCTGCTTTTTTAAATCAACAAGACAGCCACATCAACAAATCAACCAGTGAACAAGTCAACACGTGAAAGAAGTCAACCTTGACGAGAAACGAGTCAACCCGGTCAAGAAGAGACAGGTAAACAATAGAACAATTCAATCAAGGCACAAAGAAAAAGGCTAAATAAGAAAGTCCAGTTAATAAGAAAACGAAAAGACAACTATAAGACAGACAGCAACAAGACAACAATAAGACTATTGCAATTTTTACTGATGGAATATTTACTACCGTCGTGTCATGACTCTTGGCATGTCAATGCCCGGATGTCGGCGCATCTCTTACACACAATTGCCGCTACAACAAAACATTTCACAACAAAGTTATTCACACTGAACATCGCAAATTCGATCCACCAAGCTCTGAATATTGATCCGTGGCCCCGTGTCCAGCAGGCTCCAATTACGGACGTGGCGACACAAAAATTAATAAATTAACATTTTTATTAAAAGTAGAGAGAGGGAGAGAGAGAGAGGGAGGAGGGGGAGAGAGAAAGAAAGAGAGAATGAAAAAAGAACTATCATAAAAAAAAAAAACAACACACACATTTGAGCCGGGTAGAATGTCCTCCACATGTTTCACACCAAACTACGGCGCGTCACTACCGATGCGCGCACACACACGCACGCACACACAAAAAGACCAAACCTTGGTTAAATTGTGCGGCTCTTGGTATAGTATTCAGCGTTGAGCATTGCTTCTTCTTGCCATCGTCAAATGACATCGTTATAAAAGGGGCGCCCCACTGCGTTGGTATTCATGCTAGAGTTCTCTCCCATCTCTTGCTTCTCCCCCCCCCCCCCCCCCCCCCCCCCCCCCCCCCCGTTACCCCCACCCGCCAACACACGGGCAGTGTAGTCTTAGAGTTTGTCATTTTAAAAATAAAAATAAAATACAATTTTTTTTTTGGTTGATCGCCCCAGCTATAATACCGTGGGTGTAACCGCTGCCCACGTCATGGCGGCCATATTAGCGGGGTTTTTGTTGTTGTTGCTGCTGCTGTTTTTATCTCTGTTTTGTTTGTCTGTTTGGGACCGGCATGAATAGAAGAAAAATAAAAATATTCGCCAATCCTGACGCCACAAAAAAAGAAGAGAAAAAAAAATGAAACAGATGTGGTTAGAATATTACCATTATCGATAAAATTTGCATTCTTCATCTATAGACGATGTGAACAACGCTGACAATTATCTTAAGACAATGTCAATGACGGTGACCAAGACATGAGCCATTCAAATGTTCTTTTGAAATACCTGAGACAATCCTGGCGTGCGCTTTGCCAGGAGAATGGGACATTTAAATTAAATTAAATTTAAAAAAAAACAACAAAAAACAACAAAAAAACTGTCACATCTCCATGACAACAACAGTTGGTGAATTAGGTTCAATGAACAGTGCGTTCAACAAGCTTCTAAAACGGGACATTTTAAACACAATATTTCGCACAGGAAGCAGCTGAAGCACGGTGTCACGTTGTCAGTCCACGACAGTTGATTCAATCAGTTTGTCACACCGATAGATAACAGTACACCCCCTTCAATCAAATGAATGAAGTCACACGAAGATCTCAGTAGCTTAGACTTGGAGAGCTCAGAAAAAGACTGTGGTGTGATGCGGTTTGAGTTGGAATCATTTTATTCCGCATGGAGACCGCATCCGCCACTGTATGTCACAGGCGTAGGGTCAGAGGTGTGGGTCGCGTGAACACCCCACCCCCCACATCCGAGGCCAAATCTTCTGGGAAACGGCAGCTGTCCAGTGCCATGCGTGTGTCGTCACGACGTCTGCGTCCTTCACAGTGATGCGTCTCCACGTTTCAAGGAGAGATTCACAAGGTCTTATACAGAGACCAGCCTCAGTCTGACACGGACGCCGGCAGGAAGTGGCGTTGATATTGGTCACGGCAAAGGCAGTGAGCAACATCCTAGCCCCGTCTTCACAGTGAGCTGCATGATGACCTCGTCTTCACATCAATCATTAGACTCCTCAAAGTAACTTTAGAAAATTTGCTTGACATTATCATAGGCCTTACCTGACACGTCTAACCCCCTTACCTGACACGTCTAGCCCCCTTACCTGACACGTCTAGCCCCCTTACCTGACACGTCTAACCCCCTTACCTGACACGTCTAACCCCCTTACCTGACACGTCTAACCCCCTTACCTCACACGTCTAACCCCCTTACCTGACACGTCTAACCCCCTTACCTGACACGTCTAACCCCCTTACCTGACACGTCTAACCCCCTTACCTGACACGTCTAACCCCCTTACCTGACACGTCTAACCCCCTTACCTGACACGTCTAACCCCCTTACCTGACACGTCTAACCCCCTTACCTGACACGTCTAACCCCCTTACCTGACACGTCTAACCCCCTTACCTGACACGTCTAACCCCCTTACCTGACACGTCTAACCCCCTTACCTGACACGTCTAACCCCCTTACCTGACACGTCTAACCCCCTTACCTGACACGTCTAACCCCCTTACCTGACACGTCTAACCCCCTTACCTGACACGTCTAACCCCCTTACCTGACACGTCTAACCCCCTTACCTGACACGTCTAACCCCCTTACCTGACACGTCTAACCCCCTTACCTGACACGTCTAACCCCCTTACCTGACACGTCTAACCCCCTTACCTGACACGTCTAACCCCCTTACCTGACACGTCTAACCCCCTTACCTGACACGTCTAACCCCCTTACCTGACACGTCTAACCCCCTTACCTGACACGTCTAACCCCCTTACCTGACACGTCTAACCTAACCCGGGTGAACACTAAATAAATATTTCCTCCTTTTAAAAATCGAGTTCATACTCCTTTATGCGCAATTAACACAGTGTAGCGCTCCCCCCCCCTTTTTTTTTTTACACCCCCTGATTTAATTTTCCCGGCCCCCTAAACCCTCGCCCCACAACACTCATTTTTCCGGCTCCCCCCACTCCCACCCACCCCACCCAACCAACCCAGAGTCCAAATAGACACTCTTATTTTTTATCTTCAAAATGTTCATTCCCACTTGTCTCGAGGCAGTATCAAGAGTAAATTAAAATAAACAGAGCCCATTTCTACCTGGTTTAACCACTTCATGCGTTAGGGGCCGCGAGCGAGAAACTGCCGGCAGAGAAACTCCTCGTCGAGGGCTTGCGCGCGGCCCTCATAGAGACGCAACTTTAATGACAGCTCTGGGTTGGAGCCAACAAGAGGCTGTGCCTTGAGCCTACAAGAGGCTGTCCCTTACCCTGCGCACTTCGCATTGGCAACAACTCAATCGTTTTTTTCTTCTTCTTTTTTTCTTCTTCTCTTCTTCATATTCCCGTCGCCCACACAAAGAACTTCTCAACCCACACATACACGCACATCTATGCCGCGACAACATATTGGAAGATGGCGACATTCAGCCCTCGTCCGATCATCGTATCCCGGATTGTCCAACACAAACAGCTCGCCTCTACATTAGTCATTAGTTTTGTGTAAGGAATAGAGATCGAGCGTTTGGTTTTTGTGGGTTTTTTTTTGGTCGTTTAAAAAGCTGTTGTTACAATAAAAAACATTGTGTTACGAGCAAGCTGACAGTCGAATGTTACAGGGTCTGTCCAATGGATGTAGGGACTCACGTTTTTTGGGACAATCCCGCGTGCAACTCGAGTGTCCAACGATAACTTTAATGAAAGGCCCGGGGGGCGGGGGGAGTTTACGGTTAAAAAAATAAAGAGTCATGCAACGGTGTGCTTAATATGTTTTAGTAATGACGTGAGACAAACGAGCAGGAACTGTGGGATTTAGAAGGGAAAAAAACGAGGCGATTATTGGCGACGTAGAATTTTAACGAGAGCAGTTTTGTTGTAAAATTATAATAGGAAAGATGCCTGGGGGTGTCATTGCGTATGTCTATGTTTGGAGGTGGGACGTAAAAGGAGGGTGGGACGTGAAAGGAGGGTGGGACGTCAAAGGAGGGTGGGACGTCAAAGGAGGGTGGGACGTCAAAGGAGGGTGGGAAGGAGGATGTGGCGTGCGGCTGTTTTCTAGAGGTGACAACATCATAACGACACATGAATGACACCATTGACCCACTGGGTGTGTTAAGGCAACCATCAACACGGAGAGTGTGGTCGACCACACGGTGTGTGTGTGGTTAAATGGGCATGTGAGTGCATGTGCGGGGATATGTGTGTTGGTATGTATGTGGGTGTGCACATATTAACAGTGTGCCGTGTGTGTGTCAGTGTGTCTGTATGTCTCGGTGTGTGTGTATGTGAGCGTTTATGTGTGTGTGTGTGTCCGTGTGTCTTCGTGAGTGTGTCTGTGTGTGTCAGCGTATGAGTGTGTGTATGTGTCTGAGAGTGTGTCTATCTGACTGTAGCATACAACACGAGATCAATGTGATCAATCGTTCTGAGCACACACATCGATCTAGCCCCCCAGACCAGGTGAAGCAAGCTGTGATGAAAGCAAACTGGGTTAAGTGTCAACATCTTATAGATTATTGCAACACGGCTCCTCCTCCATACACAGTCAGTGGCCCAGAGCGGTGGCTGTAATGGAAATAATTCTTGCTTTTAAAAAAAAATAACAAATGGTTGTTTTCTGATTTTCTCAACACAGCTTAGTTCTTGCAGAGCCCGAGACTTTGACGAGGTTTCTGTCAAGAAATGTGAGGTTGGGGGGGGGGGGACACTAACCGGAAACTCCAGGAGAAGGCATGATTATGAGCATATCAGATTATGAGCATATCGATGAAATATTGAGCGGGGTTCTGTAAGATAATTACCGTTTGGATATTCAATAAAGGTTTGGTG
>CAXITT010000546.1:510844-521725 GCA_964033795.1 Lymnaea stagnalis
TATAATAGACAGATATGGTCAAATATAATAGACAGATATGGTCAAATATAATAGACAGATATGGTCAAATATAATAGACAGATATGGTCAAATATAATAGACAGATATGGTCAAATATAATAGACAGATATGGTCAAATATAATAGACAGATATGGTCAAATATAATAGACAGATATGGTCAAATATAATAGACAGATATGGTCAAATATAAAAGACAGATATGGTCAAATATAATAGTTTTGTATGATAACATTAAGGAGAGTAAATGGATTATTCCCTTTGCGTGTCAAACTAGTGTAAAATTATCGAACACTAACCCAATGCAGTGATAGGCGTCACGCATCACTAGGCCATACCAATGTCATTTAAAAAATAAAAACAAAGCTGTCTCCAACTTCTAGTAGATTACTATTATAAAATGACTTTATCTGAAAAAATAAATTCTTCGCTGTCTACTTCACCAGCACAACAAATAATGACTGAAGTGGTAGTGAAACAGCGAAAGAGCAACCAGGCCGAACCGTTGGAACATATCTCAGATTTACTTTACCCTCGGGCCAATCTGAGCATTCCACGAGAGACACAGAGAGAGAGAGAGAGAGAGACTAAGTCATCGCGCCACGGCAGCAACAATGGCCCTCGATCTAGCCTCAAAGCACGTGATCAGCTCAAAACAAACACACACACACACACTCTCTCGCACACAAAGTATTTAACTTACACCGAGTCATGAGCACGGGAGGATCACACGGTTCCAGAACGGTGCGCATCTGCCCAGCTGAGAGGACCGTGTTTAGCGTGGAAACAAAGAACCCAATCTACGTCGTGCTCGCCCAGGGTCAAGGTGCGCAGTTCCAGAACGGCGCACACTGCCTTGTTCATTAGTCGCCCATCGCTGCCGTCGCCGAGTTATTACGGCAATATTTAGGCTCAGGTCACGGCCCCTCGTGAGGTCAAGGTGAGCTGTGACGGAGTCTGCTCGCAGTTATAATCGCGATTCGCGTTTCAACTCACTCCTCTGTGATTACTCGTAATCGGTTCTACAATCGTCCTCGTATTTTAGCTTTGTGATAGTCACGGTCTCGATAGGGATATGACTACATTTTAAATTTCATTTCCTATGATTACTATTATGTCGCCAACAGTCCCTGTGTCACTGTGTCGTCTAACTGTTCGACCGCACCAGTGGTGTGTCGAAGCATGAAAGTCACGGGGTGTGTCGCCTTGCGTCAGCTGTTCGTTAGCACAGATGCACTAACTTATTTGTCCCTGTCGTTTGTAAATACTGTTTTAACCGTGGGCTGTTGTGTGGGTGTGTGGGGGGGGGGGAAGGGGAGGTGCAGCAGAGTGGAGGGCAGGACAAACTGATCGATAACTAGAGAAATCACTTAACTGCTATGACAGGGGGGTGTTGTGTGTTGAATTTATGGCAAACGCGTCAAGACCGAAAGGTCTGTTTCTAGCCCCATGCTAGGATAATATTGAAATATCTGGAACGATCTTAATTTGGGGGCCGGAGGGTCTCTCTNTCTCTCTCTCTCTCTCTCTCTCTCTCTCTCTCTCTCTCTCTCTCTCTCTCTCTCTCTCTCTCTCTCTCTCTCTCCCTCTCTCTCTCTCTCTCTCTCTCTCTCTCTCTCTCTCTCTCTCTCTCTCTCTGTTTTTCATTCATGTACAGTAGTATTTGATTTAGTCTCTAATGAAATAATTGCTAGAAATAATGCTTTGATCGATTTTAGTGAATAACGGTTGAAATAAGTGGACAAGTAGCGCGGAGAATGATCTGGTATTTTGAAAATGGGGAATTTTGTTCACATGAAGTAAGCTGGATAGAGAACCAAGCTTACTTATCAAGGGAAGATAGTAGTATTAGTTAATTAACATGTGAAGATGGTAGCAGTAGTTACTGAATTTGTGAAGTTTGTAGCAGTCTTTTCTGAATTTGTGAAGATTGTAGCATTAGTTACTGAATTTGTGACGATTGTAGCATTAGTTACTGAATTTGTGAAGATTGTATCAATAGTTACTGAATTTGTGAAGATTGTAGCAATAGTTACTGAATTTGTGAAGATTGTAGCAGTATTTTCTGAATTTGTGAAGATTGTAGCAGTATTTTCTGAACTTGTGAAGATTGTAGCAATAGTTACTGAATTTGTGAAGATTGTAGCAGTATTTTCTGAATTTGTGAAGATTGTAGCAGTATTTTCTGAACTTGTGAAGATTGTAGCAATAGTTACTGAATTTGTGAAGATTGTAGCAGTATTTTCTGAATTTGTGAAGATTGTAGCAGTATTTTCTGAACTTGTGAAGATTGTAGCAATAGTTACTGAATTTGTGAAGATTGTAGCAGTATTTTCTGAACTTGTGAAGATTGTAGCAATAGTTACTGAATTTGTGAAGATTGTATCAATAGTTACTGAATTTGTGAAGATTTTAGCAGTATTTTCTGAATTTTGAAGATTGTAGCAGTATTTTCTGAACTTGTGAAGATTGTAGCAATAGCTACTGAATTTGTGAAGATTGTAGCAGTATTTTCTGAATTTGTGAAGATTGTAGCAGTATTTTCTGAATTTGTGAAGATTGTAGCAATAGTTACTGAATTTGCGAAGATTGTAGCAATAGTTACTGAATTTGTGAAGATTGTAGCAATAGTTACTGAATTTGTGAAGATTGTAGCTGTAGTTACTGAATTTGTGAAGATTGTAGCTGTAGTTACTGAATTTGTGAAGATTGTAGCTGTAGTTACTGAATTTGTGAAGATTGTAGCTGTAGTTACTGAATTTGTGAAGATTGTAGCTGTAGTTACTGAATTTGTGAAGATTGTAGCTGTAGTTACTGAATTTGTGAAGATTGTAGCAGAAGTTACTGAAATAAAGACGAATGATCAACATAGAACATGTGTTTGTTGATGTTCTCATGAATCTCATGGGATGTTTACGTTGAATCACTTCCTGGTTCTGAACAAATTGAAACGTTAATACTACATAAGTTTGTGTGTGTGTGTGTGTGTGTGTGGTGGGGGTGTGTCCAAAAACGATAGGTGTCCAACAAGACAATGGGTGTTGAATAAAACAAAAGGGTGTTGGATAAAACAATGGGTGTTGGATAAAACAATGAATAGTGGATAAAATAATGGGTGTTGGACAAAATAATGGGTGTTAAATAAAACAATGAGTTTTATACTATAAAAATATTTCTCATTTTCAAAGTTATCCTATTTAATGGTTGACGCTTAATTTTTTTTATCATAACGTCTATCGCCCCCCCCCCCCGAAACAAACACTTAAAACTAAATATTTAACCCCAGGCCCAGATATAAAAGATTAACCTGAAAGCTGTATTTTTTAAAATGATAATCACGGTTTTTTCATGATAATTAGCATTTACAAAAATGATAATCAGTATTGCTTTGAATGATAATTAGTATTTTTTAAAATGATAATTAGTATTTTAAAATGAATATCAGTATTTTTCGTCATCGTAATCAGTATTTTCGTCTACTGATAATCAGTATTTTGTTAATGCTAATCAGTATTTTAAAAATATTTTTCTACAGCACCATAACGCCCCCCGACCCCTCCCCCCTCCATAGTGTTGGGGTCGATGTAAATTATACAAACACTGGTGGGATTGGAAATCGCACTCAGCAAGTATTAAAATATTGGTCACACGGCTACGGAACGCTACTGATCAAATATTAGCCAGGAAACTTAGTTTAAAAAACTAGGCTTTTTATTACATCCAATGTGTGTTCATTCTCTTTTAACCTGTACCTAATGCATAAACACGCCTGATGTTGGGAACAATAGAAAATATGGCGGCATTAAACGGACGTTAGCATAGTGAGATTGTTAACAGAAATGGCTACAGGAGGAGAGTCTGTGCGTCAGGCTAGAGGAGAGCCCATGCGTCAGGCTAGAGGAGAGCCCGTGCGTCAGGCTAGAGGAGAGCCCGTGCGACAGGCTAGAGGAGAGCCCGTGCGTCAGGCTAGAGGAGAGCCCGTGAGTCAGGCTAGAGGAGAGCCCGTGCGTCAGGCTAGAGGAGAGCCCGTGCGTCAGGCTAGAGGAGAGTCCGTGCGTCAGGCTAGAGGAGAGCCCGTGCGTCAGGCTAGAGGAGAGCCCGTGCGTCAGGCTAGAGGAGAGCCCGTGCGTCAGGCTATTACTCATTTTTCAGTATTATTTTTGTATTTTCTGAAGGAAGGGGGAAAAAAAAAACTATAAATAAGATCATCCGAAACAGAGATACATAATGTAACATTTCTTTTCACGCAGTCACGTGACAACGTAAACTCCCTTCGGTACGCGCCCACACACACACACACACACACGCACACACATCCACACGCACGCTCACCAACACGAAGAGTACGGGAGTGGCGATAACATCTTGGTCCACACAACTCGCACGGTGTTGATAGTTGTTTGGCTCCTTTTTTTATTTTTTATAAGGTAATTATTCCCTGAGACTCTTACAGACCTGGAATATGGACAAACCTCTTTATAGGACAGGGTCCTTTTAAACCCTATCAGCGGCCAGGGATATTCCATTATTGATATGGACCAGGCGCGGCCGGGCCGTGTCGCTCGGCAGGAGACCGTCCCGACGAGACAAGTGACTTGAGACAAAAGAAGATATTAAACTTTGAGGATGACAAGTTTCCCCCTATGTAACAGAGCCAATGCTTACTTCCAGTCACGCCTGATGGTTTTCAAGACAAGGGGGACCTGAAAGGTGGAGATGGGGGGGGGGGAGAGAGGTGGGTTGAGATGGGGTGAGAGGGAGGGAGGCAGAGACGGGGGGGGGGGTTTGGGAGAGACCCGGATCTGTCAAGTTTTTCAAGAGGGGGGGGGGGGAGAGGTGGGTTGGGGGGGGGGGGGGGGGGGGGAGGCAGAGAGGGGGGGGGGGTTTGGGAGAGACCCGGATCTGTCAAGTTTTTCAAGCGCCCACACTTGAGATAGAGCAAATATTACAGTTTAATTGGTCCGAAGTATGCATAGAAAAATAACTAGTTGTATATATATCACTTAAAACTATCTTTGAAATTTTGAATTTTATCTGTGGTATAGATCAGCATGTCCTTGTGTAGGCTAGTGGCATTTGTGATATGTGAGGCGACCCTACGCGAACCATATAGTAAGGCCTGGTCTCACTTTTAACTGAGTCATTGAGTATCTTTGTTGTTTGTGTAACGCTGGACTTAGGACGGGGGCAATGAACAGTTTCCATATTTGAAATCAGGTTGAATTTTTTAGTGTTGGCGGCATGTTGTGGTCATCTGATTGACAAAAGACTGCCTATGTAGTCTTCTAATTGGCAAAAGACTGCCCAATGTAGTGTTCTGATTGGCAAAAGACTGCCCTATGTAGTGTTCTAATTGGCAAAAGACTGCCCAATGTAATGTTCTGATTGGCAAAAGACTGCCCTATGTAGTGTTCTAATTGGCAAAAGAATGCCCAGTGTAGTGTTCTGATTGGCAAAAACTGCCCAATGTAGTGTTCTAATTGGCAAAAGACTGCCCTGTGTAATGTTCTCATTTACAAAAGACTGCCCAATGTAGTGTTCTCATTGACAAAAGACTGCCCAATGTAGTGTTCTGATTGGCAAAAGACTGCCCAATGTAGTGTTCTGATTGGCAAAAGACTGCCCAATGTAGTGTTCTGATTGGCAAAAGACTGCCCTATGTAGTGTTCTGATTGGCAAAAGACTGCCCTATGTAGTGTTCTGATTGGCAAAAGACTGCCCTATGTAGTGTTCTAATTGGCAAAAGACTGCACAATGTAGTGTTCTGATTGGCAAAAGACTGCCCTATGTAGTGTTCTAATTGGCAAAAGAATGCCCAGTGTAGTGTTCTGATTGGCAAAAGACTGCCCAATGTGGTGTTCTAATTGGCAAAAGACTGCCCTGTGTAATGTTCTCATTTTACAAAAGACTGCCCAATATAGTGTTCTCATTGAAAAAAGACTGCCTAATATAGTGTTCTCATTGACAAAATAATGTCCAATGTAGTGTTCTGATTGGCAAAAGACTGCCTATGTAGTGTTCTGATTGGCAAAAGACTTCCCAATATAGTCTTCTAATTGGCAAAAGAATTCCCAATCTATTTTTCTTATTGACAAGACTGCCTATGTAGTGATCTGATTGGCAAAATTGCCCAATGTAGTTTTCTTATTGGAAAAAGACTCCCCAATGTAGTCTTATGATTGGGAAAAGACTCCCCAATGTAGTCTTCTGATTGGCAAAAGACTGCCCAGTGTAGCCTTCTGATTGGCAAAGACTGCCCAGTGTAGTCTTCTGATTGGCAAAGACTGCCAAATGTAGTGTTTTGATTGGCAAAAGACTGCCCAATGTAGTCTTGTGATTGGCAAAAGACTGCCCAATGTAGTCTTCTGATTGGCAAAGACTGCCAAATGTAGTGTTTTGATTGGCAAAAGACTGCCCAAGTTAGTCTTCTGATTGGCAAAGACTGCCAAATGTAGTGTTTTGATTGGCAAAAGACTGCCCAAGTTAATCTTCTGATTGGCAAAGACTGCCAAATGTAGTGTTTTGATTGGCAAAAGACTGCCCAAGTTAGTCTTCTGATTGGCAAAGACTGCCCAATGTAGTCTTCTGATTGACAAACGACTGTCCAATGAGTCTTCTGATTGACAAACGACTGTCCAATGAGTCTTCTGATTGACAAACGACTGTCCAATGGGTCTTCTGATTGGCAAAAGACTGCCCAATGTAGTCTTGTGATTGGCAAAAGACTGCCCAATGTAGTCTTCTGATTGGCAAAAGACTGCCCAATGTAGTCTTATGATTGACAAACGACTGTCCAAAGTGTTGACACTGAAAGTTACACGCTTTACTCACAAATAGGGACATCAGCCAAGACACAAATAAAAATTAGTATATGTATACAGAGGTGATTGTGTCGATATATGAAATTCGAATCTGTCAAATGTATATAAAAATCCTCTAATGTGTTTCTAAATAGCATATATATTATGTAACATGTAGCGACATAGAATACTATTACGGAGATGCGGAACAATAATCTAATAATATGGAGAATTTAACACGAATTGGAAATATAGAATAATTTACTTTGTAGAGATATGAAAACTATAGAAATAATTTGAATCTGTGGGGATATAGAAGAATGCGCCTGGGCACAGCAATGTGACAGTCTGAGGTACGAGATAATTAATAATGTGTAAAAATGAAGAACACTATAAATATATACGTAAACTATCACGCCATGTGTGAAAATATCAAGAGACGTAGAGAGATGTAGAAAAATAAAAACATAATAGCGAAATAGAATAAATTATCTAATATCACTCAGAGTAGCGTCCACGAAGTGGACGTTATAGAGTCGCTCTAGCATCACACGAACTATACTATTTTGCTTTCGGACTGTACCACGTCTTTTCACCTGTCTCAACGTCTCCACCACACACTCGGAATCAGCCATTCCATATGTCACATAGACGGCATATTAGAGCAAATCAATTCTGCTTCAATATGTAAAAAAGATATTGTCAATGTGAATAGACCATTTTCGCCAGTAAGCACCATCGTAAATTTTTCGCATCTCATCTTGTTAAAATACATCTGATGCCTTGTAATTAACGATGGCATTGACATGCAAAGTATTTATTTATGAAGAAAACTGGTAAAATACGTTTAAAGTAAAGTTTAAACTTGTAAAGTACGTTTATACTATAGGTATTAAATAATAACAGATGCAACCATAACAATAACAGACCCCAAAAATGACTTTTAAAGAGAACAAAGAAATGGCATTTAATTTTTTTTGTCTAGTTTGTTGCCCTATCAACACAATCTTGACTGACAACAAAGAAACCGTATGTATGTCAACACAATCTTATCTGACAACAATCGTATCTGACAACAATCTTATCTGACAACAATCTTATCTGACAACAAAGAACCCGTATGTTTGGTCGGAACATAGAATTCTCTACTTACTCTTACATGAATGGTAAAAATCCATCATTCCTTGAGCTGGGTGGGCACCCGGGTGTGGCCCAGGGTGGGGGCCCGGGTGGCCCATGGCGTGGGGATGATGGTGGTGATGATGGTGGGCCGTCGGGTGGGCGGGCGGGGGGTGGTAGCAGTAAGCGGTGAGCTCCATTGGCGAGTGGAACCTCTTCCCAGCGGGTCCCATGTTGTCGCCACAACCTCTAGGAAGCATGCGCTCCCAGGCCAGTGTGGCCATCTAAATGTCCCTCTTAGACGTCCTCTCACGAGGAACGATTTAGTCCTCTCGGGTAGAAATGGTTTGTCCTTCTGGGCGCAATGATCAAATTTCCGCCCCGAGTAGAAATGGTTTGTCGTTCAGGGCGCAATGAACAAAATACCGCCCGTGGTAGAAATTTTTCCTTCACTACACTTCTTTAACAGTTTTTCTTTTTTTTCTTTTTTTTTTTTGTTTGAACCCGCAGAGATAAATGTAGCACAGAAATGGCAAACTTTTTGAGTTGACTTACGTGGTCATGAAATAACGTAACTACTGTATCTATATACTTCTACTTCTGTTACTTTTTAAGAAAAATAAAATACCGTTACACGTTGCCAATGTTGTATTTTTTTTTTTTTTTTACAAATAAATAGATAGATTTGTTTAGGTAAGAAATCTGATATAATCCTAACGGAACAATATTAACAATAACACATCAACATGTTATTTTCTTTATTAAAAAAAAAACAAAAACAACAACGCGACGCCACGACTGTAATATCGCACTAACTGCTAAAATCTAGATACAAATCTATCACCGAACAGATTCAGAAATTCTTGTCCTCAAATATAATAATAGAGCACTTCCAATAGGTTTACGAATAATAACAAAGGCAACTGTTAGTTATGTGTTGAGCAAACTTGGTCAATTAATTTCTGGATTAAATTACAATCCTGGTGATCTTTTTTGAAATTAAATTTGGACTTTAAAATAGTGAAACAACGAAAGTTATCTCTATTTTTATGTCGATAGCGTAACACATCGAGGTAAAAAAAAAAAATAAGAATACTATCACAAGGCTTGTGCACACGTGCTAAATTTTCAAATGTATTTTTCCCAAACACGGCAGCCCTGGCACTCAGGCCAGTCGAAATGCGTAGCGAGAGCTCGCACCCGTCGTCAACAAACACGACCCGAGTAGCCGGTCGTCGTAATCCAACAATTGGAAAATGTGATCCCTCTCATTGTGTCGAGGGCCGAAAAACTCGGCAGAGGTCGTCTGCTCGGGGGGGTCACGGGTGAGCGACGTCTGACAACTCTTCTGATGCGCATTCCGTGTTACGACACGACATTATGTCGCTCTCTCTCTCTCTCTTTCTCGATATCCTCCGCCAGCCGTGTCCTCGTGAAGCACATGGATCTACGACACACGAGATAACGAACGACAATCCGGAGAGAAAATCCGAAACGTTTTCAGTGTTGTGAGGTTTTCTCGACTTAACAGGCCGCGAAGCAGGGGGAGGAAAAAACAACAACAACCACCGAAGAGACTACACTTGGCTGAAAGGGTCCATGCAGTACCAGCAATGACTAAACCGTGGCTATCCGCACGGATCAGTGATCTTCGCCCTCATCGTGCAAGCGATCCTTGTACGTACGGTGACTCCTGCGTGAACCGAAAATGGAAAAACTGTAGACCTGAAGCCTGGCTGTTGCTGTTTAGTGGCCCGGCACGGCTCCACAACCTGGTCGTCACGAAGTTGCTGAAAGCCTTCGTGCCCAACTCGGAGTCGGGGGATACCTCGTATTCCCTCTTAAGTGAACCGGGTAAAAGGTGGAAGGGTGGGTGGAACACGGTGGGTGGGTCACGGTGTCGTGCCTTTACGAAACGTTAGAAATTACTTGCAGAAACCACGGTTGGCAGGATGTCCAAAAAAAAAAAAACAAAAAAACCAGGGGCCGTTGTACCTGGTTTGAGGTGACGATCTGAGATGTGTCATCCGATGTGTCAACACGCGAACACGTTTAATGGTAAGGCTGGATGAGTTGTTGGCCTGTGAGTCGGACGGAATTGAAATCTTTAATGCCAATCCTTTTCTTGTTTTTTCTCTTCCAAAATAAACTTTTGCCGCTGGCGACGTCGCTAGTAGAGGCGCTGAGGAGCACTCGAGTGTGGCGGCACGTATCAGTGAGAGCCTAAACAGGGACGCGGGCCGCCGGTTAGTCCTCACGTCCTGGGCGATATCTATGACCAGTCGGCAACTCAAAAGCTGCAGTTTCTCTGTACCCACTGCTGCTGGATCGCTCGTCTGTTTGTTCCCCTCGTCAGCCCTCCACGCCTGACTGACGCGGTGGCAGCAGCATGAGCGACACCGGTGGCGACAACAGTTTGAGCGCCTGCTCACTACTCCACACAACAGCAGAAAGAAATAGAAAGTGGAATAAAAAAAATATGAAAACTAAACCCTACAACTAGCGGTATCTAATAAATAAACTTGCGAGAGTGTTCACACTAGGTCCAATAATGATATTCCATTTCTATGAAGAAGGAGTCCCTCGCCAGGGGCTCGAATACGGCACTGGTCCTGCTCTCAAAACAAGAAATCGAGAGAGAAAGTGTGGGTTGGAAAATTTATCTTTAAAAAAAAAAAAAAAAAAAAGAATATGGAGTAAAACTAAATTTCAAGGAAATAAAGCGAATCGTAAAAGCCTCGAAGCGATTTCCCGTGTGATTGCCTATGGCGACACGTAGGAGACACCCGGCTATGATCGATACGTCCCAAGCCCCTCCCACTCGCTACACTGGTGGCGCTCGGCCGTCGCTCGTTTAGTATGACATCCCCCCGGCTCTCGGCGGTTTGATTTATCGCCACGCCCACAAACTGCCATCGACAATGTCATAGACCCCCCCCCCCC
>CAXITT010000546.1:527005-543195 GCA_964033795.1 Lymnaea stagnalis
GGAGGTTTGGGTTCATAGACCAAGGGAGGTTTGGGTTCATAGACCAAGGGAGGTTTGGGTTCATAGACCAAGGGAGGTTTGGGTTCATAGACCAAGGGAGGTTTGGGTTCATAGACCAAGGGAGGTTTAGGTTCATGAAAAAATGGAGGTTTAGGTTTACAGAATGAGGTTTGGATACTATGTAGTGTCAAAAACTGTCCACTACCGTGTATATTACTTTGTGTTCCAAACAGAGATCAACAATAGATAAGACATACATGATCTTACTCCTCCACAGCCAGGATCTCACTCCACAGATAGACTTACTGACACCATAACACATCGACTGATAGACTTCATCACATCAAGACAAACTGATACAGATAGACTTCATCACACCAAGACACACGGACTCAGATAGACATCATCACACCAAGACACATGGACACAGATAGACTTCATCACACCAAGACACACGGACTCAGATAGAGATCATCACACCAAGACACATGGACACAGATAGACTTCATCACACCAAGACACACTGACACATATAGACATCATCACACCAAGACACACTGACACAGATAGACTTCATCACACCAAGACACACTGACACAGATAGACTTCATCACACCAAGACACACGAAACACAGATAGATTCAGTTGATGGTCTACATGACATCATTGATTTGTATCGAGAAGAGTTCTTGAAGACGCACGCTTGCCAAGTGCTCAACCTTTCAATGTTGGCTACAGGTGTTGCTGGCACTCAGTTCAGTGTCGTGACCTCTCAAACTGATTTATCCCACACCCCCCAAAAAAATTTATTATTATTGTAGATTAAATTTAAGCTAAAATTTCGGTCGCCAGGACTCAACTTAACTGTTTCGCCCCCCCCCCACCCCGGGTGGTCCTGAGAATGACAAAGCCCCCCCCCCCCCACCCGCCCAACCCTCTCTCACACGTCTAATCAGATGGCAGCACCACAACGGATTACTGCGTGATTGACATGGACATATGTCGCATGACCGGACGTCGGGATTAGCCAACCGATCCTCAAGGATCCGTCTGATCGAAAAGATCCCGAGCCTCACCGCGGCACACGGTTTAAGAAGCGGCGCACAGTCAATAGTTTTGAGAACTGTTTTAGTTTGTTTGTTGTTTCTTTCTTTATTGTGTGTGTGTGTGTGTGTTTCTTCCGACTGAAATCGTATTTGCCATCTTCTTCCGATCAAAATCGTATGTGCCATCTTCTTGAGATCAAAAAAAATTTTTGCTCGTTTGTTTCATTCAAGTTTTTTAAAAACAAATGTCATTCTCTTGCAACCTTTACCTCGGCATGGTAGAGGAAAACCATGTTTGACGTCATATTTCAGATTCGGAGCGTTTTTCTCAACGCCATAGCATTGACCTTCGTGACGCTCTTCTCATGGGTCAAACAGATGTCCAATAAAACATGCGGCGTCCACACGCTATGGACGTGTAAGTGTAGTGAAAACCAAGTCGGTCTGCTCAGTCCCGGGGCTAAGCGGCTGCTGGCGTCGCCACAACGATCCACCTACTGACGGGTGGGTCGGAGAAATACAAAGCCCAGGGGCTGGGCGGTGCTCATGCGCGGGGATTACAAAACATTCTGCTCTTAATCCCGAACCTTGTAAGTGAATCTTAATCCTGGGGAGGATTAGCTCATTCGAACTGGCACAATCGCTTACAAGTAATGCATGTAACAAATTGATTGTGGAACAAATCTTTACAAGGATTGTGCCGTCATAATCTTGGTAAAATTTCTAGTTTTTATAAAACATTAAAAAAAAAAAAAAACTACAACTTCATCTCCTGTGTATGTTGGCATGTTGGGAGAAGAAGTTGCATGTAGTTATTAAATTATTTTTTTCCAGTAGGCTATTTGTGAAAGTGATGCGCTACAAGATGTGTCAATGTGACGCACAGACAAATAATATCTTATAATGACGTCTTGCTTGGACTGTTCACTGTTGTGTTAGTACTAATTTCTAATGGACAGCTACTCTTATGTAGCACTACAGCTAATAGACAGCTACTCTTATGTAGCACTACAGCTAACGGACAGCTACTCTTATGTAGCACTACAGCTAATGGACGCCTACTCTAAAGTAGCACTATATCTAATGGACAGCTACTCGTATGTAGCACTAAATCTAATAGACAGCTACTCTTACAGCACTTTTTCTAATGGACAGCTATTCCGGTGCAGCGCCACTTCTAATGGACAGCTACTTTTGTAAGCTTTAGCCAATCAAATTCGGCCCTTGCGAGACAAACCAAATGGATATGTATCCGTGCAATTAGCAGGCCGTTCTCAGATTACCTCCGCACCGGTGGGTCATTTCGTCCCTTTAATGATATACACGCAAAACGGTTACAATGTTCCCCCCACACCACCCAAAACGACTCTCAAAATATTTACTGCTAACATCCCCTGATCAAAAATGTTCCGAACAACCCCAAGTCAGTGTATAATAACATCTTCCTCGCTAATTAACTCTGGGTTTGATATTATCCTCATATCAACCAGTCCCCAAACCCCCCCCCCCACCCCCAACTAACAAGACGAGACTTACATTATTTTGTTAGTCTCCAACATGCACGCCGGCGTCATGGTTCGGGAATCCCCGTTCCAAAAAAAAAAAAGGATGCGATTTTTGTTGTTGTTGGACGTGTTTTCCGCACCACTTGCACGCCGACTTGTAACTCTGCCGCAGCGCAACTCCCATGTCAACTTGCTATTTCATTAATGCCAGGGATTAGTGGCTAGCTTTCCGGAATACCACTCACAAATTGCGTCATGCGCCAAGATAATTGGCACGGGGACTGAGGTAATAATACGGCCGCTCATTTGTAAGGGAGTAGTTGTGGAGGGGGGAAAAAAATTGTTAGTTAGCTTTTAAAAAAAAAAAAAAAATTTTAATGTAAAAAAATAAAAATTGCTAATGATAAGCTTAACAAAACAAAAAAACTGCAACAACTCGTGGTTATGTGTTGACAGATGATTGTTGACAGGCGATTGTTGACAGATTATTGTTGACAGATGATTATTAACAGACGATTGTTGACAGGCGATTGTTGACAGGCGATTGTTGACAGGCGATTGTTGACAGACGATTGTTGATAGACGACTGTTGACAGATGATAGTTTCGTCTGGCTAAAGTCACCCTGAACTCAGGACACTAGCAAAGCAAGAGTTAATTGGTGATGCAGAAGTTATCTACCCTGATGGGGTTCGAACAGAACCAGTGATCAAAAGGAGAAACATTAATTATGACCCTTTATTTTCTTCTTTTATTTCTAAACTGCCATTAATTATAACGTTTAACCGGAAACAAGTCCATTTAAAATGTCGCACATGCGCACATGGAGGCGGGCGCGCCGTTACCGAACATACTAAGTGGATGGATGCAAAGTACATCATACCAGGCTAAGGAGACGTTTTTATACATTAGTAATACATCTAAAGATCAATTCAGTTACATTGGTTAAGCACACACTGAGACGGCATTTTCATCGTAACATAAATTGAGACCGTCCCCATCATCGGAACTTAAACTGAGACCGTCGCTAACATCGGAACATACATTGAGACCGTCGCTAACCCCGGAGCATACACCGAGACCGCCTCTCTCATCGCAGCATACACCGAGACCGTCTCTCTCATCGCAGCATACACCGAGACCGTCTCTCTCATCGCAGCATACACCGAGACCGTCTCTCTCATCGCAGCATACACCGAGACCGTCTCTCTCATCGCAGCATACACCGAGACCGTCTCTCTCATCGCAGCATACACCGAGACCGTCTCTCTCATCGCAGCATACACCGAGACCGTCTCTCTCATCGCAGCATACACCGAGACCGTCTCTCTCATCGCAGCATACACCGAGACCGTCTCTCTCATCGCAGCATACACCGAGACCGTCTCTCTCATCGCAGCATACACCGAGACCGTCTCGCTCACCGGAACCTTAAATCACCAACATTAGCTAATTGTTTAAGGAAGGGGGAGGGAAAAAAGAAAGCTACACAATAACCTCCCTTGATGCCTGAATTCGTAACTTCGACATTCTCGATTTTATAATAACAAAACAAAAAAAAACAATTAAAAAAAAATCTCTTTAAGACATCTCTCGAGACTTCGCACAGGCACAGGATAAATGCTTAAAAACGGTCCATCTTTCTCTCTCTTTCCCTCTCTCTGGCCAACGGCCAACGTGTACTTAAAACAACAGGGGACTCAACGTTTTCGCCACGAGATTGACGATTACCCCGTTAGGGGCGGCGTCCATTATCTAACAATGGCCGTCAGACAGCGCTTCCCGTCTGACATTGTCTTCTCTGGAGACTAGCAACTTTTTTTTTGGTTCCCTTTCTTTCCACAATCGATGGAGACGACAGCGATGACGCCACAGACACCTACCTCACCGCCGAGAGGACCGTAGCTCGTTAAACCGCAGGCAGTCCACCCCCCCCCCCGTCACTACCTCGCGCCCACCAGTGGTCTTTCCCTGGGCGGCTTTATGGGGCGCATTTGATGAAGCCGTACCGAAGGGGGGTGGCCACCGTGTTCATCTCCCAGACCATCAAGTGGTCGGCCTTATTGTCGTACACCAAATCCTTTCCCAGTTTCGACGACTGCAGCAAATGGGTTGAGCTGGTAGTTTGGAGGGGAAGTTATTTACTTGCGACCGGGGCCCATTCGCCATTGAGCCGAGATCGCGCGCGCGGAGGGAGACTGAAGGTGTCGTTTGGTTCTAACGTCACCCTCGGACATTTGGACGCTGATTGATGGCGTAGATGAAAGAACGCCACAACCAGTTTTTATCGTCGAGTGGGAAATGTGGGTGTGTGTGTGTGGGGGGGGGGGGTCCAGGGGTATTACTCCCGGAGAGGTCGGAGAACGGGGACACCCTCGGACATTTGGACGCTGATTGATGGCGTAGATGAAAGAACGCCACAACCAGTTTTTATCGTCGAGTGGGAAATGTGGGTGTGTGTGTGTGGGGGGGGGGGTCCAGGGGTATTACTCCCGGAGAAGTCGGAGAACGGGGAAAATGTTGATCTGTAGCGTAAAAGCGGGCACGGTAACTCTGCCACTTAACCCAACCAGTTTGAACTTTATGGATGGAGTTACGTTCACTTGCAGAGTAGCGCTGTTAGAAACAAACCAGCGGTGAGACGGTGCTGAAAGATCGTGCGCTCTTGGAAGTTGTCGACTGATGTTACTTTAAAAATAAAAAAAAAAGATACGGTACTAATTGAAAAAAGAAAATGAAGAATTGAAACGAACAGCAAGAAGTATTGAATTGTTTAAGGAAGAGAATCGACGACGTGGCCGATGAAAAAGTCATTGGATACATGTATGGTTATGCGGTTAAAGATAATTTGACTTATCAAACAATGCAGATCATGGTGACTTGGTCAAAAAGTGATTCTGATTTCATCACAAGAAACTATTGCATGAATATGGAGCTGTCTCATTGCATATTTAAATTGAAATAAATTATGTGACAAGAACAAAATGATTCAAACGATTACATGAACTGAAAGAAACAAATTACAAATGGACACAATAACCGACAGTGCCCAATACCCGGTGGACACAATAACCGACAGTGCCCAATACCCGGTGGACACAATAACCGACAAAACCACATACCCAAGTGGACACATTAAAATACACAAAACAATACCTATATAATCAAGACTATAATCAACAGATTATATGGAGACACTAAATGGAATATGTTATGAAGAGCTTGTTTACAACAGTTTCCTCGTGCGTGCACTCTGGTTGACCCCACATGAGACACCACGTTCATAGATGGGCGTGGCTTAGTCTTTTGATCTGTCATGTTATTGCCGAAAACAACTAAAAATAATCAATTTGTTCTCAGTGGTGTTTTGTCCAATGTTCGCGATTGTATTAGAAAAGTAAAGGCGTCTCTAGACGCGACGGTAGACCCACATATATAAGAGATTCAGACGGAGATTGAGATAGACGGAGACAGATATTATTAACTTTACGAGACAATTGTATTATTCTTTGTGCGCTCATATTTGTTTATTCGCATTCATCATTAATCATTCATCGTTACTAATTGGCACATTGTACTAATTGTGTACCGGTACAAGATTTTACTATACTCTGTAAGTTGATGATTTGTAATTATATTTCTTTTGTTTGTAATTGTATTATTACTAAATTAAATCTTATTAAGTGTAACTTGAACTTTTTTGGGGGTCATAATTTTGTTATTGTATTTCTCTATGGTATCGTCCTTTGTTATAGGCACTGTTTGAACGAGCCATAACTTAAAACAAGAGATTACTTTTCTCACAAAAGAAGCCGGTGCGTAACACAATACCTGCGGATTGTTGAGACTAGCAACACCGCCTACAGATGTAATCGTTAAACCAATACAAACTCCCAAGCAGATGAACATTTATTTTGGCGTAGGACTGCCCTGAATGGTCCGTTCGGAAATTCACTCCTCAGAAAATCAGACCTCCAGTCTTGTTTCAAAACTGAATACCCCCCACCCCACCCCAACCCCAACCCTAATCCCCACAGACTCTGCCCCCACTCCCCACCGGATTCAATGATGGTACCCTAACTTCATCAGTCTCGCACAACGTAGCCGGAATTGCAATCGATCCGAGAAGGTCCCCGGCAGGATCCTGACAAGGTCTGATCCGCTGAGTGATTCAAGATGGCGACAAATGCAAAGAAAAGAGGAACCGGATTCGGTTGAACACTCTGTGTGTGTGTGTGTGTGTGTGTGCGTGTGTGTGTGATTTTGTGCGGGCGTTTGCGTGAGGGTGAGTAGCAAACAAGTGAGGTCGAAAGGTCAAGTAAATGTCGAACACGTGTTGAAGTTGATGCCACTCTCGTGAATGGCAGCGTTAAGACACTGACATCAAAACAAAAGTGCAACACATTGCAACGCCAAAGTCTTTGACAAGACGTGGGTATAGATTTAACCCCTGAGGTTTTGACAAGACGTGGGTATAGGTTCAACACCTGAGGCTTTGACAAGACGTGGGTAAAGGTTCAACACCTGAGTGGGCCTATCTGCGTGGGGACTATTGATTATTTTCAAAGTACTCTGAAGAAGAAACAAGTAAACGATAACAAAACCACCACAAATGGTGGTACATGTTGATTGTTATGATTAAGCGCTTTGTAACTTGGTGATTGTAATGCCTGACATATATGAAATCATGACGTATGACATATACGTAATCATTGGGTATAAAATCATTGGGTATAATAAATATCATTGGGTCTTAAATAAACGTAATCATTGGGTATATATAATAGAATCATTTGGGTTTATAAAAATATCAACGTATAATAATCTATAAAACGCAGATCTAAACTAAAACTTTTAATTAAAAAAAAAACAACAACTATTTATCACAACTGTGCGCAATTCAAACATTTGTCTTTGCTGTAGTCCTTCCGTTGCTACCAGGAACCACCATTGGGCATTTGTAAGGCGACACTGAATAAGAAGAAGACCTGCTGGACACGATCAGCTTTTATAACGCACCTACAAGGGGTCAAGACAAGAGTCTCTCCGATACGCTTCATCAATGGCCAGATTACCATGGAAAGAACATAGCCGCCCCGAAATGGGGGGGGGGGAATAAAAAATGAGTAGGGTGTGCAAATTTGTGGACACTCAGCAGACGTTAAGGAAGTCAAAGTCCACCCCCCCCCCACCCTCAGCCCTAAGAACTACCCTTATCCCATGACACATACACGTTAACAACCGAGGTTGGTTGTCTGAACGGAAGTACGATTTTTTCTTCATTCCAATCTTTCTTCAGTCCAATCTTTCTTTAGTCCAATCTTTCTTCAGTCCGATCTTTCTTTAGTCCAATCTTTCTTTAGTCCATTCTTTCTTTAGTCCAATCTTACTTCAGTCCATTGTTTCTTTAGCCCATTCTTTCTTTAGTCCATTATTTCTTAAGTCCATTCTTTCTTTAGTCCATTCTTTCTTTAGCCCATTCTTTCTTTAGTCCATTCTTTCTTTAGCCCATTCTTTCTTTAGTCCATTATTTCTTTAGCCCATTCTTTCTTTAGTCCATTATTTCTTTAGTCCATTATTTCTTTAGTCCATTCTTTCTTTAGCCCATTCTTTCTTTAGTCCATTCTTTCTTTAGTCCATTCTTTCTTTAGTCCATTATTTCTTTAGTCCATTCTTTCTTTAGCCCATTATTTCTTTAGCCCATTCTTTCTTTAGTCCATTCTTTCTTTAGTCCATTCTTTCTTTAGACCATTCTTTCTTTAGCCCATTCTTTCTTTAGTCCATTCTTTCTTTAGTCCATTATTTCTTTAGCCCATTCTTTCTTTAGCCCATTCTTTCTTTAGCCCATTCTTTCTTTAGTCCAATCTTTCTTTAGTCCATTCTTTCTTTAGTCCATTCTTTCTTTAGTCCATTCTTTCTTTAGTCCATTCTTTCTTTAGTCCATTCTTTCTTTAGTCCATTCTTTCTTTAGTCCATTATTTCTTTAGTCCATTCTTTCTTTAGCCCATTATTTCTTTAGCCCATTCTTTCTTTAGTCCATTCTTTCTTTAGTCCATTCTTTCTTTAGTCCATTCTTTCTTTAGTCCATTCTTTCTTTAGTCCATTCTTTCTTTAGTCCATTCTTTCTTTAGTCCATTCTTTCTTTAGTCCATTATTTCTTTAGTCCATTATTTCTTTAGTCCAATCTTACTTCAGTCCATTCTTTTTTTAGTCCATTCTTTCTTTAGTCCATTGTTTCTTTAGCCCATTCTTTCTTTAGTCCATTGTTTCTTTAGTCCATTGTTTCTTTACTCCATTCTTACTTTAGTCCAATCTCTCTTCAGTCCAATCCTCCTATAATCTCACTTATATACCTGCTTGAAAACGCATTTGTGTATTCATTTCTAGCTCTTAATTAAAACATTACATTAGGGGGGGGGGGGGGGAGAGTACCCCATGAGTTCCAACAATCATTAACTTGACTATGTCAATATTTAGTGTAACATTTCTTTACGCCTAACACCAGAGCCACGCCCAAAAGGTCTTCTTTATTCTATTTTTTCTCATTTAAGTAACAATTTTACATTCATGAATTTTTCCATTCAATTTTAAGAGATAAATAAAGAAATAATACTAAAAATGCCAACGACATGACAACCACTTTGTCTCCTTAACGTGTTTTTAAAAAAAAAATGCTTAGAAAAAATTAGAAAGCTATTTAGACATGTTAAACCATCAATTAATGACACAAATACAATTTCTTTTTCCGTGAAACAATTACAACAACAACAAAAAAAAGAAATTTCTAAAAACATTTTTTTCCAGGAAAATAAACGACACGCCCAATCGTTCCTTCATGATTAAAAGGGGAGGGGGGGGGTGAAGAGAAACATTCTCACGATAAAAATCACGAAAAGAACAATTCATGTGACGTCGCTGAGTGTGACGTATGACCCATGGCAGTGAAACACACGGTTGTTGTTGTTGTATTTGTTGTTGTTGTTGTTGTTGGTATGGGATGAACACGGTCTTTAGGGTCCCTGTCAAGTCAAGTCAAGTCCAAACACCAAAAACACCATGAAGCTGTCTGTCACCATTGTTCAGATCCGAGGTTCGTCACGCTAAAAAGGTGTTATAAAAAAACACACAAAAAAACACCAAACATTGTGTTTAAATTTCTGAAATTACAATTTGTGTTTTTAGCTTGTAATGGAAAAAAAAAAGCCAGCCCGTTAAGTAACACTGACCTTATTAGTGTTGTGTGTGTGTGTGTGTTAGTCAAAGTGAAGAAATCCACACAATTTTATACGGCATGGGGAGTTATATCTAGATCTAAATCAGCTCAAGAAGTTTCATTACGGCCAGAATATTTTGTTTCAACTTAACGTTGTGAGGATAATGATAGCACATTCATATTAAGTGTAATAGCGTAGCCACTAGCAAATTACATTAATAAGGTCTCACACGTTCCCTGAAACATATTCTCACACGTTCCCTGAAACATATTCTCACACGTTCCCTGAAACATATTCGCACCCATTCCCTGAAACATATTCTCACAAGTTCCCTGAAACATATTCTCACACGTTCCCTGACATATATTCTTACACATTCCATGATACATATTCTCACCCATTCCCTGAAACATATTCTCACACATTCCCTGAAACATATTCTCACACATTCCCTGAAACATATTCTCACACGTTCCCTGAAACATATTCTCACACATTCCCTGAAATATATTCTCACACGTTCCCTGACATATTTTCTTACACATTCCATGATACATATTCTCACACATTCCCTGAAACATATTCTCACACATTCCCTGAAACATATTCTCACACATTCCCTGAAACATATTCTCACACGTTCCTTGACATATATTCTTACACATTCCATGATACATATTCTCACATATTCCTTGACATATGTTCTCACACATTAATGAGAATAAAGAAACATATTCTCACACGTTCCCTGACATATATTCTCACACATTCCCTGACATATTCTCACACATTCCCTGACATATATTCCCACACATTAATGAGAATTAAGTAAATATTCATCGATATTTTAAAAATATTTTTGTTTTGTGTGTGAGTGGGGGGGGGGGGGGGGGAGGAGGTTACTTACCCTTACTACGGCCGGGGGGCCTTTGGAAGAATCCCATACACGATGACGTCATTTGCGGAAAAGGGTAACCACCAATTTTTGTTTTGTGTGTGAGTGGGGGGGGGGAGGGGGGAGGAGGTTACTTACCCTTAATACGGCCGGGGCGCCTTTGGAAGAATCCCATACACGATGACGTCATTTGCTGAAAAGGGTAACCACCAAAACCGGGTGGGAGGTAACCGGTGGTGTCCGGCCCCTGACCCACGCCCGAGGAGTAGGCGCAGGACGGCGGCAGGTCGTACTTGGAGTAAGGCGGGCACTGGAACTGCCGGTAACCTGGCCGGTACGCGTAGGGGCTACCGTCCCCGAGATACAGCATGTCCATGGTCGACAATGTCCACTTTTTCAGCTTATTGCACGAATCGTGACATCAAAACGGAGAATCCCATTCTGCTGCTGACACGCCCTGACACACCCTGTCCGCACCGCGATGTTAGTGAACACTTTAATCTCTTAGAATAATCCTTGATTAATCCAGGGATTTGTTAATCTGTTGGACGACCCATGTTATATTCCAAATGTTTAGCATTGTCGCTCACTAAGACAGAAAACAAATGCAGGTGCCGTTCAGTTGCTCTCCTTTGATGAATGTCTAACTTACGACATAAACAACTGTTGAATAGGTGTAGCCGTTAACAGCTTAAAACATAGGTACGAATAGGCTTAGCTAACAGCTAAAACATAGGCACGAATAGGCTTAGCTAACAGCTAAAACATAGGCACGAATAGGCTTAGCTAACAGCTAAAACATAGTTACACATATTCCATAATATATGACTTCAAGATTTGAATTACAAATAAGGTTGGGGGGGGGGTGGAGGCACTAAATGATTTTTAAAAAATGTAGAAAATGTCTTGACCCATATAAGTTGGTGGTCAGTTGCCACATCTCAGACACGACACATCCTAGATACGACACATCTCAGAAACGTCACATCAAAGATATGGCACGCCCCCATATCAAAAGCTATTCTTAAATTAGTTAAAAAGCAAACCGAGTTTTAAAAGTTGAGGAATGTAAATGCCCAGATACAGATTTAAAAGGATGTGCTGCTTGGGCCGACTGCAATTCAAGACTAGATTATGGCTCCCAGATATCTTTAAAACTTAATTACATTTGGTTCCACTGTCACCCTCGCACTACACTTAACTAATACTGCTTTAAATAGAATCGGCAATTTCCGCGTTTTAATATTTTGATTTTTTTTTTTAAACAAGCGCAAATGTAAAAAAAAAACCAGAAAAAAAAAAAAAAAACCACAACTTCTGATAATGGACAAGATGTGGGTCGGCCCTGTCCAATAATTAAAAGAGCGGTTCTAAATTGCTTGTGTCGTCCCTTGGGGGGTTCTGGTAATGGTGGCTCGAGGTCTGACTGAAAGTCTGGTGGCTCGAGGGCTGGTGAAAGTGTCTTAAGTTTCTGACATTGTCACCGAGCTGTTAAACACATTTTGTCTAATTTAGGGAGAAAACAAAAAATTGATGGAGATGAAAAGTTTTTTTTTCATCTAAAATTGAACAGGCGACTTGTTAACTCTTAGTGAATTTTAGAAAAAACAAAACAATTTTGACATATTCCATGCACTTAACAACGGCCCCCCGGACCCCCATTCCCATGTAGAGCAACGTTCGCGGAGGTAAAGTGTAGTAGGTAAAATGTATCCATTATAATGTGGTTAGTAATATGTAGTATGTAAAGTGTAGCAGGTAAATGTAGTAGGTAAAATATACGCCGGTATACAGGCTGTGTTTAAAGATATACAATATTTCTTGATAGTTAAGTTTTCCTAGGTAGGTAAATTAATTTATCAATTTAAATTTTTTTATTTTTTTTTACATATGAATCTATATGTCAGGGTACATATATATATATTTATACATATCTAAAAGATAATTACCAATTTCATTGTTTTTATAAAGCTCGTAACAATTTGAAGCTTACTGTAACTTAACACTTCCTTACTGATTTTCGCTTTTGTCTCGGCGTCTGGGCGTCTCTAAGTATCAAGAATGGACCACCATTTACACTCCATTCAATTATTGTAGAGTAATAATAAATAATAATATAAGAATGGCCCAATATTTACAGTGTAAAATGGTTATATATATATATATATATATATATATATATATAGTTTTAACATGTTCGACGTATGATCAAATTCATGTTGATAGATGAACAATGATGAATTGGTCTTACGATAACTTTGTTGTCTGTAAATCAAGCACGGCTAGCTGGGGAAACTGCGACTTGAAATGAAGACACGGAAGCCAAATTTCAATGAAATTCTTGGAGGTGACTCGCTTCAATGGGAATCACGAACCATACAAATGTCATCTTGTTAATACACGATGAAAGGATGTGTACTTTTAAGTGATGTCATGGCATCCCGTGGCACTATGTAGCAAACAAGGATGCAGCGCGTAGCCTTCGGCTAAATAGACGTAGTTACTACTTTGCACTGCTCTTTGGAAAAATAATCCCCGCCCCCCAACCCCTTCCGAAAAAAAAATTATGAATTGATCAATAATTACAAATGAGGATCTGTGAACATTTTAACTCATATCACTGTTCATTATGAATGAGAATCTGGAAGATTATCACCATTATATCACTGTTCATTATGAATGAGGATCTGGGAACTTATCACCATCATATCACTGTTCATCACCATGAAGGCAAAAATTTATTTAAAAAAATTAACGTCACTCGCAAATATTTCTGTCCAAGACAACGGACCAATGGAATGAAAGTAACACAGTCGCGCCCCCCCCCCCCCATAGCCAGCTGAATGTTTTGTACTTGTTGCACTCAAGTTTTTCAACGCGTTATTTCGTGTTTTCACACACACACACACACAGACACACACACACACGGACACACACACACCCACATGCAAGCACTCACATATACAAACGTGACGTCATCTTAGCCACCGAATCAGCAGAGCTTGGTACTTGTATCAAATAGAACCAACATGTTTTGAAAATGACAACACAAGAATTGGTTGTAAATCGTGCAACACTTATAAATCAATCTAAATGACTAAATAAACAAAAAAAAAAAAAAAAAAAAAAACAAAAAAAAAAAAAAACACCAACCAAAAAAAAAAAAAAAACAAAATAAAAAAAAAAAAAAAAAAAAAAAAAATTCAAGTAAAAAATAAACAGCTACTTAAAATTCAATCAATAAACATGTTCACTTATTCACTGAACCACGTGACAGTCGCGTATCACATAGATGTTAGAACATTTTAAAAAATAAAACCATGTAAGACCATGATGTCGACATAAGTGTCCACACAATGTCCATCCCGTCAGCCGAAAGTGCATGACGACTCCAGCACGTGACAACTGTCAACATCGTTGTTATCTACCTGTTGCCCGGAGTTAAGTGTGAGTTGACTGACAGCGTCGGTCGGCGACGGACGTGGTAGGTCACCGGTGTCATCGGCCAGCCCCTGGACCTGGACCTGGTCCACGGACAGGCGACCCGTGCTGCAGACGGCCTAATGTTATGCACGTCCGAGGGCGCGTCAGAGCGTGACCCATGTCAAGCCCTCCGTCTCACTTCAAACGAGGCGTGACGCCAGAGACGAGTCTGTTATGTCATTGCGAGCGGACGTGGAGATGCATGTCGGGGGGATAGAAATTGCCAGTTTGTATAAGTTGTCAGTTTTTATACGTGGTCAGTTTATACAAGTGGTCAGTTTGTATTAGTTGTCAGTTTGTAGAAGTTTATGTTATTTTTTTTAGTACAACCCACCTTCATTTATTTTATTATTGCCACTCAGTTGTCAGAAGAAATGACAACCCGGACGAACTAAAAGTGACATTATTAATTGTCACTAGATCGCATATTAGCTGTCAATATACTACTAAACTAAATGACCAGTATAAGAAATCTGTATTTTGATGTCACTCGGGCAGGCGACCTGCAACACGACATTTTCTAAAGAGCATACGAAATACATTTCGACAAATATATCTTCTGTGTAAAGATGGGCACACTGGACACATCTGACACACTGGACACATCTGACACACTGGACACATCTGACACACTGGACACATCTGACACACTGGACACATCTGACACACTGGACACATCTGACACACTGGACACAGCTTATAGCAGAAAGTAACAAGACAATTTAAGACATTTAACCATCATTTAGTTCTTGGGCATTGCTTAAATGAGCATCTACGGTCTCCACGCACTATTTGGTTTAACACCAGAACGGAGCTGAAGAAAATAGCAACAACAACAACAACAAAAAAAATGTGGCAAAGATAAAGTCGATGTGCCCCTTACTTCGCCATCCTCAACGTCAGAGTAATACCCCACGTCGGGCTTATTGAATGATGTGAGAATCATTGTAAAGAGTTAATCGCTCTAATTTGAGAAGGGGCCCCTGGCGGCAACCTACAAAGGATGACACATCCCTTATTTTATCGGAAGCTTCAGTCGCTTCGTCTCTCAACTTTTACGGTAAAAAAAAAAGAGTAACCTTTATTGCTTAAGTTTCATTTCACAATCCAACAAGCCAAAAAAATTGTTTAGACCACTAATTACACAACCGCAAAGAAATGTTCACATTTTAGTTTGTCACTTAGACACTCGTCACGAAATAGCCGATCCCACGCGACGGTCGGGCGATAGATAGTTTAAAGTTTAAACAAAAAAAAATGTGGAAGTATTTAATTGAACTATCTCTGAAAAAACACTAAAACTTCACCATCAGTTCATTAGGCGAATCGCTCCTCTACCAACCACCAAAACTCCAAGCTGTGGTAACACGCGCGGTTCACTTATCCGTTAACTAAGAATCGGCTGATATGTGAATGAAAGAGTCGAGTCATCCAAGGAATCACAATCCACATCACACGAGGACCAAGCGAGTGCCACCGTTACATCACCATGGGACGGAGAGTTCATTGCACACATAGGTGTCGCAGACCTCCTGCTAGTACGGCGCGAGATGTTAGGAGCTTCTATCAGAGAGAGACGATGTGGAAGGGGGGGAGGGGGAAAAGTTTTGTGGAAAGCGAAAATCAGTATTTCTTTTCCTTGACTCCTGTGGGGAGTGTGGGAAGGGGGGGGGGGCTTCGATGGCAAGGAGTTGGGCGGGAAGGGGGGAGGGGTGGCTTGGTCCGATCAGGAATTTTCATGCAGGGAAGGCGAGCATGACAAATGAGGGCGGAGAGCGAGGGCTACATTGGTTAGTAAGACAACGAGGGTGATTGCTGGAGTACGAGGTGAGGGAGAGGGGGGAGGGGAGGGTAAAGTGGTGGTACATTGCTGGCGGAAGTATCTGTAGACAAGATGACGTTGCTGGTAGGAGGGTGAAGGGAATGGACAGGTAAATGGGGGGGGGCGTGTTTGCAATTTGACGCAACAAGTGAGTGGTTGAAATCAAGGTTTTAGCACGTTTAAGAAGGATGAGATTGTGTATGGGTAAGAGATATGTGTGTGTGTG
>CAXITT010000547.1:0-12541 GCA_964033795.1 Lymnaea stagnalis
AAAATTTTTTCTTCCCCCCCCCCCCCCCCCCCAAGAAAAAAATCAGTCTTAAGGCGCGATGAAGAAATCCATTCGCTGTTCACAACACATTGTCTGCAACTGGTCTACGTAAGGTCTATGGATAAATGTCTACGTAAGGTCTATGGATAAATGTCTACGTCAGGTCTATGGATAAATGTCTACGTCGTGTCTATGGATAAATGTCTACGTCAGGTCTATGGATAAATGTCTACGTCACGTCTATGGATAAATGTCTACGACAGATCTATAGATAAATGTCTACGTCAGGTCTATGGATAAATGTCTAAATCAGGTCTATAGAAAAATGTCTACATCAGCTCTACAGATTAATGTCTTCGACAGGTCTACAAATAAATGTCTACGTCAGGTCTACAGATATATGTCTACGTCAGGTCTATAGACCAATGCCTCTGTCGGTTCTTTATAAACCATTGAGCTTTTGCACATATTGTTCTCTGCACTTCCACTACACCTCACGAATGAACCTTTTTTTATGTTTGATGTCTAATTTGGTCCATTTTCCCCTCTAAATTGGTCCATTTTCCCCTCAAAATTCCTCAGCTGAAGATGTCCATCTCAATGGACCAAGACAATCTATTTATAACTGATGACATCATCACCGCCCTCTACATCGTCATCATTCTGGCGTGTTCCCTCAGCAACTTCGCTGTCATCTGCATCGTCATCATTAGACCTGGTGAGTCGGTGCCCGCTAGACCAGCGGTTCCCAAACTTTTTTAAGATTTACGTTTTGAAAGTGCACCAGGGACCGGTTCCAGATTTATTAAATTACATTTTATTTTAATTGGACACTAAAATATTCATGTTGTGCGCCCCGGCAACGTAAGGGTCGCGGACCGGCGGCCGGTCCACGGACCAGCATTTGAGAGCAACTGGACTAGACCTCTTCACAACTAGACTACACTTGGTTGAGCGATACACGTTGCGCCCGACTCAAGCGAAATCGACCCATTTTTAAATCCTTTATATCCACTTCGCTTTTGTGTGTGTATAGGGCTAATTCCACGGTCGGCTAATTGACCCACTTCCCGTCAATCTATCGAGCTGTAACTTGGCACATAGACTCATTGGCGACCAGTGGCAACACATTCTTTCAAATTTTCAGCCCACCGCAACTAAAAAAAAAAAAAAAAAAAAAAAAAAAAATTAAACATTTTCAAAAAATTCAGTTTTTCTTGATTTCAATGAGAATTTAAAGGAAATATGCTACCACTCATTTCATGAAATACAATTCCCGATAACTGCGCTAATTGAGATTCTTAAAGAAAAATATCGCAAGTTTGTTTGGTGCCTAATTATTTTTTTTCTGAAATAATTCTGATTAAGTACATTGAGTATGTCACACGGTCTCTTTAATTCCTATTGAACGTAGTAGCTGTCCCCAGGAAATATCCTTTAAGAAGTCAGGTCTTCACTCCCCGACCAACCCCTTTCCCCTCCAATATCATTTCAGGTCTTCACACGTCACGGGCTACTTCTTCCTGTCGCTGTCCGTCGCCGACCTCTTGGTGGGCGTGGTCGTCGTGTCCTTGACCCTGGTGCACAAGCTCAACATCGACTACGTAGCCAGTGAGTGAAGCGCCGCGTGTGACGTTTTGACAGTTGTGTGTTTAAACACGAAAGACCAGATCGTATGGGGACATGCATGCTTCAAAAAAACAACAACAACAAACGGAGTTACAGAACCTGAGACAGTTGTGTTTTTATTGCCCCGCCATAACCTGGTTATGCGCCACGAGTGAAAGCGGCGGCACATCTGGTGTTTGTTAGATAAGCACATAGCGAGGTCTGTACATCATCAGGCTAGACAGCACCGGACGAGACAGCACCGGACGAGACAGCACCGGACGAGACAGCACCGGACGAGACAGCACCGGACGAGACACCATGAAAGGAGACACCGTTTGACAAGACACGATTGAATGAGACACCATTAGACGAGACATGATTAGACGAGACACCATTAGACGAGACACGATTAGACGAGACACCATTAGACGAGACACCATTAGACGAGACACAATTAGACGAGACACGACTAGACGATACACCATTAGACGAAAGTTGCCGGTGCTCATTGAAACAAGAGGGCCAGCAGGTTACCGGAAGTTGCCGGTGCTGATTGAAACAAGACGGCCAGCAGGTTACCGGAAGTTGCCGGTGCTCATTGAAACAAGAGGGCCAGCAGGTTACCGGAAGTTGCCGGTGCTGATTGAAACAAGAGGGCCAGCAGGTTACCGGAAGTTGCCGGTGCTCATTGAAACAAGAGGGCCAGCAGGTTACCGGAAGTTGGGTGCTGATTGAAAAAGAGGGCCAGCAGGTTACCGGAAGTTGCCGGTGCTGATTGAAACAGAGGGCCAGCAGGTTACCGGAAGTTGCCGGGTCATCATCACGACATTAAGAGTTTTTTTAAAAATATTTTAAATATATCATTAACTGGTTTTTAATAAGTTATTTCAGCGATTGTATTTGTATGGTGGATACGACCGGGCTCTAGCCACTACGTGATGTACTATTTTAACATACGAATGAATAGCATAAAGATTGAACTTACCAAGCATGGGGAGTTAAGAACTGAACTGCAACGGATTAACGCCTTGTTTAAAAAAAAAAAAACTCTTTTTCCTCCCTGGGGTCCGTCCATTTATTCAATCAATGGTTATTTTATTTTATTTATTTATTTATTAATTTTTGTTTACATTTAGCACATTTCAAGTAAACATCTCAATGACATTGCGCAGTTCAACACGTTAGGTACACAATGCATTTGTCAAAAGCTTTTTAAATTCTTTCAATGTGTTTGTCTTTGAAACTTGTATTGAACGAGAGAGAAAAAAAAGGAGGGGGGGGGGATGGGCTGCTGATGTTTTCTTTCTTTTTTACAATTATTTTAATTGTGTTGGATCACGTGTTTTTTTTGTGTGTTTTTTTTTTCTTCAAATATAACGTTATGTTAGGAGCACGTGATATTTGGACACTTTTTTTTTATGCCAATCACGCGATATCTGGATCACGGGGTATTAGGAGCACGTGATATTAGGTTCCCCCACTATTAAAAAAAAAGGGACTTGAGTGTATCAGTACATGCCGAATATTTGTAGTTTCACATCCATATTTCTTACCACGGTTACAGCTTGAAATGTACGATTTTTACCTGTTAAATTTTCACCCGTTAAGTTTTCACCTGTTGAGATTTCACCTGCTAAATTTTCTCTTCTCTGAATGACAGATAAATACTTTTTTTAAAAATAAAATGTTATCTAATCTTATTGATGAATATGATTTTTTGTGTGAGTGTTCTTTAGAAATATAATGCCATAACGCCAACCTAAAAACACCCCCTCACCCCCCAGACGCCCAACCACACACCCATTTCTTTCTTGTTGTGTAAACTGTTGTGAGCGCAATCTAACTCAGTAGTTCTCAATCTTTCTAATGCGTGACCCTTATAATACAATTCCTCATGTTGTGGCGACCCGCCCAGCCACAAAATTATTTTCAGTTGATACTTTATAACTGTAGAGTATATATTATGTTTACAGATGGTTTACACAAGGTGACCCCTATGAAAGGGTCGTGTGACCCCTCCCCCCACCCCCCACCCCGGGCCAAAGGGGTCACGACCCACAGGGTGAGAGCCGCTTAACTAACTGGTATCGAAATGTGCCACATCCGTTAGAGGATTAAGGTCACGTGTACTAATCGGCTCAAAAGTTTTTTTGTTTTTTTTTAAAGCGGCCATGTAAGCCCATAATCGGATGAGCCCCTCTAATTGAGAGTGGCAGTGTGTAAGTCCATGCGTGCACCTACTTCAAGAACCGCCTCAGCCGCACGCCACCAAAAGTGCACTCGGACGCCGCCGTAAACCCTCAACACATACAGTTAGTCCAATGCTAGGTTTAATATTCAGAAACAATTTTTGGTTTTGTTTTTAAAAAACAACGTTTAACACGTACTCAAAGGTGTTTCTCGGTAATTAGGTCAGCCAGTACTACTAGCACTCGTACCCGGGCATGTCCGGGTCCTTTTTCTCGTGTGCCAATCTAACGAGTCTTCTGACATTTTCAACCAGATCTTTGCGTGTTGATGTGCAGTTCTGTGTCGGCATGCCGTTCCAGTTCCCTTAACAGGGGTTCTCAACATATGATAATTTAAAAATCATACTATTTTTTATTATCTTTTTCTTATTTTAAAGAGGCTATAAATAATTTTGAAAAAAACAACAACAAAAAAACAAAACAAAAAAAACATGACATGAGCATATCCAATACGAAACGGGCAATGACAACTAAAAACACCGAAACAAACGCCCTGTTACAGTAGACATCTCAAAAGTTTATTATATCAAAATATCAATGTGTAGAGTAAAATATATAAGTATAAGTATACATTAAATTATGTCATTAAAACAAGTGTATATGTCACATTTACACACATAAAACAGTCCGAGCCCGTAGGGACACTGTAATTGGAAGTAACACGTTGCCAATACAACCCCCTCCCCCCCCCCCCCCCCCCGTACAGCCCCAGTCATGTTCAGTAGCACCTGACAGGTCCGATCGCGAGTAGATCATGTCATTGACAGTAACATTTTAACAGTCTAATCGCGTTAAAGAGCTAGTCGTAGTGTCCCTATTGGTATGTCCTCTGACATTCCTGAAATGAGTCCTGATACATTTTGTAATAAATTGTTATGAAATGGTTGTGTACCGTCCAATCATTCATTTTCAAGTTATAAAAATTTCAACAAAAAAAAAAAAGGTGGGGGGGAGGGGGGCGCTTTTTATCTCATTGCAAAAGGTCGCCGCTACCGCATTGGTGCATGACGTCATTCTTTGTCGCTTTTCATGACGTCTTTTCCGTCCATCTTTCTTTTTCGTATTAATTCATGACGTCATGTCGGTTTCCGCTTGAAACGCTCCCACCGCTGCCGCCGTCGTCGAGTCCAACACCAGCGCCCGCCGTCACGTGACCTCACGTGGACAGCGGCGGCAGCGACGCGGAAAGGGGCTTCTTCTTGGCCCGCAGGAGTACACCCTGTCCTGGCCTCAGCTTGGCCCGGTGGATCTCAAACGCCGGCTTGTCGGTGGACGTCTTCTTGACGAGAGGTGCGGCCTCCCACTTGTGACTTAAAATTAACGGGGGAGTAGGGATGGTCAGTGTTAGAGTTGATTTGCTAGTATTAGTTATGTATGTTTGGACAAGAAAGTGCGGGGGTGGTGGTGGTATGGTGGGAAAACTAATAGCATTACTTAGATTGTATTACTAAAGAAGGCTGTAAAGTTACATCTTGAGAGAAGTGCTTACGGGGGAAAAAAAATAATTTAGACTTTTAAACAATACAAACCACAGCGAAAACTCAGAGAATATATTTTTAAAAAAAAATGGGATTGTTCGGTGGAGATTTCTGTTAAGACAAAACAAAGCACTGAGATATCTCCTGTGCGTACAATGAGTAGGAGCTTTCAGGGTTGGTTTGCCTGAACACATTTCCAAACCGACGTCCGGTGCCAGCATCGGCCCGCGTACAAAAAAAGTGTACATAAAAAGTCAGTTAAACTGATTTTGTTGTTGTTGTACTACTCACACCGCCCGGCGTTTGTGGACAGCCAGCTCTTCTTTCAGCGACTTCAGCTCCTCCAGCAGCTTCGCGTTCTTCTCATTGCCGCTGACGACGTCGAATTGGGCCATGTTCAGCTCTGCCGCCAGAGCCTGGGCGAAAGACAAAGTGCAGGGGCAGGTGGGGGTTTGAGAGTATGGTTATTGAATTTAACATTGAGTAGATCGTGTGTCTGCGCAAGCCGTGTGTACACGTGAAATGATGACGTCACGAGTTCAAAATTAAATGTAATACGCGAACGTAACAGCACTATCCGAATCTTAACTCGCAAAAAAATATTATCTAGACATACAACACTTGCTGTAATTAATTTTACTCCCTAATTGCGTCACATCAGAGATTATTGTGTTTTTTTTTTGTTTCAAAATCCTCCTCTTCCGCAACTTTTGCGCCTTTTTTGTTGAAATTCTTCAGCAAATATCATCTTATACGGCCAGTGGCGTAGCGTGGTGGGGGCAGGGGGGGGACAGATGTCCCCGGGCGCCAGCTAGTTAGGGGCGCCAAAATGTGCTTTGATATTATTTTATTTATGAAAATAATGGGTTTGAGAGTTGAAAAAAAAGAAAAAGGGGCGCTAAAAATAGATCTTGTCCCCCCCGGGGAGCCAAACACTCTCACTACGCCACTGTATACGGCAAGCATATGCAATAATGTCAAAGTCAAATTGTGTATTGAACACTTTAAACAAAAAATAACATGTAAAAAAAAAAAAAAAAATTCCCTACTTAGTTTCAAAATGAACCCTTAAACGGTGTTTAAAAAAAAAGGGGCGCTAAAAATAGATCTTGTCCCCCCCGGGGAGCCAAACACTCTCACTACGCCACTGTAAACGGCAAGCATATGCAAAAATGTCAAAGTCAAATTGTGTATTGAACACTTTAAACAAAAAATAACATGTAAAAAAAAAAAAAAAATTCCCTACTTAGTTTCAAAATGAACCCTTAAACGGTATTTAAATGTGGTTAAAAAAAAATCATCTGAGTGACAAACTTAAATATTTTGAAGGAAACAAAAAATGTAACTACAAAAATTAATCAATGTATTTGTTTAAAACCTTTATTTGAGAGTGATTTCTCGTGATCTGGTGTTTAGCATTCTCCAGCTTGACGGCAGCTTGGATCCCTGGACGTTTGCCCAGCAGCAGCTTCATGGAAATGGGGAATTGGGGGGGGGGGGAAGGGCGTGTAACTATTGATACGTATACGTACAGAGTTATTGAACCTTGCACACGAAATATAGGTCAAGCGGAAGTAGATACAAGATCTACGAAAACTGACAACAATTACATTTTAATTTGGATGTCTCATTTATCAGACGAACAACACAAATATGATTCAACAGTGACCTACCTCACTTCGACGACCCCTTAGGGTGGAACGATGGTGCTGTCGAGAAGTCCTTTTAAGATTTAACAATGACCCCAGGGGGGAAGAGATCTAGTGTTGAACAAGCATTCGACATTGAAGGACCCTTGCACACTCTCACACCTGAAAACAACGTCCTGCCGTTTCATGTTCCCCAGATTGTCACAACCCTTGTCGTTTCTTGTTCCCCGGATTGTCACAATCCCTGTCATTTCTTGTTCCCCAGATTGTCACAAGCCTTGTCATTTCATGGTCCCCGGATTGTAACAACACATATCCCGTCATGCCCCCCAGATGGTCATAACACCTCTCATTTCATGTTCCTCAATTTTGTCACAACTACTGCCATTTCATGTTTCCTGGATTGTCACAACCCTTCTCATTTCATGTTCCAAATAGTGTCACAACCTCTTAAGAGTCTCATTTCTGCAGATTGTCAGAACACCTGACATTTCATTTCCCACAAATTGTCCCAGCTAGTGTCCTTTCATGTTCCCAAAATTGTCAGAACGCGACATTTCCACTAATGTCACAGCCCCAATCTTTTGAGTTTCCCAAGATTGTCACACCCATTTTCGTTTAATATTCCCAAGGTTGTCACAACCCCTGTCCATTAAAGTTCCCCATTTTGTCACTAACCATGTCATTTCATGTTCCTCGGATCCCCACAACCTCTTGGCAGTTGAAAGCTGCCTGCTTATCCACAACGTACCTGCATCAGCTGGTGGTCCTTACCTAAGATGGCTTTCTAAGGATCGCCACAACCTCTTGGCCGTTGAAAGCTGCCTGCTTATCCACAACTTACCTGCATCATTTGGTGGTCCTTGGCCAAGATGGCTTTCTCCAGATTTCCAATTTCTGTCAATTTATGCACGAATGCCCTCTGAAGTGTCTGTATTTTGAGAACTTTCTCGTACTCCGACATGTTAGAGTGCTGAAAAAAAAAATGTCTTTAGGGTTATGTTTCACTTTTACACTGCGGAGTGGACTGCCCTGCTCATACTAGGATTATATTTCCTTGTTTATTGCGGAGTAAACTGCCCCTGTTCATTCCTGTTTATTGCGGAGTTAACTGCCCCTGTTCATACTAGGGTTATATTTTCTGTTTCCCTTTCACTGAGCTGATGGGTGTGAAATTTCTTTGTTCAGTGAAATATATCCCCCCCCCCAACACCCCTAAAAAGACCTGACCATTCAACGGACGGTCCAGTCTCACACACTTTCCCCTTTCAATTAGTTTAACAACTGCAACACATCTAATATGGTTGATGGATCTCAGAAGTAATGTCTACATGGCCAAAGAGTACTGTGATCAAAGAGCACTGTGAGCAAAGAGCACTGTGACCAAAGAGTACTGTGACCAAAGAGTACTGTGACCAAAGCGTACTGTGACCAAAGAGTATTGTATGTCCCATTGTCAACTTCGGGGAGATGTAGTCTATTTCAAGAACAGTAATCGAGTGGTTTAGTTTAAACAAGGGCAACAAAACCTGTAGAGCTACACACCGCGACACAGCGATGTGGGTGTGGCATCATGGGCGACTTACTCACCATGATGTGGCGGTGTGGGTGTGGCATGGGTGACTTTAGGTAGCGATGTGGGTGTGACATCGTGGACGACCTACTCACCATGAGGTAGCGGTGCGGGTGTGGCACCGTCTCTTTCATCTGCTCCAGGGCCGTCAGCTTGTCTCGCTCCAGCTGAAGGTCTCGGCAAGATTCTATCAGCTGAGTTCTGTGCTCGTCAAGGATTGGGTTATGGAATCAAAGAAATCGTGGGCTTACAAACTTGAGGGGCGTTACAGTAGAACAGTGTTTGGGTACCGCACAATGGCAGATTTTTTACCGTAAAACCTTTATAGGTACTAAACAATGATAGGTGGTACATTAAAGAGGTGGGGCGGGCTACCAATGATAGGCGTTACATTAAAACACTAACGGAGTCCACACAATGAGTAATATTACAGTAAAACAGTGATGAAGATTGCATAAATGATAGATGGTGATGGAAAATTAAACTAAAGCTAGAAGGATGGGTAGAGCTACAGTAAAATGAAGATTTCACTTGTCACTACTGACTTTGTTCAAAAAGTGACTTGTCACAATAACATTGACCTGTTTATAAAAGGACGAGTCACAAAGTGCCTCATTTCTGTAATTGTCACCCCCTATTTCACCTGAGTTCACCTTATTTCACATGAGTTCACCTTATTTCACCCCAGTTCACCCTATTTCACCTGAATTCATCCTATTTCACCTGAATTCACCCTATTTCACCCTATTTCACCTGAGCTCACCCTATTTCACTTGAGCTTACACCAGTTCACTCTATTTCACTCTGAGCTCATCCCAGTTCACCCTATTTCACCCGAGCTCACCTCAGTTCACCTTATTTCACCTGAATTCACCCTATTTCACCTGAGTTCATTGTTGATGAAGTGCACGTTCTTGTAGGCCCTCAGTTTTCTTCTTAAATTACGAATTTCTAATTTTAGTATCCTCATGTCTTGTCTCTGGCTAAAGACCTCGCCATAACCTGCACACACAAAAAAAGGAAAAACGCCAACAGGTTTAGCGATATACAGCTATAAGAACACTGCGAAACGATAATTAGGACATAAAGTGTTAGCTAAATACCGCGATAGGGAGCACTGCGAAACGATAAATAAACATAAAGTGGCAGCTCCATACCGCGATGGGAACACTGCGAAACTATAAATAGGACAGAGAGTGTTGGCTACATACCGCTATGGGAACACTGCGAAACAACACATATGATGGCAATTGTTACAGAAAGTGTGTGGGCAGCATACAACCAGGGGAATACTTGACGTAACAATTCAGACGGAGTACCAGTCACCAACTGTGCACAAAGACACCAGGGTCTCTCTCCTCTCCCACACAACCTCCTACCACCGCACACTTTGAGTACCATCACGTTTTGAGGAACGCCCCCTCCTCTCCCTACCCCACACACAACCCCAAAAAAGCAACAAAAACAAAAAAAAAAATTTTTTTAACGTTTTTGACTCCCTTCTGACCTTCTTTCATGATGCTGTTCATGACGTCCATACGTTTGTGCAGAAGATCGATCTCTGTGTTGCACTTGATGACGGTGGCGCCGAATATGTCTCGCTCTTTGCGTAGCTGGACACGCGGCGAAAATGAGGAATGCAATGGCAACACTTTAGGAACTTTACAGAGTGGGACCAAAGACAGAACTCTGTACATCGTATATTATGTAGACCAGGTGTACCAACAAGGGTTGCCGGGGAAACGGGATTAAGAACAGAGGGGACATACGAGCTGTTAACAATTTATATGTTGATATATTTTTTTTGTTGAATGGGACACGTAGCCCTGTATGAAAGACCAGCGGCTCCCTAAACAGATATTCTTCGGAGAAATCACGACAGGCAAGCGCTCCCAAATAGTTGAAAAAAAAAGCGTTACAAAAACTCACTGAAAGCGGCACTAAATGTCTTCAGCATCAACCCTACTCAAAGTTGAAGACAACCCAGGACAGAGCCATGTGGAGATCAGCTGTCAAGAAGAGGGCTAAATCTCATGAAGCCAGTAGGATAGCCAAAGGTGAGACGCGCAGGCTAGCCCAAAAGATCAACATTAGATCACCGACTGCAGGAGCTGTCCCTTGCCCGCGGTGACAGAGATTATTCGAGCACGGATCGGACTAGCAAGCCACCTACGAGCTCACCGTAACCCACTTTCCCCCCTAACCGGATGGCTGGATGGTCCTTGTCGATGTTGACGGACGAACAACATTGTTTTTTTTAATTTCTTCATTAAAATTTAACTTAAACTTCAAAAAAAAATTATTATTTTTTTATTTTTTTTTTAAGGTTCTGTATTTGCAAGACTTAGTAAAAAAAATAAATGATACGAGTCAAATAATTCGTAAAGGGTGCCAGATGAGACGAATAATTAGTAGGGGTGTGAGATTAGTCCAACAATATCTAAGGGCCTGGGACTAGTCCAATAATACTTATGAGGAGTGGAGTAAGGAGAAGGACTGGAGAAACTGTTGTAAGGTTTCTAGTCAATCTTTTGGAGTCTTTACATGCGAAGTGTCCTATTAACTTGTTAGAAAATGAACATGAAGTTCTCATTACTCACCTACCGAAATGTGAAAAACTCAACAATGCACGACAGGATTTTAAATTAATCTTCAAAATGAATCCATTTTCATATCAATCACTACAGTTGGTACACCTCGCAATCGCCAGAACAGTTATTTGAAACTTTTTTAAAAATTAAACTGCGACGATATCTAAAAATTCCTCTACTTTAACCCACTGAACAGGGACGCACTCAATGACCTAATTTAACCCACTGAATAACGACACACTCAATGACCCACTTTAAACCACTGCTCGCACTGACCTACTTTACCCCGCCGAACACACGCCCACTTAATGACCTACTCACCGCACTGAACACCCACCGACCTAATCACCTACTTATCCCCCTGAACACCCACCCCCTTGATTACGTAGCTAATCGCCCTGCACATACTCCCACTCAATGACCTACTTATCCCCCTGAACACCCATACCTTTGATGACCTAGTTAACCACACTGGACATACCTACTGAATGACCTACTTATCCCCCCTGAACATCCATCCCTTTGATGACCTAGTTAACCACACTGGACATACCTACTGAATGACCTACTTATCCCCCTGAGCACCCAACCATCTAATCATATACTTATCCCACCTGGACACCCGACCCCCTTGATGACCTAGTTAACCACACGGCACAGCCATATCATGAACCTACTACTCCATACTGAAACTTCAGCAGCCTGTGCTCGTACTCGGCCTGCTGCAGCTGCTGCAAGAGGTAGCCCGACTCCTTCTTCTCCTGCTCCAGGACCTTGACGTAGCCCCGGACCAGCATCTTGTTGGCGTACACGTCCTCAGAGAGCTTCATGATGTTGTGGATGCGCTTGGCGTCCTCCTGCTTCATGAGCTGCGGTGTTCAAGGGGAAATATCGTTCAGTTGACCCCTCCCCCATTCGTGCCACTAAAGTCACTTTAAATAAACTTCAGGATTAACTAAACAACCCCCCCTACCACCCCCAAAAAAAAAACAACAAAAAAAAAAAATTAATAAAATTAATGTTTTTGTATGAATCCTTTTTATTCCATTTTGTTATTTATTATTTTAGTTTATATTAATATTAATACTCTCATGTCCCACTCGCTTTCACACCGCAGATTTCACTCACAAACTATTTCAGAAAAAACAAAAGAAAATATTATGCACCAAACGCACTAGCGATATTTTGTTTTTTTAAAGACTTTTAATCGGTGCTTTTAGCGGGAAATTAGTAGAATTATAATTTTTTTTTTTTTAAATCAGTGTAATGATATTTTCTTTATGTTCTCATTTAAAAAGAGGAAAGGCAGATTTTTTGAGTTTTTTTTTGTTGCAGAGAGGGGGGGGGGGGGCTGAAAAGTTGAAAGAATGTGGTATCTTCGGCAACGAGG
>CAXITT010000547.1:12988-32218 GCA_964033795.1 Lymnaea stagnalis
GGGGGGGGGGGGGGGGTTGGGTGGGTGGTTTGGGGGTGCACAATGATACCCGTCACGTGTTTGTATCCATCTCGTTCTTTACCCGACTCTGCCCCCCCCCTCTCCCCCGGGGGGACGACCAAGGGGATGAGAGCCTCCTCATACTCACAATTATGTTGTCATCAGTTCTGTCGTACATCCTCGAGATCGTCTCGTTCTCTTTCTGGGTGAACGACAGCATGTACGTGATGGTGTGGAGGAGCTCCTGTGCAAGGATAGGAGAGGACACGGTTGTAGACATGGATTTAATAAAAACATGGACAGGTGTACAATTGTGTGTTTGTCCGTCTAAACAGTCGCGCCAGTCGCGTTGAATTTACCAAGAAAACTGCGGCCCCTTTCCCGTTCTCCGTTTATTATGCGGAATGATATAGCCTGTGTGTTGACCTAATTTTTTCAACGGAGAACTAAAGCGTTGGATATTGATGTCAATGATTAAATGTGCAGCGCTGTACAATTTCCCACGTTGAGAAACGGTAATTCACGTTCTAATTTGTTCTAAGGAATGCTATAATCTGATGCGATTTCGACAATTTCTTTTCTGGATTATTCCAAATAACTCCCTATAAATCACCGGCAGCTGTCCCCAGCTGGAAGAGAATTTTTGTTGCTAGATTTACTAGACATTTACGAGACTTAATATACTTATTCGCCCTCCTCGCCAGGACCCAATTCTCCTTCAGGTTAACACATGCTTGGCCTCACTTAAAACCATGGAGACTTCTTACAAGATTTCCCAGGTTTGTCTCATTTCTGCTTTTTAAGTTTTATGTTACATCTTACTGTCCAATCCTGGACATCCCCTTATTATATTTTGTACATATTACCAGTAAATAATGTACACGTTACATGTGTACATGTTCCTATTGAATCGTGTACATTATGCCAAAAGTAAAACAAAAACCTTACGGTCTGTAGGCGAGCGTCGGTGGCGGCCTCGGCGTTCCGCTGTCTCAGCGCCACCATGTCATCCTTGGACCTCCGCAGCAGCTGCTCCAAGTTCTTGGCATTGATGACCAGGGACTCGTTCTCGCAGTCCTGGACATAGATGGTCTTGGCGTAAGCCCTGCACTGTATGTATGGGACATGTGACATGTTGGTACATAAGATCTTCTACATCCTTAGATTCTTTAACCAAAAAAAAGTATATACCCGCATATAAAACAGGGGATTTTCACCTTTAAAAAAAAAAAGAATCATATAATCTTTAAAAAAAAATATATAGGAATATAAAGCAGGGGATGTTAAAATTCGTTTTTAAATGAATCATAGATTCTTTTTAAAAAATTATACCCACGCACATAAAGCAGGGGATGTTAACATTCGTCTTTAAAGAATCATAGATTCTTTTTAAAAAAATTATATACACACATTTAAAGCAGGGGATGTTAACATTCGTCTTTAAAGAATCATAGATTCTTTTTTTTTTTTTAAATTATATACACACATATAAAACAGGGAATGTTAACATTCTTTTCGAAAACAGAATCATAGATGATAAAAATATAAACACACTTATAAAACAGGAAATGATAACATTCTTTTCTAAAAAAAAAAAGTCATAGATTATTTTAAAAATTTATACACGCTTATAAGACAAGGAATGATAACATTTTTTGTTTCAGTGTTGTACCAAATCTTGATTTTTTTAAAATATTTTTTTTTTAATCCTCGCACCCCCCCCCCACACACACACCCTGGGATCACCGGGATCATATATATGATTTTTTAATAGAAAAATTTATACACGCTTATAAGACAAGGAATGATAACATTTTTTGTTTCAGTGTTGTACCAAATCTTTATTTTTTTAAAATATTTTTTTTTTAATCCTCGCACCCCCCCCCCCCACACACACACCCTGGGATCACCGGGATCATATATATGATTTTTTAATAGCCTTATTCTCGTACACGCGCCATGTTTGCATCTCAATCAACCGTCGACCGGCCAGCATTCACTGAGCGTTACCAGATTGTCCAGGTGGCGTATGATGTTGGTCCTCTCCGCGACGGCGTCGTCCGTCTGCTCCAGGGTCTTGTAGAGGGTCTTCAGCTCCTTGACGCACGCCGAGAGGTTCTTGAACAGACTCTCGGCGTGGGCCGTGGCCTGGGTCAGGAGCGACTTCTCGTGGATCAGCTTGGACTGCGTGGAGTTGATTTTCTGTGTGCGGGAAGGGAGAGGGACGTCAGCACCACATTGAATGAGTGGCGAAGGCGAAACTTCACGACGTCATAAAAGAAGGGAGACAAAGGGAGACATCACTTTCCCTGGCAGCCCAGATCTTGTTGCCAAATGTGATCTCTTCCATCGGACATTTTTACATTCTCATGCAATGTTTTTTTTGTTTGTTAATTGACCTAATTTATTATTTCTGTGTGTGTGTGTGTGTATGTTGTAAAATATGCCAAGTATAAGCAATGTTCGTGAAACGAAATTGAGTTGTCATTCATTTTCAAAAATATATCAAATGGATTTCTTTCGCGTGTTATTCAAATTGTTTTCAGTCGATGTACTTTCGAGACCTCTTTGTGAGCAATGGATATAAGATGATTGCCAAAGTTTTACATTTGTGGTGACAGGAGAGTTGGGGCAGGGACGGTGTCAGTTGTGACAAGGAGAGGGACATATTTTAAGAGGGGGGGGGGAGGATGTAATGTCAGGTGTGATAGGATCAGTGTCCGTTGGGAAAGTGACAGAGTCAGGGATAGTTGTGACAGGGATTGTGATAGTTGTGACAGGGACTGTGTTAGTCGTACACAGGGAATGTGATAGTTGTGACAGGGACTGTGATGGTTGTGACAGGGAATGTGATAGTTGTGACAGGGACTGTGATAGTTGTGACAGAGACTGTGACAGTCGTACACAGGGAATGTGATAGTTGTGACAGGGACTGTGATAGTTGTGACAGAGACAGGGATAGTTGTGACAGGGACCTTGATAGTTGTGACAGGGGCTGTGATAGTTTGACAGGGACTGTGATAGTTGTGACAGGGACCGTTATAGATGTGACAGGGACCGTGATAGTTGTGACAGGGACTGTGATAGTTGTGATAGGGACTGTGATATTTGTGACAGGGACTGTGCTATTTGTGACAGGGACTGTGATAGTTGTGACAGAGACTATGATAGTTGTGACAAAGACAGGGACCGTTTGACAACGGCAGGGACAGTATGACAACGGAAGAGACAGTTTGACAACGAAGGAGACAGTTTTACAACGACAGAGACGGTTTGACAAGGACAGAAACAGTTTAAAACGGCAGAAACAGTTTGGCAACGGCAGGGACAGGTTGACAAGGACAGAGACGGTTTGACAACGACAGGGACAGCATCACCTACAATTTCGTCGACGCGAATCCTGTTCTTCATCATCTGAATCTGTCGGCTGTCATCCTCGAGCTTCTTTACCATCTGTGCCTCGGCTGTGACACAATCATGTGACGTGATGAGACAGGTGACACAATCATGTGAGGTGACGAGACAGGTGACACAATCATGTGAGGTGACGAGACAGGTGACACAATCATGTGAGGTGACGAGACAGGTGACTCAATCATGTGAGGTGACGAGACAGGTGACACAATCATGTGAGGTGATGAGACAGGTGAGACAATCATGTGAGGTGATGAGACAGGTGACACAATCATGTGAGGTGATGAGACAGGTGAGACAATCATGTGAGGTGATGAGACAGGTGACACAATCATGTGAGGTGACGAGACAGGTGACACAATCATGTGAGGTGATGAGACAGGTGACACAATCATGTGAGGTGATGAGACAGGTGACACAATCATGTGAGGAGGTGATGAGACAGGTGAGACAACCATGTGAGGTGATAAGACAGGTGACAATGTCATGTGAAATGATGAGACAGGTGAGACAATAATGTGAGGTGATGAGACAGATGAAACAATCATGTGAGGTGATGAGGCATGTGACACAATCATGTGAGGTGATGAGACAGGTGATACAATCATGTGAGGTGATGAGATAGTTAACACAATCATGTGAGTTGATAAGACATGTGACACAATCATGTGAGGTGATAAGGTAGGCGACACAATCATGTGAGGTGATGAGATAAGCGATACAATCATGTTAAGTGATGAGATAGGTGACATAATCATGTTAGGTAAGGAGATAAGTAACACAATCATATGAGGTAATGTGATAGGTGACACCATCATGTTAGGTGATGAGGTAGGCAACACAATCATGTATGATGATGAGATAAGTTAATATCGACACAATGATGTGGGATTATGAGCTAAGTTTATAGAGACACAATCATGTCAGATGACGAGACAGGTGACACAATCATGTGAGATGACGAGACAGGTGACACAATCATGTGAGGTGATGAGACAGGTGACACAATCATGTGAGGTGACGAGACAGGTGACACAATCATGTGAGGTGATGAGATAAGTTATAGGTGCTACCATCGTATGAGATGAGAAAAAAAAACTCGGTGAAGCAATCATGTGAGGTGAGATAAGCTCGTTCACACAGTCAGCAATAGGTAAGATGAGAGAACCCGATATCTGTATTAAAACCTCGCCAAGGATGAGGCCGGCTCGTTGTGGATTAGTTTCCCAAAATGACCCGGTTTGTTATATTAAAATCGTACAAATGACCAGGTTTATTGGTATCAAGATGACGTCATTGGGGTTAAGACGCTCTGACCCTAGCACAAACCTACACGTTGTTATAGCAGAAATCTCTGCTCTCAGACGTTCCGTCTCGCTGTAGTAGTACTTCAAGGCGGCCCCCTGTTTGAACAGCTTCTTGTCGGACGCCCTATGGGGGGGGGGGGGCCAAAAAGGGGAGGGGGGAAAAAAAAAAAAAGAAAGAATCAATAATACATTTATTTATTTCATTTTTATTGTGAAGTTGAAAGGCGATGTCAAATTATTGCGCTCGACCACGCGATCGCCGGATTAGCTTTGCACATGAGCCTAGAGCTGACAAGACTTCAGTGTGGACTGTCGCGGTAGCGGACGATTTGACAAGACATTAGTGGCGAATGACTAGGTACCGGCGGATTTTGACAAGACATTAGTGGCAAGTGTCTAGGTACCAGCCCCGTTGACACCTCGATTCCAACAGAGACAGAGTTGCAATCCTCTGATCTAGCGCTTCAGTCGACAACGCCTTAATTTAAATACTCTCGAATACATGAATTAATTGCTTGGGCGTCCTTCAGCCCCCTGCTCCCGACGACGACAAAAGATTACGGGTCTTACTTTCCCCGACCTATCTGATTAACCATGCGACACATGACATGTTAACGAGACACTTACTCCAGCTGTGATTTCAGTGACGCTACTTCTTCTTTGGCCTTGACTACGTCAGTCATCAAGAACTGAAAAAAAAATGTTTAAGTATTTTTTTTTTTTAAAGTTACAAACAAATTTTTTTTTATTAGTTGGATTCATAAGGGCAGGCCTGCACAACTCAAACTGTAAGGCGGGCCGTAAAACTTTATGAAAGCTTGTGCGGGCCAAAAGAAAATAGGACAGGCCTTGCGTGGGCCAAAAGAAAATAGAATAGGTGGAAAGCTATTAAGAAAATAATGCGAATAAATAATATTTCGTTACTTGGCGGGCCGCAAACCGGGTGCTGGCGGGCCGCATGCGGCCCGCAGGCCGTATGCTGTGGAGGCCTGCATAAAGGCATTCTATTCCAACATCATGATGTTCCCTAATCACACTGACATAGAACTGTAAGGAACCTTGCTTACTCTCTGACAAACTTCATCTAGATCTGGTACTCAATAAGGAAACAACTCCGGTGATACATTTGATGATTAAACTCTTGTTCTTTATTTGGGCTGTAACCTTGCTTACTCTTTCTCTCAATTCACAACTCTGACTTCTCCCTGCTATCTAGTTCTCAGTCCGGCCGCCTTCCTCCTTTTCGTCCCGTCCAGAGATCCCTATTTATACCTCCCTGTCCCATAGTTCCTCTCCCAGTCCAGATTATACCCCGCCCCTTTTTCTCAATTGGTAAAAGCCCTGGTCAGATGGATGGCCGGTACCGCCCCCAGCGCTTGATCCTTCGGTCGTGTCTGGGTGGTCAGACGGCCAGGCGCCCCAGCGCTTGATCCTTCGGTCGTGATCTCTGGTCAGCTGGCGCCGGCTGTACCTGTCAGACGGCGACGGGCGTCGTGGTCCGACCGTCGTGGTCCGAACTCTCCACAGAACTTATCCATTTTATGTTTGATATCAGATATTCAACATTCTATATTTTTTCAATCAGAATTTACAGACATTTTAAAGTCTTCAATAAGAAAAAAAACAAAAACAGACTGTTCTCTCAAATGAGGATGATTCTGTTTTGTCCCTTCTTAACATTTATTCACACATACAAGTTTCTTTAAAGAGGAAATTGACACAATAATTTCCTAAATGAGTCAAATAATATTCTTTCATCGAATACACACTGTGCTTTCCATTCAGAAAGACATGGATATCTATTTCACAGACGTAACATTCTCGGGAAAGGACCCGTTGGAAATGCACGAGACAAAGACACAGACTTTACACTTTGAGTTGTCTTAGATTACAACGATTTTAATGCTTGACATAAAAAAATCCAAAAGAATCCAACAAGAACCAATCAAGAACACACCAAGAATACACCCAAAACCCACCAATAACCCATCAAGAACCCACCAAGAAAAAATCGAGAACCCACCAAAAATCTACCCAGCTCTGATCAAGTGCCCACTAGGATACCCCAATAATCCACTTAGAACCAATCAAGAACCCACCAGGATACCCCAATAACCCACTAAGAACCAATCAAGAGCCCACCAGGATACCCCAATAACCCACTGAGAACCAATCAAGAACCCACCAGGATACCCTAATAACCCACTTAGAACCAATCAAGAACCCACCAGGATACCCCAATAACCCAATAAGAACCAATCAAGAGCCCACCAGGATATCCCAATAACTCACTTAGAACCAATCAAGAGCCCACCAGGATATCCCAATAACTCACTTAGAACCAATCAAGATCCCACCAGGATACCCCAATAACCCAATAAGAACCAATCAAGAGCCCACCAGGATATCCCAATAACTCACTTAGAACCAATCAAGAACCCACCAGGATACCCTAATAACCCACTAAAAACCAATCAAGAACCCACCAGGATACCCTAATAACCCACTAAGAACCAATCAAGAACCCACCAAGAACCTAATCAAAACTTCAACTTGAACCCACCAAAAACCAATAAAGAAGCCACAGCGAAGCCAACCAAGAACCCACCAAGAACCCACCTTGACCCGATTAGCGTTCCTGTTGCTCAAGCAGGACAAGCGGTTGATGAGCAGTTGCAGGGCATCGTTGTCCACCTTCAGTTTGCAGTTCGCTGACGTCAAAGCTCGCATCTTGTCTTCGAGAGATTTGCACTTGGCCTGAAGAAAAGACCAAGGGTTTCCAACGAAAAACAATAAAAAAAGGTCAAGTATTTGTGTGTATGTTTTATTTTAATGACTGGGTAGCCAACAGCTGTGAAAATATCTCAGATGCATGTTTTGTTTTGGTATCTGTTTACCACGAATACCATTTGCCAATCTGCACTAAAATTCAATCATGGGTACAGTTCCCGCTTGATGCCCGTTACGCCCCGACACAAGCTAACAAACCAAAATTATTATTTAGCTTTCAATAGAAAAGCGATTGAAAACATGAGTAGTAAATTAAGTTATAATCTGAAGGAGAGAAAGTTAACTCTGTTCAATTTTTGGGGCACATTTTAAGCACGAATGATTTCCCTTTCCCCTCGTTCAGGGAAGTATCTGAGACAGTGACGTAGGTGTACCACGCAGCCACCATTTCACTCCGTCACTCACTATAGAGGAGGTTTGTGTTTTGGGCTTCTACTGTCCATTTTTATGCATAAAAATATTTTTTTTAAAATTAATATCTCAGTTCGACATCACCTCTTATATATATTTTATTCGTTGCATATTAATAGCACTGAGTATGGGGGAAAAGAAAAAAAAACTCAATCAGCGAGCGTCTTGCGTGACAGTTGAACTCAGGTACGAAGGTTGAATTTTCTCGGAGGCGACTATACTATTAATCGATAAAGAGGCCATACACGGGTATGGTGTAGGACTTTTTGTAGGACTGTTTGTAGGACTGTAGCACTGTCCGTAGGCCTAGTACATAGAGGCCGACAGGTTGTAGGGCTGTCTGTAGGCACATTGTTTACAGGTTGGCAGGTAGGGTGTAGGACTGGTTTAATGCCTCTTATTTAAAAGCCGGCAGGTAGTGCGTGGACACTCTACACGCCTGTTGTTTAAATTTCCATTTTTTAAACTCTTTTTCGAACACTTGGACCCACCGGTTTAAAAAAATCCGCACCCAATTCAGCCCAAGTATACGATAATTTCCTCTTTTAGGAATTTTTTCCCCCTTGACGAATATTTTTTTTGGACAACAAAAGCTTCCCTATTCTTTACCTAACGCTTCACCCACGACCTGTTCACACAACACAACCCGAAGGCGCCACCTCAAACCCCCCCCCCACCCTCCCACCTCGCCCGGTACCTGGACTCCGGACAAGCATTTCTTGATGCCCAGCATGTTGAACTTGATCGTGTTGACCATGCAGCTGAGGGACTGGATCATCTGCGTCTTGTGGTACAGCTCCACTTTCAGGTTGCTCTTCATCTCTCTCAGCTCCTCCATCTCGCGCTTGTAGATGTCGATGATGTGCTGCGAGTGGATTGACCTGAGGCCGATCTGGAGGAGAAGAAAACGTTGACCTGAGACCCGAGACTGAGACCAGTCTGAAGTAAAAGAAAACGTTGACCTGAGATCCGAGCCTGAGACCAGTCTGAAGGAAAAGAAAACGTTGACCTGGGACCCGAGACTGAGACCAGTCTGAAGGAAAAGAAAACGTTGACCTGAGATCCGAGCCTGAGACCAGTCTGAAGGAAAAGAAATCGTTGACCTGGGACCCGAGACTGAGACCAATCAGAAAGGAAAAGAAAACGTTGACCTGAGACAGCGAGACTGAGACCAGTCTGAAGGAAAAGAAAACGTTGACCTGAGACAGCGAGACTGAGACCAGTCTGAAGAGAATCCTACACATACGCTTTGCATCAACCTCATTCACATGATCTCAAGAAACATTGAGTAGTATTTCATTGTGTGTGTGTGTATGTGCATACGTATGTGCCTGCGTGTGTATCTGCGTGTGTCTGAGTGTGTGTCTGTGTATCAGCGGTCCGGTTTGGGAGCAATTTTAAAGTTATATCATTTCTTTGACTCCCGTTTTTTTTTTTGGGGGGGGGGGGGTTTAAACACCCGTCCGTTTTGCCTGCAATGTCTCTGGTGAAACTGAGATGCCGAGCCGATCTGTTTCGTGTAGTATCTTCTGTTTGCCGGTCTAAATATTTCCATCGGCCGCAGTGTTCAAGAAACCAGCTTGGGTTTGGGCGCTACGGACGTCGGAGGACAATAAAGAAGTTTCATTGAGTGTGCAATGCCACGCCATCCATTAGCCATTATGAAAACAAGAATTCGTATTCTTTTATCATGATATTTCGTAGAAACTTGACTTTTCAACAAAACAAAAAAAAAGATTTTTAGTTTCTGCATTTTAGAAGTACCAAAAAAAAAAGCCATTTTCAAAGGCACCCCTTTTCTGGGTGTTCCAACTGTTGACGCGAAGAACAACCCCCCCCCCACCTGATTGGACCGGTAGTTCCCGTCCATCTCCACCCACCTTTGATGTTAGGTCTTCCTTCATCTTGGTTGCCTCGTACACCTGCTCGGACATTTTCCGCTGGGTTTCTTTAAGTTCCTCGAGCATGTTGTGTATCCTCTCGTCTTTCAGTAGGTTCATCTCCTCCAGTTTCTCTAGCATGTTCCTGCCAATGAACAAACGAAACGCCTGCCAGCAAATACTGCCAATGAACTAATGAAACTTGTGCCAGTGAACAAATGAAACTTGTGCCAATGAACCAATGAAACTTCTGCCTATCAACAAATGCATCTCCTGCCTATAAACAAATGAAACTCCTGCCAATGAACAAACGAAACGCCTGCCAGCAAATACTGCCAATGAACTGATGAAACTTGTGCCAGTGAACAAATGAAACTTCTGCCAATGAACAAATGAAACTTCTGCCTATCAACAAATGCATCTCCTGCCTATAAACAAATGAAACTCCTGCCAATGAACAAATGAAACTTCTACCAATGAACTAATGAAACTTCCGCCTATGAACAAATGAAACTCCAGCAAGTTAGCAAATGAAACTTCTGCCAAAGAACTAATGAAACAAATGCTAGTGAAACAATTAATATCCTGCCAATGAACAAATGAAACTCCTGCCAATGAACAAATGAAACTCCTGCTAATGAACAAATGAAACTCCTGCCAAGGGACACATGAAACTCCTGCTAGTCAAAAAATGAAACTCCTGCTAATGAACAAATGAAACTCCTGCCAAGGGACACATGAAACTCCTTCTAGTCAAAAAATGAAACTCCTGCCAATGAACAAATGAAACTCCTGCCAATGAACAAATGAAACTCCTGCCAATGAATAAATGAAACTCCTGCCAATGAACAAATGAAACTCCTGCTAGTCAAAAAATGAAACTCCTGCCAATGAACAAATGAAACTCCTGCCAATGAACAAATGAAACTCCTGCCAATGAACAAATGAAACTCCTGCCTCGTCCAGGCGGCCGGGGGCCTTTTCATGGCTAAGAGACACATTTTACATAGTTTTTTTCTATTTTAACAAATTGAAGAGCCACGTGAAAAAAAACAACAACAAACTTACTAATTAGTTAGAACTATGCCCCATAAAAAAAAATGAGCATTTCTTATGGCGTCTATATCAATTTTAGTAGACGCCGATTATATCTGGACCATAACAACATGGGGAATGCCATCATGTCTAACCAAACTTCAATTTAACTGACAACTTTTAAAAAAAACACAAAAAAAAAAAAAAATACTTCCTTCGGCAAAATATTTAAGTATCTAGAAAAGCAGTTCTCAACCTGTGGGTCGCGACCCATTTGGGGGTCGAATGACTCTTTCCGAGGGGTCGCCTAAGACCAGCGGAAAACGCATATACTCTAAAGTTATAATGTGGCAACTCAAATAATTTTGTGCATGGGGGTCACCACAACATGAGGAACTTTATCAGTGGGTCGCGGCATTAAGGAAGGTTGAGAACCACTGATCTAGAACAAAATAAAATAACAGAGAGCCAGATGAGAAGATGCAAATAGCCGCATGCGGCTAGCTGCGAGCCGCAGGTTGGCGACCTCACCACTAGTCGGATTTAACAATAAACTAACGGATAGGATAGCGTATCTGTTTTAGTTTTTTGTTTTTGTTTTTTTTTTCATTTTTAATTTACTCTAATGCCCTCTTCCTCTTCAAATCTTCCTGAATCTTTTGGCAGCCTTTCTTGAGGTTGTTGAAGTTAGTCTCCATTAATTTCATCTCCGCCTTCATCGAGTCGATCTCGCTGAGGTACTCCATGCCAACCTACCAGAATCAGAGCATGGAGTTAAGTGGGATGGGCGTGGATGGTTGTGAGAGGGTTTAACTTTGGATGAACGTGGATAACATGAGGTGTGGCATGGGTGGTGGTGGATTACGTGAGGTATAACAGGGATGGGCTTAACGTGGATGGACTTGAGTCATGAGGAGGGTCACATGGATCGACGTGGATGGTGAGAATACACCTGGATGTCGGTGGATGGTGATAGAATGGGCCTGGATAGAATGGACCTTGATGTTGGTGGGTGGTCATAGAATGGACCTGGATGTTTGTGGATGGTCATAGAATGGACCTTCTTTTACCGCGATAGCGTTGGAATAATTTAGATGAAATTGACATGAAACTTTTATGAATGCCATTGACATGAACATGGATGTTGCTGGATAATATTGACATTAACATGGATATTGATTATGATATGAATATTAACAAGAATATTGCTGAATGATGTTGAGATTATCGTAGATATTGCTGGATGATATTGCCATTAACATGGATATTGCCGGATGGTATTGAGATTAACATGGGTATTCATATATGGTATTGCGATTAACATGGGTATTCATATATGGTATTGCGATTAACATGGGTATTCATATATGGTATTGCGATTAACATGGGTATTCATATATGGTATTGCGATTAACAAGGAGATATACGGACGAGACCGGGCGAGAGAAAATCTACGCCCGGGTGAACGCATGCTAATTGACGCCCCCCCCCCCTCTCTCTTCTCCCTGGTTCATCAATAAGTTATAGTTTATTTATGGATAATTTACGATTTTTGGAGCCGCCCCATTTTTGAAGCCCGGGTGACAGACGCAACCACGCCATGTCACGTGATCGGCTTGCCTGCTCTGAAGCGTTCCGTTCGTTCCGCCACTGCTCCGCCAGCATCAACATCCGGGCAATCCTCGGGTCGCGTCTGTGTTTGGTGACCAGCTCCTGGACCTCCTGGTCCCGTTTGGTCAGTTTTCTCTGGGTGGAAAGTCAGTGTGCACTCAGAGAAGCCTTCCCCCCACACACAAAAAAAATATTTTGCTTAACAAATCACTAGCACTTTTAGTACCAGGGCAAGCCTTAAACGCAACTTAGAGCAGTGGTTCTTAACCTGTGGGTCGTGACCCCTTTGGGAAGTATATATTTATAAAGGAGCAACGAAAATAATTGAATGGTTGGGGGGTCAGCACAACACGATGAACTGTATTGAAAGGTCGCTGTATTAGGAACGTTGAGAACCACTGAACTAGAGTATTACGCAGCCTAAGCGCAAAGTGGAAATGGGGAAAAAGGAGGGGGGGGGGGGCATAATTACGATGTTCATAGTACAGTTTACTATTTCGGTGTAATCAAACAGCTGCCTTACAAAAAATACCACCTTAATGTTATATTGTTTCACTACATATTTATGTTGTTAAAATTAAATTTTAATAAAACAAACCCTAAAAAGAAAGCTTTTCGTGTAAAGCCTTTCGTTTAATGTAAACAAAAATAATTAAAATTAATCTTCTGATGTCCTACCCACTTTAACATCGCAGATTTATTTCACCAACCAATTGAGAAAAACATATTAAGAAAATATTACACACCAAAGGATGTTTTTAAAGAGTGCATTGCTATTAATAGGCTAATTGTAAACCCTGCCTATGCATACCTTGAGCTCCAACTAATTATCCTATTATATACCAAGCCCGTGCACACCTTGAGCTTCCATTAACACTATCAGACCTATTGTATACCAAGCCCGTGCATACCTTGAGCTCCCACTAAAATAAATATTGTATACCATGCCTAAGTATACCTTGAGCTCCCACTAACACTATCAGACCTATTGTGTACCATGCCCGTGCATACCTTGAGCTCCCACTAACACTATCAGACCTATTGTATACCAAGCCCGTGCATACCTTTAGCTCCCACTAACTGAGCTATTGTATACCATGCCCGTGCATACCTTGAGCTCCCACTCGTTGGTCCTGGCCACTAAGAGAGCCTCAAAGAGTTTCCTAAGCTCGTAGTGGACAACGTTCTGGGTGAACCTGTTTGTGATCTTGTGGACGGCCTGGGGAACAGATGAGTTTAGTGTTGGACGGCCACGGGAACAGATGAGTTTAGTTTTGGACGGCCTGGGGAACGGATGAGTTAAGTGTTGGACGGCATGAAAAACGGATGAGTTTAGTGTTGGACTGCCTTAGGAACAGATGAGTTTAGTATTGGACGGCCAGGGGAACGGATGAGTTTAGTGTTGGACAGCCTGGGGAACAGATGAGTTTAGTTTTGGACGGCCTGGGGAACGGATGAGTTAAGTGTTGGACGGCATGAAAAACGGATGAGTTTAGTGTTGGACGGCCTGGGGAACGGATGAGTTTAGTGTTGGACGGCCTGGGGAACGGATGAGTTTAGTGTTGGACGGCCTGGGGAGCAGATGAATTTAGTGTTGGACGGCCTGTGGAAGGGATGAGTTTAGTGTTGAACGGTCAGGGGAGCAGGTGAGTTTAGAGTTGGACGGCAAGAGCTACAGGTGAGTTTTGTGGTGGACGGCCAGGGGAACAGATAAGTTTAGTGTTGGACGGCCTGGAGAATGGATGAGTTTAGTGTTGGACAGCCTTAGGAACGGATGAGTTTAGTGTTGGACGGCCTGGGCAAGGGATGAGTTTAGTGTTGTACGGCCTTAGGAACGGATGAGTTTAGTGTTGGACTACCTGGGCAAGGGATGAGTTTAGTGTTGGACGGCCTTTGGAACGGATGAGTTTAGTGTTGAGCGGCCGGGGGAGCAGATGAGTTTAGTGTTGGACGGCTGGGGGAGCAGATGAGTTTAGTGGTGGACGGTGCGTAAGCAAATAATATTTGTCTACAGTGTCGTGAACCTTGATAAAATGCCGCCTGACTACTCAATGACGTTGCAGGAGTTAGTGACTGTTCCCTCCAGTTATCCAACCAGCATTCACATCATATGGCACATGACATAACGCATCACATGATGCGTCACATGGCACATAACATGACCACTCACTCTAGTTACCCAACAGATATTCGCACATTTGAGTTTAGACACTCGTGACAACTCGCCACCTCCAGTCAGACAACATGACAACAACTCGCTACCTCCAGTCAGACAAAATAACAACAACTCGCTACCTCCAGTCAGACAAAATAACAACAACTCGCCACCTCCAGTCAGACAACATGACAACAACTATCTACCTCCAGTCAGACAACATGACAACAACTCGCTACCTCCAGTCAGACAACATGACAACAACTATCTACCTCCAGTCAGACACTCATGACAACAACTCGCTACCTCCAGTCAGACAACATGACAACAACTCGCTACCTCCAGTCAGACAACATGACAACAACTCTCCACCTCTAGTCAGACACTCATGACAACAACTCGCTACCTCCAGTCAGACAAAATGACAACAACTCGCTACCTCCAGTCAGACAACATGACAACAACTCTCCACCTCTAGTCAGACACTCATGACAACAACTCGCCACCTCCAGTCAGACAACATGACAGCACCACGGGTCAGTCAGGTCACCACGTACAGTCAGTGCACTCACACGACGACTCAATACTGGACAGTCTAACAGTCATTCTGTCACCAATGCCACCCCTCCATATAAAGAAAATAAAAGTGACGCCGGGAAAGGTGGGGGGGGGGGTGTGGCGGATTCCCCCACCCCTCCACACCCCACCCGGTTCCTTCGCCCCTGGACCTACTTCTTTGTAGAGTTCATCGATGTCTGGGAACGTTGACAGCAATGGTGGCGTATCGTCGATTTCAAGAGCTTCCTCCACAAAGATCTTATTCATTTCCGGCATGGCCAGGATGCGCTGCATCATGCGCGGGTCAGACATTCTCATTTCCGTCTGCCGAAGTAATACACGGAATTAGAACTAAACAATAGCTTTTTGTTTCTTCTTTCCGATGTAATACACGGAATTAGAACTAAACAATAGCTTTTTGTTTCTTCTTTCCGATGTAATACACGGAATGAGAACTAAACAATAGCTTTTTGTTTCTTCTTTCCGATGTAATACACGGAATGAGAACTAAACAATAGCTTTTTGTTTCTTCTTTCCGATGTAATACACGGAATTAGAACTAAACAATAGCTTTTTGTTTCTTCTTTCCGGTGTAATACACGGAATTAGAACTAAACAATAGCTTTTTGTTTCTTCTTTCCGATGTAATACACGGAATTAGAACTAAACAATAGCTTTTTGTTTCTTCTTTCCGATGTAATACACGGAATGAGAACTAAACAATAGCTTTTTGTTTCTTCTTTCCGATGTAATACACGGAATGAGAACTAAACAATACCTTTTTGTTTCTTCTTTCCGGTGTAATACACGGAATTAGAACTAAACAATAGCTTTTTGTTTCTTCTTTCCGATGTAATACACGGAATGAGAACTAAACAATAGCTTTTTGTTTCTTCTTTCCGATGTAATACACGGAATGAGAACTAAACAATACCTTTTTGTTTCTTCTTTCCGGTGTAATACACGGAATTAGAACTAAACAATAGCTTTTTGTTTCTTCTTTCCGATGTAATACACGGAATGAGAACTAAACAATAGCTTTTTGTTTCTTCTTTCCGATGTAATACACGGAATTAGAACTCAACAATAGCTTTTTGTTTCTTCTTTACGATGTAATACACGGAATGAGAACTAAACAATAGCTTTTTGTTTCTTCTTTCTGATGTAATAAACGGAATTAGAACTAAATAAGAGTGTTTTGGGTATTCTTGCAGCCAACCCTGCAGCAAACTTTGAATACGACCCCGCACTAAACCCTGCAGCTAACCACAACCGACCCTGCAGCCAACCCTGCAGCTAACCATGCCAACCCTGAAGCCGACCCTGCAGCAAACCCTGAAGTCGACCGAGCAGCAGACCCTACAGCTAACCACAGCCAACCCGGAAGCCGACCCTGCAGCCAAAACTTCAGCTGCAGGGTGTCACAGTGGCCACACGACCGGTTATGCTCCGACGCAAGAAACAAAATAATGAACCATCTGCTTCGATAGTTAAAACAAGGTTACCATGTCCTCTTCCACAATCGATCCTTGGGAAGCTGCCTTTTCGACTGCGTTGACGTCACTCAGGTCAGGAGCGGACTCGATGTTAGTGATCTCGAGCGAGTCGTCATCTTCTACTCCTTCGTCAACGGCGGCGAGTTGCGGTTCTGCTAAGGGATGTACACCACTTCAAATACGGGGGGGATGAAGCAAAGTAACGAAACGATATACAGGGAGTACCACATTGAGACACACAGGAGGTACCACTAAGAGACACACAGGAGGTACCACTAAGAGACACACAGGAGGTATCACTAAGAGACACACAGGAGGTACCACTAAGAGACACACAGGAGGTACCACTAAGAGACACACAGGAGGTACCACTAAGAGACACACAGGAGGGACCACTAAGAGACATACAGAAGTTCCACTAAGAGACATACAGGAGGTACCACTAAGAGACATACAGGAGGTACCACTAAGTGACATACAGGAGGTACCACTAAGTGACATGCAGGAGATACCACTATGTGACATACAGTAGGTACCACTAAATGACATAAGGGAGGTACCACTAAGAGACACACAGGAGGGACCACTAAGAGACATACAGAAGATACCACTAAGAGACATACAGGAGGTACCACTAAGTGACATACAGGAGGTACCACTAAGTGACATGCAGGAGATACCACTATGTGACATACAGTAGGTACCACTAAATGACATAAGGGAGGTACCACTATGTGACATACAGTAGGTACCACTAAATGACATAAGGGAGGTACCACTAAATGACATAAAGGAGGTACCACTAAATGACATAAGGGAGGTACCACTAAGTGACATGCAGGAGATACCACTATGTGACATACAGTAGGTACCACTAAGTGACATGCAGGAGATACCACTATGTGACATACAGTAGGTACCACTAAATGACATAAGGGAGGTACCACTAAATGAAATTACCGAAAAAGCGGGATATGGGAAAGAACTTTTGGCCAATGGGATGCGACACGCGACCAACTCCAGCAAACGCCGAATGACGTATATGATCTTGTAATAAAAAAATGAACAAATAACATCTGACGGATACAATGGACAAAGTGCTTCATGTTGAGGTGTACATTTTTCTTACAAAACAGTCCGTTATTTAACATGAATTTGACGAAAGGGGGAAGGTAGTTTACTAGAATTTTTGGAAAAGGTTGGGGGGAGGGGGGGGGGTAAATTTTATAATACATTTTAGGGTTGACAAAGACGCCATTTTAACTTATACAAACCGGAAGTGTCCATTCCTTCCTCTAAACCTTGGCTGAGCCTTAATCTGATGAAAGTTAAAAATAATAATTTAAAAATTGGCGAAACAAATCAGTGAAGAACGCCCAACTAATGACTTTCCAATAAATGCATGTAAGGGTAAATGGATGAGTGATTCTTTCGTTTTAATAGATGCATTCCAGACCCTGGCAGACATGCACGTTGGTCATGTTGCTATGCCGACCAGTTTTGATAATGAGAACTAGGGTTAACCCTATACTTGCGATACATGTACCAGGGCATAGTTATGTGTGTACATGATGGGTGTACATGGTGAGAGTACGTGGTGCGTGCAAATGGTGTGTGTTCATCGTATGTTGACGTGATGCTATTATCTGCATAATGATGTGTGTACATGATGTATGTACATTATGTATGCACATGATGTATGCACATGATGTATGTACATGATGTGTGTACATGATGTGTGTACATGATGTATGTACATGATGTATGCACATGATGTATGTACATGATGTGTGTACATGATGTATGCACATGATGTATGCACATGATGTATGTTCAGGATGTATGTGCTTGATGTATGTACATGATGTATGCACATGATGTATGTACATGATGTATGCACATGATGTATGTTCATAATGTATACCCATGATGTATGTACATGATGTGTGTACATGATGTATGTTCATGAAGTATGCACATGATGTATGTACATGATCTGTGTACATGTTCATGAAGAGTTCTAAAGGTACGCCACGTGACGTATAATCTCCGACACATTGTCTTCCGATTCATTGACATGTCCACATACCATGCGCTTATGAAGTTATTGCGGTCGGTAGCGACCGACTGAAAGTGATTTTCTGATTTCGGCCGAAATCGAAACAAGGCCGAAAGTGATCTAATGGCAAATTTCGGCGCTGAAACCGAAGCCGAAATTCGGTCGGTCTCTAGCGGTAGGCTAACTTTAAAGGAACTGAACATGGCATGTATATGTGTACTTCTCATGGGCGCCCGCAGGTAGGGGCAAGGTGGGGCACTTGCCCTCCCCCCTGGATTGATTGGATAACAAAAATTTAGACAAAAATAGACACAAAATTTATTAAAGTAAAGAGAAAGTAACTAAGCTGATGTCCTGTCCGTTCGTTCACCATACAAATACGCTACAGTAAATTAAAAATACATTAAAACATTACTACAATTTTTTTTGCGCCCCCCCCCCCTTGGAAAGTTAATCGATTTTTTTGCCCCCCCCCTAGAAAGTTTTCTGCGGGTGCCCATGGTACTTCTCTAGT
>CAXITT010000547.1:32508-44523 GCA_964033795.1 Lymnaea stagnalis
CCCCCCCCCAGAACTTGACCCCTGGTTGATGTCTGATACAGATATCGCACTATATTTTTTATAGTCTCCAAACGGTAGCGCCGGTAGCCTGTCTATGTGTTAAATGTAGTAAATAGTAACGTGTATATTTCCTTGAAGTCTACCGACTTCCTTGGAAGGGATGAGTGTGCACCGACTTACCACGTCTGTTGATCGGGCCGATGGATGTTACCGATTGCTGTTTTGGTGTTGTGTTCTGGTCTTTAAAAAATATATATCCCACTTAATTAACCCTAAATTATGCAGCGATCTCAAGGTATATAATTTAAATACATTTTAGTAAAAAGCAAATCAACGGTCTGTATTTTTTAAGAATAAGTTGCCGGAAGTGTATATGACGTATCTAAGCAACATTTGAGGACGTAGTTCACAAATCTCGCGCGAGCAAGTGAAAGAAAGAGTGGACAGTAAATAGAGAGTGGATTTCGTTCGCTATGTGTGAGACTGAGAGAGAAAATTATGTACAAGTGGCGAAACTCAAGCTTGGTGGGCCGGGGGGGGGGGGGGGGGCTGAAAAACATGACTTTTTTAAAATTAAAAACTCCACTTTCTACGTGGAGTCACTTACAATCTGTTTATTTCTGGCTCCGTTTTCCATCAGTAGACCACATGCTTTCCATCAATCAATCGTATGTTTTCCAGCAATCGATCCCATGTTTTCCAGCAATCGATCCCATGTTTTTCATCAATCGATCCCATGTTTTCCATCCCATGTTTTCTATCAATCGATCCCATGTTTTCCATCATTCGATCCCATGTTTTCTATCATTCGATCCCATGTTTTCCATCATTCGATCCCAGTTTTTCATCAATCGAGACCATGTTTTCAATCAATCGATCCCATGTTTTCCATCATTCGATCCCATGTTTTCCATTATTCGATCCCATGTTTTCCATCATTCGAATCTATCTCTCCATTATTCGATCCCATGTTTTCCATCATTCGATTCTATCTTTTCCATTATTCGATCCCATGTTTTCCATCATTCGATCCCATGTTTTCCATCATTCGATTCTATCTTTTCCATTATTCAATCCCATGTTTTCCATCATTCGATTCCATGTTTTCCATCATTCGATCCCATGTTTTCCATCAATCGCTCCAATGTTTTCCATCATTTGATCCCATCTTTTGCATCATTCTTCTTCTTCTATATCTTAAGGGCCCAAAATCAATTTATTGATTATTTTGGCTCCTATGCATTTAGATGGGGTTTGCAATGTTTCTGTTCGTGGTGTTGATGAGGAAATTTCACTGATTTCCTAGTGACACTTTGTGAGGGAATCATGCACTAGGGGTTTGAAGGCTTGAGGCAATAGACACAAATGTGTCTAGTGTTGGCGCCTCAACCGTTCCTGTTGAAAGCTTGTTCCAGTCCCTGATTGTCTTGGGCGGGAAGGAGCAGCTCCTATACTGGCTTCTTGCTGGTATGAGCCTGAATTGCCTGTCATGGCCTCGTCGCTGTCTATGAGGGAGAGGGACGAGTTTCTGTTTAATAATGGAACAGTGGACCAGCCCATTATTTATCTTGTACACAGTGGCGTAGCTAGGGTGTTTGGCGCCCGGGTACAAGATTCGCGCCCGGGGACATGATCCATTTTTAGCGCCCCTTTTTCTTTTTTTCAACTCTCAAACCCATTATTTTCATCAATAAAATAATATCAAAGCACATTTTGGCGCCCCTAACTAGCTGGCGCCTGGGGACATCTGTCCCCCCTTGCCCCCACCACGCTACGCCTCTGCTTGTACATCATGGAGAGCCTGGATTGTCGTCGTCGTTCCTTCAATGGTGACCAGCCTAGTTTTTCCCGCATGCTGCAACACTAGCATTGGAATGGACGACGACAAAAACTTAACAACAGGCTGAAAATATCTGCCTTCATAATAATATAGAAAGGTCCCCTCGGTGGACCGCCCCCTTCCTACGATACGGACAATTCCCTCCCCCCACCCCTCTTTTTTTTTTTTACCACAGTAATCAGTAACAAATTGTCTTTCTGAAAGGAACACTGTGGTGAAATAATTAGGTATAAAAGTGGGTGTAAAAATAAATAAATTGGAGATGGAAAAAAACGAAGGAAAAGATTAATTGTTTCTTAATATCATGATTGGATTCGCTTTAAACTTTTTAAATACTTGTCCACGGGAAGCTACTCTTTTATACAAAAAACAATAAAAGAAGTACCGCGTTCACGATGTGAGAAGGCTACCACTGAATTATGTACTTTGAAGCTTAAAGTGTAAGAACGGGACAGTAAAAAGAGAACGTTTCGGCAGGAATTCTTCTTCATCAGAGAAGACAGAAAATAAACAACAAAGAAATAGAAAGGCCTTATAAACTTTTATTTACCTAAACAAAATTAATGTTGGGGGGGGGGGGGCATCTACAAATGCCGTCATGCAAATTTTCGATTTATACCCCCCCACCCCCCCGCTCTTTCCCCTTTATAATACAAACCTCTGAACCTCCCCATTAGAAAATCCATCTGTCGGTTAAAAATGGGGACGCCTGCCACTTTTTTTATCGAATTTCACGAATGTATCCCTAAACCGATCCCTATGCCGCAACCTGAACCCTAAATCGATCCCTATGCCTAACCTGAACCCTAAATCGATCCCTATGCCTAACCTGAACCCTAAATCGATCCCTATGCCTAACCTGAACCCTAAATCGATCCCTATACTATGCCTAACCTGAACCCTAACTCGATCCCTATGCTTAACCTGAACCCTAATTCGATCCCTATACTATGCCTAACCTGAACCCTAAATCCATCCCTATTCTATGCCTAACCTGAACCCTAAATCGATCCCTATACTATGCCTAACCTGAACCCTAATTGGATCCCTATACTATGCCTAACCTGAACCCTAAATCGATCCCTATACTATGCCTAACCTGAACCCTAAATCGATCACTATGCCTAACCTGAACCCTAAATCGATCCTTATGCCTAACCTGAACCCTAAATCGATCCCTCTGCCTAACCTGAACTCTAAATCGATCCCTAAACCTAACCTAAACCCTAATTCGCTGCAACTATAATAAAGACACAAAAGACGCCGTGGCAGCCGTCCTCGGTTTTAGCCCATCTGTCCACTGCTGTCCTTTACTAACCCTCACTTCCCAATTCCATGGATGATGGCTATCGGAATTAATGCACCTGTAATCTTGTAACATTTCCCTAGAACATGAACAGTCAATAACAGTGGTTCTTAATTGAACGGGTGAAAGTGCGGAAGACTTAGAAAATAATTTTTTATTTTTTGTTATTGCTAGTTTTCCTGCCAGCAATAAAAAAAATTTTCTAGCTAATTTTCTTTGCATATTACTGGTATTGGTAATATTTTTCTCGTACCGGTATCTAGAAAGTAATAAGTAAATTTAACAAATAAAGCGACAATGAATATATAATTTAATACTTTTCATTTGAACAAATTTTATTACTATTAAGACTATTTAATTTATACATGATGATTTGGGGGGGGGGGGGGGGGGGGGGGGATTGAGAGGGGATGCAGCACAGCAAAATATTTAAGAATCCCTTACTTACTAAAAATCCCCCCCCCCTGCCCTCCCATAATCCAATATTATTTGTTTTATCTAACTTCTCGTGGTAGCCCCAATTCTATATTCTGTCTCCATTATTCTCTGTCAAAGTCACTACACCCGATTCTCCTCCGTGGCGTCCTGCAACTTGATCAGATGCCATTTCTTGGACCTCGCATACCTGTGCTGATTCTCTAAGTTATCATAGTATGAAAATACAAAAATATTATATTTTTTAATTAAAGAATAATATTAAAAATGTCTGTCATTTATTGTTATAAAGCATGACGTCACATTGGTTAAACACCACCTCCCCCTTGTCTCACATTGTCAGAAAAATGCGCCCCCCTCCCACCTAGATGCGTGATGTCATTATGGATGGGCCCTGTTATTTATAATCTCATAAGATAAGATAAACCACCCTCTACTTATACATCTTTGCCTTGGCATTTCAATAACTTTTTTTATAACTATTTTTTGCTTCCCTGAACATGTTGTTGAGATAGAAATAAAATTTCACCTCAAACCCTCCTGATAAGTTAACCACAAAACAAAACGAGATTAGTTTTTAAAAAAATAATAGTGAAATTCAAACATTACTGTTTTCTATATCGATTACATTCGCTATCAATATCTTTTTTATAATACTGACAACCAATGATTTTGAGCTAAATTGTACCAAGACCAAAAATATATATGTTGTTTCACTCATTTCCATTTTTAAAAAACCTGATTGTAGTCTCTCTCCCTTTTACAAGACAAAAACAATACCGATAGTAAATGTTTAGTTTTTTATCCTATATTATCCTATAATAAAAAAAATATATAATACATGCATTATATAGGATTGCCCTGAAACATGGTGAGTAAAAAGAAGAGGTTTACAAGCCAAAACATCGTTACTAGTGGCTCGGCAGCTAGCAAAACCCGTCTTTAGTACACTGGATACAGTAAATATTATTTTGACCTAACTTATGGCATGCTTATGCTCCAATGCTTTCAACAGAGATGGGCAACATTTTGTTCCAAAAAAGCTAAAGAAGTGGCAAAGACAAATGAAAAGTAAAGTTTGACGCACTATATATAAATCATGAAATACTACTATTTTATGAATCAAGAGCTAAGCTCTTAAGTTTCATCAAATTTTAAACAAACATTTATGTGAAAATGTTTTTTCAATGTGTGTAAACTCATTCTCCACCTCTAATTTCACAGCAGCAATTCGGTATCTGTATTTGTCTTGATGAATTCCTTTGCCAGCCTTTGCAGAACTGTCGCATGACTTTAAGAGTTCCCATTCCATTTTATGGTTCTGTGCCTCCTGTAGTTACAATAGTGTTGTCAAAGCAAAAGAGTGATAGTTAAAATATTTTTCCACATCGCAATGTGCCATCATTGTCACAATGTGTCATCATTGTTGGGCCCCTTAAATATTTAAAGCCCCTTGCAGTCGTGACCGGTACATACTGCTAATTCAGGGAGCCAAGTTCAAGGAGATCCAAACATTGAGAATAAATTTGAAATCCCAGTTTCCATGTTTCAAGGTACTTAAGAATACTGAAGATACTGTCATTCAGATAGTTTTCCACAATTTTAAATTTGATTTGTGTTAACTTCCATGAACCAGTCCAGTAGCTGAAGACTGTAGTGTAGGCGATCTCTTCAACTTCAACTATTTTTGTTTTCAAAAGAAACGTAGGCATGAAATTTCATTATAAAGAAGCAGTCAATAAAGAAGGCTTTAATCAATATTAAAATTGTATACATATGCACACATATTTCATGTCATTTGTCAGACTGGATGCTTATTATATTATTAAATATCATGAAATTTTGATAAACTTTACTTTAAACAAAATTATATTGGTCCTAACCTAATTCATCACACTAAAAGGGTCCATTCACCACATGTATCAGTTGACAATAGGGTTGCCCACCCAGGGCTTTCAACATTTCGCATGAGAGGGCAGATAAAAAATCTTTGCGAACAAGAATTTTACTATAAATAAACATAAAAACACATTGGAGAAATCAATTGGACCCAGAAGACAGTTTGAGTATTATTTTTGAATATCTAAATTGCTCTGACAATTGGCGTGTTTTTTTTCCACCGCACTTCTCTCCTTTTGTTCCACCCAACATTTCTATTTAACTGGGTCTGAGTAAAAGACCTAACTTAGATACAGTGAATTTATAGTTCTACTATCTCATAATAATGAGTAGTTATTGATGGCCAAATAAAATTATTCCTTGTGCCTTTTAATCCCTAAAATCCCTTTATTTTCGTTGCACTTGGCTGAAAATGCCACCCACCCCTATATTGACAGAAAAGTGCTGCCAGGAACAGACGACAGCCCCCCCCCCCCTCCCAAGAATGTATAGGAGCTTTAGATATATTATAGGATATATTACTATCTAAAAGCCTTCCAGTATTTTATTTATAATTATTGTTTTTGCCTATTTAGTTTATGCTGTTCATAGCTTTTTCAGTCCATAGAAATTTGGTTATAAACTGATCTCGTTGTTCTATTTTAATGCTACTTTACCACAGAATAATCTTCACAAGTACTCAGCACGCTAGAGAGGCACAACAGGATGTTGAGAAATCAAATAAAGAAGATTGAGGCACATGTGAGATGGAAATCTGGGATGGACTGGCTTAGCAAGCAAGAACTACTGGTACTGTTATTTATTAAAAAATGGATTTATCTATTATTTTGTTGAGTTTTCCAAAAACTAAAAATTCCCAATCACGCCTGAGAACACATAAAACTTTCACATATTTGTAATGCATTTTAATTTGATATTGATTATAAATTTATATCATTATATATAATGCACAATAAGTTAAAAATGTTTTCATAAAATATTATTTTAATTTACTGTCTTTAAAAACAAGACATCTACACAAACCTCCCGAGCACATCATCAGCATAGCCCTTTAAGTAGCAAGTTTTATTTGAACACGTTTGTTGTGTGTCAGACTGTTAATATCTCTCGCAAAAACTGTTTATGACTTGATCACTTGTATTAAGATTTTACCAAATATTCAATGATGCCAGACGACAGCCCTCAACATCGTCGGTTTATCTTGCAGGTCCAAGACAAGACTAAACTTTCCCTGGAGAGATTTAAGATTGTGGAGACGAGAGCAGGTCCCTGATGTTGGAGAATGAACATGAGGTGGTCCCATAAGGTGGTCCAGGATTTGTTTTCGCTCACAAGGTAGCTGTCTTAAAAATGGGGATTTCTTTAACTCATATGTAGCTCTGCTTTTCTGTTTAATACATTTATTAAAATATATTACCTTTATTTTGCTTATAGACTAATATCAATATATTATTTTTCATTAAATATTCAATTTTAATTTCGATTTTTGGTTTAACAAATATAATATTTAATAAATACCATACTTTTTCTATTCAAGATATTATTGACATTTCATGACTACAGATAAAGGGAAATTGAATTAACCCATTATTGCCCAATTTGCTCTTCTGCTAAGCAATGAGGCATAATTCAATTTTAAAATGTAAATGTTATTTGTAAAAAGCTATGTCATTGTTATTTAAATTTTTATTTTTAAAAAAAATTAATGAATCGTAATAATTATGATAAAAAAAAGGCTATTAAGAGAATATCATTTTAGTTATAATATCTGAAGTTGACTATCGCATATTGAACACAAATTTGCCTGTCTGGTGCACTTTTTTGGGGTATTATGAAGCTATTAACTATTATCTACTTTCGCTGCTTATTTACAAATAATGGAGTGATTCTATTTGCCAAGGTTTTTTTTTAAATTTTAATTCTTTCTTGATTTAATTTGACACATTTAAAAAGTTTGGGAAAATTAATTGGCAACTTTTTGGGCATTTAAAAACTTATTTAAAATGATTTATTTGTTGGTTAAATGTGAAAATTTTTTCATTGGACATTTTGAATTTAAAAATTAAAAAATTAAACCCATTTCATTGCCCTAACTGCTGCAAATATTTTAACAGCCTTTAAATTGTATAAATTCTTTTCGAAAATATCTTTTTCAAGGATAATTTTTTAATTTTCTTCCAACAGTCAATACAAGAAGAAGCTATGCTTACAAGTCAAGTATACTTATAGACTGCTTACATATCTGAAGTGGAATCTTGTCTGAAGAAGACAATAATCTTGATCTTGGACAAGAAATGTTCCATGTTAGTTCATTTTAAATTAAAGTGAAAATAAATTTTTACTTTTAAATAAATTATTTACACTTTAAAAAAACCAAATAAATTTCAAGTGTTAAAATAAAATAAGAGAAGTTAAACAGTTAATGCTCGATCCAAAAAAATGTCATGTAGGCTTTGATCTAAAAAAAAAAATTTTACCCTAAAACTTATGATGTGCTGCTTATAGAACTACAAAATAGTAAAATAAATAATCAAAATTAAGTTATGAATAGGCTAAACACATGCATCCTCTGATCTTAAATGTAATTAATTTTTTTTTTAACCTGCAGAATGCCTAAATCAGAGAGACCAAGGACCTGAGCATTGGAAGGGCTCATTGGAGTGTGAGGGACTAAGTACATCTTGGAGTCAAGATTAGTAGCTGATTGAAAACAAACAATTGCATTCATTACATTTGACAGTGATATATATATATTTAAGTATGATTATTACACTAATTCAGTGACTCTCATCCTGTGGGTCGTGACTCTCTGTGGTTCGAGACGGGTTGTGTAACAAAATATCAGAAATTTGAATGCTTTTTTTACAAATGTTAATATTTATCTTATATGTAACACCTTTTATTTTAAATTGAATAATGAATGTGGGCTGCAACAATTTGCAAATGCTATCAAGGTTGAGAACCGCCGCAACATTTATTAATGTATGAAATTATCTGGAATGTTTTTAAAAATTGTAATCCTCGTAAGAATATCACATCATTTTTCATTACTCCGGAGCAAGTATGCAGTCTAAACAATCTATCCTTTCTGCCATTCTGATAAGATTGCTTTTAATGAATTTAATGAGACCCTTTGACTGGTCAAGAATGCTACCATTGTCAACTGAACATCTCTTACTCTTAGGAAGCTTAATACAGGGTCATGTTCCATGTGCCAACTTTTTGAGGTCTTTCATAGATTTGTGTTCCATGTTCTGTCCATCTTAGCACTGTCCTGGGAAGTGAGCTTGGTGGTATTCTACAGATATATCCAAATGGTCTCCGATAATTATCTGCTTTTAATTCATGCGTTTTTTTACCATTTCAGTTCTTCATTGTATCGTCTTTGGTTAGATGAGAGATTTGTAGGCACTTGGTCTAGATCAATTCTAGCTTCCATTTGAAAGTGATTAGTGGCCTTCCAGTATAGAGAATGATCAAGACATTGTTCCTGTCACCGTTGGCCACCTCTTGTGATGACCTCACGTCCTAGGTACTTACACTATGTAAACATCATTGCGTGGCTATTTTTCAGTGATTGTGTTCTCAACTTGTGTTTTCATTTCTCATGGTCTGTTTGTTCCTGGTTTTGATTTCAGGCCCTGTATGGTCATAAAACCATGGTCTGTTTGTTCCTGGTTTTGATTTCAGGCCCTGTATGGTCATAAAACACACACCCTATAATTATAAAACTGTATTTTAAACATTAAATAAAATCAAGGCACACAAAACAAACATCACAAAAGTCAGATTTAAAATAAATTCAAACTTTTCATGAATTCCCAACAGGATAAGGAAGTGTGGGTGGACACTTGCATTGTGTTGTCAATGTACTGTTTTTGTCTACTTGCATTGTGTTGTCCACTTGCATTGTGTGGTCCACCTACAAAGCTGTTGTTGGCATTTTCATTCACAGGAATCTATTCACATTTTTTTTTACTTCCTGTTAACACATCTGGTTGTGATTTTAACTAAATACTCATTTGGTTTGACATGAAGAGAAGGGTTGAATGTTTTTATTCATACAAATATTATTGAAATGACGATTGTTAAAAGTATTTTCCATTGTTTTCTATTATTTTTAAAAGATATTTTGGCCTATATTCATACTGGCAAGAGAGGTTAAATTTTATTGCAAAATCAAATTTTCTTTATAAAGTTATATTTACACTTTATATGTATATTGTTTTTATACCGTATTATATTTATATGTGCAGACAAAAATAGTTTGCATGATTTAATGTTTATATGTTTTAGAAAAAATAGTTTTTTTATGATGTCATGATATGTTCAGAAAAAAAATGAATACAATGCAAAAACCCCTCCTTTTTTCTTTTCAACATACTATTCAATTCAATGCATGTATGTATGTATACATTTCTTTGTAGAGAAAAGTTTCAAATTATGTATATTTAAAATTAAAAAAAAAAATTTCTATTAAATAAATTGTTCTCGCATGTGTATGTACCAAGTTACTATGTTTGATTGCATGTGATATATTCCATTTAACATATGTGATGTATGCCACTTAACATGTTATGTGATTTATTCAATTTAACATGCATGTGTGTAACTTAGAATATTTTAACTGTACACATATTTTTTATTTTTTTTTTTTGTATTTATTGTGGCCAGTGATGAAAAAGCAAACTGCAATACCATATTTTCTAATGGGCCACCATCAATGCATCACTAGTGCATGCCCTTCTTGATCACACTCCATTCTCTTTGTGTTGTGTTCACTTTCTCATCTCATCTAGTCTTATTTTATTTGATATTCTATTTGAATCCTTCCTTAATTTAGTAAATTTGAAATGTATTTTTGGATCTTCAGGCAGACCAGGGTATTCCAGCAGGCATTATTGGACTTGTGTTCATCTATGATTAATTTGAGACAAATGCAGGGTAGGCATTTTATAATTTTTAAATTGTAAAAATGAAAAATAAAAACATTTTAAAAACTAAAATTTACATTGTTCTAGAAGTGTGTATGTCGTGACTATTTAAAGAGTGAGTTGCCTCCCTTTATTCAGTGATGGGTTTGTCTCCCGTTTTAGGAATCTGCCTCTGTCGAGATTTCTTCTGTTACTGGATGGTGTTTTGCTATGGGGGATCTTCTTTTAAAATGTGGTTATTTTTCGGGCCAGTTTTTTTTTTTTTTTGTTGCCACCTCAGACTGCCTGGGTGCGTCATCCGCATTTAGGAACCGCTGGTCTGTACTGTGAGATTAAATGTATGACTTTATCATCTAGAGAAATTTTTACCAAACCTGGGGAATTAAAAAAAAATAATAAAAAAGTTATGATTTGTTGCAGTGGGCACTGGGACCGATTGGTAATACCAATCCTTTCTACCATAATAAGAAGAATGTCTTATATTTTATCAATATTTTGATCTACAAAGCAAGTCAAGTTAACTCTTTGTATTTGCGAACACAAAATGTGATGTATACGATTTATTGATTATTTTATCATTATTTTGATTGGCCCTGCAGATGTACTTGCTCATCCCTCTTCAAATTCTGCCTTTGCGAGTCTCTAGACCTTTAACGGCTCTCTCATTATTCCAACGAGCTTCCCGGATATGACCAGACACAAAGCTAGCAAGCCACCCAGACAGGTTTGGTAACCTGACTATAATAGAACTACACTTTGATCGGAGCTCAAAAGACCAAGAATCGATACAACAAACGCGATACTACAGGATCGATACCATGTAAAACGCACACAATCTATAGATCTAGAGTCGTTGAGTAATATTTATATGTATTTAAAAAAATATTTGACTTTGAAAATACTGATAATTTATTATTTAAGATTTTTGAACACCTCAAACGGGGTGTCCATTAATTACGTCAACGTAATTAACGTGAAGGGGGGAGGGGGTGGAAATGTTTGACAGTTGTTGACAAGGGGGAGGCAGGGGGGTTTAGATTAGTTGATGTCAACAATCATTTTTTTTTCTATTAAATTTTATCTTAAAAATTGACTGGTTCTTACATTATTTTAAACCATTTAATGAGTGTAAATAGTCATAATGTTTAGTTGTTTTTTTTAAAACTATACAAGAGTTATTTAATGTGTGTCTGTCCGTGCACTGCAGGTGGCTGGTCAGAATGTTAGCACACTTTGTTAGCATCTCTTAACCTGTCATTTTTCTCTTAATCCGCTCTCTATAATGATTAACACATCATTGTACACGGTTACACTTTAAAAATAAAAATTAAAAAAACCCAACTCATCGGTGTTCAATAAGAACTATACCAACTCAAAGACAGAGAGAGCTTATGGCAACGATTGCTCACACAGACAATGCTTCAATTTTTTAAGCGCTGAAAAGTTGGATAAGGATGATGTTTTCTGTTGACTTGTCTGGTATATCAGTCCCGCGAGATGAAAATGATAAATCAGCTACTATTGACTATGCCCACCAGGTGCGTCATTTCAGGTTTTTTTCAGGGGAAAGGAAAAAAAAAAAAAAGGGGGGGGGGGCGAAA
>CAXITT010000547.1:45107-58761 GCA_964033795.1 Lymnaea stagnalis
AGGGAAGGGGGTCAAAAATTGTTGGAAAATTGTTGACGTAATTAATGGACGACCCCAAAATATACTATGCATATAATATCTCCCTTCAAAATATACTATGCGTATAATATCTCCCTTCAAAATATACTATGCATATATCTCCCTTCAAAATATACTATGCATATATCCGAACAAAATAAACTATACATATAATATATCCGCATGTCTATGTTTTTATAGATCTGGTCGTAGCAACCTAGTGAGTAAAGAAATAAAATATAGTGTAAAAACAAACCCCAAAAAAATATAAAAAATAAAAAATTCTTTTGAAAACCACCAGATGATTTTTTAAGGCAAAAGTTAATTTTAAGTTATTTTTTCAAGTTCACCAGAAGTGTGTTCTTTGTTAAATGTACTATAATGCTGAATGTTAAAAGTCAGTCCTGTTTTATTCACTTAGAGAAGAGATGTATTGAATCAAATCTGTTAATAACTTGAGGACATTCCTTGCTCCTTGCACTTGCAGTGGCTCTGCATGATTATAAAATAATTCATTTTTGAAGGTTCTGAAAATATAATATCTGTTGGAATTCTTATGAATCACGATACTTGTAAGCATTTTTTCCTCAAATTTTCAGCCCAACACCCCTTTGCTCGATATTACATTTTACAAAGGATTTTTACGAAAAACTTTGTTTTCAAGGGTTGTTTAATTCTGGACAAAAAAATGAGAAATAGATAAAATACGTTGGTGTTAGAAGCGATAACCAATCGCAGCATTACTTTTTTATTCACGTGACATTAAAGCGTTCGTATCAAAATGGCTGCCAGTGAAATTTTCACTACAATTCAAATTTATGAAAACACTAAATAGTTTAGTATGGGTTAATAAGTCCAGAAAAATATCAAATACCCTCTCGGCCTGTTGGCTAAGATCAGGATGCGGTGTCTGTTCTTATTTGGCCGGGTTACCAAACCTGGTTGGGTGAACGTGATATCGCGCTTGTATTTTCAATTTTCAGCCTTGGTCGGGGCGGTAGATCAGTGAAAACAATAAAGAGAGCCACAAGGCAAAGATAACAAAAAAAATCTGATTGGTTTGCCTCTGTGCCAGTTGGCTAAGATCAGGATGCGGTGTCTGTTCTTATCTAGCCGGGTTACTAAACCTGGATGGGTGAACGTTATCTCGCTTGTTTTTTCAGCCTTGGTCGGGGCGGTAGAGCGGTAAGAACAATAAAGAGAGCCACAAGGCCAAATTTACCAAAAACTCTTGATTGCCTCTCGGCCTGTTGGCTAAGATCAGGATGCGGTGTCCGTTCTTATCCCACCGGGTTACCAAACCTGATTGGGTAAACATGATATCTCGCTTGTTTTTTCAGCCTTGGTCGGGGCGGTAGATCAGTAAGAACAATAAAGAGAGCCACAAGGCAAAGATAACAAAAAAAATCTGATTAGTTTGCCTCTGGGCCAGTTGGCTAAGATCAGGATGCGGTGTCTGTTCTTATCTCGCCGGGTTACCAAACCTGGATGGGTGAACGTGATATCTCGCTTGTTTTTTCAGCCTTGGTCGGGGCGGTAGATCAGTAAGAACAATAAAGACAAATAATAAACGGCAGACTTTGAAGAGGGACTACCCCAGCATTGCAGTACTTCTGTTGGAATGACATGAAAAAGACTTGACATTTTTCACACCTTCATATCATATTTGATATCCCAAAACATGGCATAATTGAAATTTCACTACCAGAAGCCTGAAGGATTGCTGAAATAACTGGGCCTTGCCAATTTAAATGGCAAGTCATTACCTACTAAACTTACTTTAAGACTAATAATACTTTACTGTCTTTACTTGTACTCTTTATTAGACTTTAAGCTTTACCATTTTAGGCCTCATAATCACATTATTAAATAAATAATAATAATAGGCCCATATAGTCATTTTACTCATAGTCATAGTTAAAAGTATTCAATGAGCATAGATAGAGGAAATTGGTGAAATTTATGAAATATAACTATTATAACATTCACACTGCATAGACCTACTTTAAACAGCCATGCCCATAAAAAAGCCCATATGAAAATATGACTATGTCAACTATGTGTTAGTAGTGACAAGTCGTATGTAACACTATGTTGAGTCATAATAAATTAGGATAAGGAAAAACAAAAATATGCCTATTAATAGAATTAATTATAGTAATAATAAATACCGGTACTTATTTTCATTATGCTATCTTATGTCTTATCTATTAATATTATGGTAGGAATAAATTATATTTGTATATTACAAATCAGGCCTGCACAACATAAGGCCCATAGGCGCATGCGGCCTGCCATCACTCAATTTGCGGCCCGCTAAGTAACAAAATATTCATTATTATTTTCTTAAGAGCTTTCCCCCATGTCCTATTTTCTTTCGGCCAGCACAAGTTTTTCATAAAGTATTACAGCCCGCTTTACATTTTGAGTTGTGCAGGCCTGTTATATACTATAAAATAGCCTAGGTTAATTATTAAATTAATAATATATAATATAGCATTTATGAATTTCGGCCTAACCAAAAAAACTGAACAGAAATTGAAGACACATACAAAAAACAAATTATTCTATGATTATGACTAGAAGTAGTAGTAGGTCATGAGTTTGATATTCTAAATTAACTTTAGTCCATATTAGCTATTAGTAGAATTACTATAAGGACAATAATATATAGGCATTACTAAAGCCATTATCCTACTAGTAGGCCTTTTTGTAATGACCAAAAATTAGATAAACAATGACAGTATACTAATCTTAATAATAAATCCAACAATCATTTATCACTGCCTTGTTCTAAAGCAGTGGTCCCAAACGTTTAAGTTTGGTGGACCGGTGAAAAAGTTTCGAAATTTTATCAACGATCGGTGAATGATGTATTTTTATACTTTAATTTCTATTTGACAATAAATATTTATGTTATGAGGACCGGCAGCGTTAGGCATGCGGACCGGTGAAGGTCCACGGACCGCCATTTGGGGACCACTGTTCTAAAGTATCATTCACAGGCATAAAATGAGTTAGATGTAGAATCTTAGTGGATTTTATTCAGAATATCATACTATAAGCACACTGCTACTTTAAAATTATAATTATTTTGGCGCTTGTAGTTGAAATATCATTTTATTCGTCTGTGGTAAAATACCAGGTACTTAAGTAAAGTTTCAAAGTACTTATGTATTAATAAAACCTTTTTATATTAATATCACCTTAAAAAATCTCATTATCTGGTTTCCATTGATTCTACTTTTATATAATCATAATATCACTAATATTGCAATAACTTTTTTGCTGCTTAAATTATATGAAATTTTAAGTAGAAAAAATGTTATTGCAATTTTAGTGATGAAATTTTGTCCTTACAAGTTAAAGGTTATTATAAACTGATCCGTCTGGCTCTGTACCACAAAACATCTGTCAATCAACCTGATTCATCAAGCCCTTATCCAACCAAAATTTGCCCTAAAAAAATACTAGCAAGAGCATCAATTTAACCTGGCAAAAAATAATAATTATAATTGAAATACTATTATAACTATATGTGTTTAGATTTCACTGAATATTTAATGATCCCAATCTATAATCCTCATCATAGTTGGTTTATTTTGCAGCTCCGAGACTAAACTTTCACTGGAGAGATTAAAGATGGTGGAGGTGGAGAACATCTCCCTCATGTAAGAGAATGACAGCGTTTTGATGAGATAGCCAATCAGGTGGTCCAGACCTTGAAGCTCACAAGGTAGCTGTATTAAAAATGGTGATATTTGTGTGGTTCTACTTGTCAATTTAATACATGTAATTAAAATATGTGATATATTTAGTGCTTATAATTTATTAAATCAATATATTATTTTTCATTGAATCTTGTTTAATTTTAATTAAAATGTTTCGTTTAACTGATTTAAAACTTAATAAAATGCATTCTTTCTCATTTGTTCACCTACATAAGTAATGGGGCATAATGTTAATTTAAAGTTATTTTAAATAAAGAATAAAAGAAAGAAAATATAGATTAAGCTATGTCATTGTTACTTAAATTTTTATTAAATATAAAAATGAATGAATTGTAATAATCATGATAAAAAATAAGGCTATTAAGAGAATGACCTTTTAATTGTAATATCTGAAGTTGACTATCGCATATTGAACACAAATGTGCCTGTCTGGTGCACTTTTTTGGAAAATATCTTTTTAAAGCTATTGAATGAGTGTTACACATCTAATTTAGCTCCTTATTTACATACATGGAGTGATTGTATTTGCTAAGGTTTTTAAAAAAAAATCTTTTTTGATTTAATTTGACACATTAAAAAAAGTTTGGGAAAATCAATTGTTACATTTTTGGGCATTTCAAAACGCATTTAGAATTATTATTTGGTGGTTATATATGAAGATTTTATTCATTGGACATTTTAAATTTTTATAATTTAATTCGAGAGGTTTTTTTTCATGAATATTTTTAGTGCCGGTAACTAAAATAAAAATAAGAATAAGAATTCAATTACCTCTTTGGCCAAATCATTAACTCAACTTTATGGGGAAACTCCTGTCTCTTTGACCAAATCATTAACTCAACTTTATGGAGCAAATACTTCTATTTCATTACACAACTAAGAAATCATTTGTTTTAAAAATTATTTTTGAGGTAGCACAGCGTCTTAACTGCAAATATTTTAACATCCTTTCAAATGTATAAATTCTTGTGAAAATATGTTTTTCAAAGTTAATTTTTTTTTTCTAATCGTTAATACAAGAAGAAGTTATTAATAGTTAATACAATTCAAGAATGTGTAAGGATTGCTTAAATATCTGAAGTGGAAACTTGTCTGAAGAAGACTCTAAACTCTAATCTTGATCAAGGACAAGAATATACCATTAGTGTTAGTTCTCATTAAGTTTTTAGCATATTTAAATAGAAAATGTAATGTTTAGTTTATCCTGTTTTTTTAAACCTTTATTAATATCATGAAAGTTCATTGCCTTCAAATTTTTGTCCAGATTCAACTACAGAATAAACTTAAGAAACCACAGCTTCCCAACTTGGATGACCCGGCATCAGCCACTGTTAAATCCAAGAATTGTTCAACCAGCACCAACCATTGTTGGCTACAACAGATCAGATCAGCCAGCACCAACCATTGTTGGCTACAACAACAGATCAGCTCAGCCAGCACCAACCATTGCTATCAAGAGATAAAACAACCCGCCAGCTGCTGGTTTTAACTTTCAGGGTTTAAAGTGAATATACATTTTTACTTCTAATAAATTAATTACACTTTAAAAAAAATAATTTTAAAAATTCAAGGGTAAAAATAAAATAAGAAAAGTTAAACATTAATTTTAATGCTCTATCCAAAATTGTTTTCATGTAGCTCTAATTTCAAATTGTTTACCCTAAAACATATGATGTGCTACTTATAGAATTTCATAATGGTAAAATTAATAATCAAATTAAGTTATAAACAGGCTAAACACATGTGACTGTATTGTATACTTTGATCTATAGCGTAATATTTTTTTTTAACCTGCAGAATGCCTAGATAAGAAAGACCAAGGACACGAGCATTGGAAGGACTCGTTGGAATGTGAGGGACTAAGTACATCTGGGAGTCAAGATTAGGAGCTGATTGAAACCAATTAATTGCATTCATTACATTTGACAGTGATATGTATATATATATATATTTAAGTATGATTATTTCACTGATTCAGTGGCTCTCAACCTGTGTGTCATGTAACAAAATATCAGAAATTTGAGTGGGTTTTTTTTTAAACGTTAATATTTATCTTATATGTAACACCTTTTATTTTAAATTGAATAATGAATGTGGGCTGCAACAACTTTGCAAATGCTGTCAAGGAATTGCTGCGATAAAAAGGTTGAGAACCAAAGCAATAATTATAAATGTATGACATAGTCTGGAATGTTTTAAAAATTGTAATCCTCATAAGCATATCACCCTTTCCTAACTGCGGAGCAAGTATGCAGTCTATACAATCTACCCCTTCTGCCCTTCTGACAAGATTTCTTTTAATGACTTGAATGAAAATCTTTCTCTGGTCAAAGAATGCTGCTACTGTTGATTGACTACCTCTTAAGAAGCTTACTACAGGGTCATGTTTCATGTCCCAGCTCTTTTTGGGTCTTTCTTAGATTTGTGTTCCATGTTCTGGCCATCTTAGTGCTGTCCTGGGAAGTGAGCTTGGTGGTGTTCAACAGATATATCCAAATGGTCTCTTGTAATTATCTGCTTTTAATTCATGCATTTTTACAACAGGGGTTGTTACTCTTGATTGGCATTTCAGTTCTTCATTCCATCATCTTTGGTTAGATGAGAGATTTTTAGGAATTAGATCTGGATAAATTCTAGCTTCCATTTTAATGTGATTAGTGGCCCTCCAGTATAGAGAATGATCAAGACATTGTTATTGTCACCTTTTGTGATCTCAAGTCCTAGGTACTTACACTCTGTATCATTATGGAGTGGCTATTGTTCCGTGTTTTTTCCTGGTTTTGATTTTAGGCCCTAAATTTTCACACCTTATAGTAATAAACAGTGTATTTAATATGAAATAAAATCAAGGCATACAAAACAAACATCACAAAAGTCATATTTAAAAATTCAAACTTTCATGAATTCCCAACTGGATTAGGAGTGTGGGTGGACACTTGCTTTTTGTTGTCCTCTTACATTGTGTTGTCCACTTGCTTTGTGGTGTCCACTTGTGTTGTGGTGTCCACTTGCATTGTGTTTTCCACCTGCATTGTGTTTTCCACCTGCATTGTGTTGTCCACTTGCATTGTGTTGTCCTCTTACATTGTGTTGTCCACTTGCATTGTGTTGTCCACTTGTATTGTGTTGTCAACTTGCATTGTGTTGTCCACTTGCATTGTGTTGTCCACTACAAAGCTGTTGTTGGCATTTTCATCCACAGGAATCTATTCATATTTTTTTTACTTCCTTTTAACACACTTGGTTGTTAATTTAACTCAACACTCATTTGGTTTGACATGATAAAAAGGTTTTAAAGCTTTTCATTCATACAAATATTGAAATGACAATTGCTGAAAGTATTTTCCATTGTTTTCTATTAGTTGTAAAAGATATTTTCCCTACATTCATATTTGCAAGAGGGATGACATTTTATTATAAAAATCAAATTTTCTTTTATGATGTTACATGTACAGAAAAAATAGGTTTATGATATTATATTTATATGTGTAGAATTGTTTTATTTTTTTAATGATTTCATATGATATGAAAAAAAAAAGGTTTTTTTTTGTTTACAAATGTTCAGAAAAAAATTGAATTCAATGCAAATCCCCTTCTTCAATACCTTTGTGTATGTATACATTTCTAGGTGGAAAGAAAATGTCAAAATGTGTATATTTTGCATCTGATGTTTTAATCTTTTTTCTATTAGATGAATTGTTATCTCACATAATATTGCATTTACCATATTACTATGTTAACATGTATGTGTGTGTGTAACTGGTAAAGTGTACCTGTACACATTTTTTTTTCCCCTTTGTAATGATTGTGGGCAGCTTTCTTATCTCATCCAGGCTTATATTATTTGATATATATGATTTGTTCCTTAATTTAATGTTTATTAAATTTGAAATGTATTTTTGATTTCTTCAAGCAGACCAGGGTTTTCCAGCAGACATTACATTGGACTTCTGGGTTTGTATTCAGTAATGATTAATTTGAGACAAATGCAGGTTAAGCTAGTCTTATTATTATGCAGGGGAAAAGATGGGGTTATTCTTTTATTTTATACTATTTAATAATTTGTTTAAATTGAAAAATAAAATTTATTTTAAAAAAGACTGGTCTTTGAGTGATTATGTTGTGTTTTGAGGAGTGGGTTGTGTCCCTTGGTTCGTCAATGGGTTGCCTCCCCTTTTCTAGGCATTTTCATTTGCCTTCTCTATCGGGATTTCTTTTGTTACTGTACTGGATGTTGTCTTGCTATTGACTATGGGGGGTCTTCTTCCCCCCCCGAGTCGCAATGGTGCATTTTATTAAAGTGTGATGGGATTCGGGCCAGTTGTTTTGTTGTAATTTTTTTTTTGCCTCCTCAGACTGGCCTCCCCGACCTCCATCCCCCAGGATCATTGAAGTTATGTTTTAAGGTAGACACTTTTGATAGGTGTTTGTAAATTTGCAACATACCAACTTTAATTGCTAATATAAAAATTTACAACAGCATATTTGTAGGTATTATTATATTTATCGCTTTAAAAATATATGTTGTCATTATAGTATACACAGAATATGTCAATTGCATAAGCCTATTTATAATATGTGCATATAAAGTTAATAAAATATACGGTTGTGTTATCTTTCTTTTTCCATGCCTTCTTTATGTCCCTTGAATTTCATCATCACAACGTTGCAATGCGTGATATCCAATAAAGTCATTAAATTAGAACGAAAACGACTAGAACTTGATCTTAACTGATACAACTTTTAAAAGCATTAATAAGAACAAACATTTACCGGGATATGATATTTCGTAAATAAGTAACACAACTTAGTGGTCAGAAAGATTCATTATTTAATTTCATAATTTACGATTTTTAAACTCTTACAGTAAAATGAGGCTGTCGTGTATAAAAAAATAAAATAAAACACTGTATTGTTATAATTTTTTTTTTTTTTTTTAATCTTAAGATTGCATTTTTATGGTCAAAGGGAAATTATCGTGTATTTGTTTTTAAAATCTTAAGACAAGAACAGTTATTTCCCATTTTATCTGTTTCATTTTGTTTAGAGTTAAATTTTCTGTGCTAAGTTATTTCCCTTAGACCGTAAAATAATTTACTTCAAATATTCTTTTTTCTCGGTTATCTCTCTTAGACCACATTTTATAAAAATAATCAGAAATATGACTTTATAGATTTTACATAAACCCCGATTTAAATCAATGTTAAACTACAACAATTTTAATTTAATTAACTCCTATTAAAATTATTTTTAAAATCGGAGCAATTGATGGAAATTATTCTATATTTTAGTTGTTTTTTTCTATTATCTCATATTTTGTATTTAAAAAATTAATCATTTTTTTTTTACAATCTTCCCCCTTCACATCATAACATTAATTTAAGAATTTACTAAAACTTTAAGGCCCTTATTAAAGCACTTATCCGAGAATTAGTTTTATATTCTCTTTTTTGCGCAATGATAGCTAATATTAGTTTAGTTGCTCAACGGTATTTATTAGATGTTAATTTTCTCAGCCCCACACATTCCTTACTGCATTAGAAAACTTGAGATAAATAAATTAATGCAGAAGGTCACCAAAAAACGATTTTTCTCAAGTGGATTATGCATTACGATAAAAATTTATTACCAATGACTTCTTTAAACTTCTGAAGATATTTTAGGAGAACCACTGCTCAATATGATCTTAGCATGCATCTATAATATATAATATATTTATATAATATATAAGTAGGCTATGAGCTTGTAAATAATTAACCATCCATTTGTTCTTTTCTATTTTTTTTCTTAATGTATTCTTAAAGTTACTTAAACACAATACTTTTATTGATTTATGAATTAAGAGTTTCATTTTATTGAATGCACACAACCCTAATGTAAAAAATAGAATAATTTAAATTTGGACCAAATAAAGCAGTTAATAAAATTAATATATTTTCAAAATACCGACAAAGTTTTGATTGTTAAAACATGCAACATACCACAACTAGTGCGAACAAAGTAAATAAAATCAACCAAAACAAATTGATTAGTAATCTAATTATTTTATTATATCATTCTTGTCAATCATTCAAGAGAAACATTTGAAAAATCTTTCATTTGTTGATGCCAAGTGTTCTAAATCCCAATAGCAAGGGATAAAATAAAATTTAAACCTCTCTTACATCTATAAATCAAAACCAGCATTGGCTACCTATCTTCATTTGTTAAAGATAGGTAAATTATCAATAACTGTTAAAATTTCATGAAAATACGACAATGGTAAAAATTGAATGTGTAAGTGTAACTATATTTACACCATAAACAATGTGCTATATTATATTATTTTTTACCTCATTATGTCTTAAAATTAAATGTAACAATATCTTGCATTTTCTTTTAACAAATTCATTACAACAAATAGATATGACTTTTCACAAATGCTTTTACTAACAAAAATGACTTTGAAATCAGGAGTAGTTAATGAACCAGTTAAGTAAAATAAGAAATTTGGGTTATTGAATAAATTGTATAATATAGTATTAGGCTGTTTACTTGAGATTTGTGCTCATGTACTAACAAGAAGAAAGATGAGAAAATATTCCACACAGCACAGCAACATCTAAAGTTAAATTGACATCATGTTTTTCAGATGTTTTCAAACCTAGAAAAATAGGGACGAAGCCAGACATTAATCATTAAGATATAGATATGACATGGTTTACGATAAATATATGTTAAAATATTTAAGTTTTTATCATGCAGGAATCAATGTTTAGTTTTTCAATAATATTTTTAGTGTTTTTAAAGTACATTTAAAATGTATACAATTCTTTTAAACTGTATAGAATTACAATTAAAAATTGAAGCTAACATCAGATGGTGAAGAGTTATTTATCCATTGGATCTAAAACAGGGGTTGTTGATGGGTCCCATTGGATCTAAAACACTGGTTGTTGATGGGTCATCCATTATTGTAGTTGCCCGTGGTTGTTGATCGTGTCATCTATAGTTGAAGTTAGAAATAGAAACAAATTTGAAGATTTAAATAATGGTTTATCGAAAAAGAAAAAAAAATATATATATATATATATTTTCTATTTAAATATTTTGTTTAAATGAAAATGAAAATAAGTTTTACAAATTCGGTGTTATCAAAACTGACCTAATAATACCCATTCTTGTCCATTACCAAGCCAAGAACCCACTTCAGATATAGATATCTGGTAATATGTAGTATTCCACTGCCTTATAGGAATAACTGTTAGAAGAAAAAAAAATTAAGGATATATTTTTTAAAATGTGTTTATTGAAAATAATTTCTATAATTGAAAAGTTGTTAAAAATGTTTGGTCAAACTAATTGGCAGTTACTGAGGTGTTCTTCCTACCAAATAATAAGAAATTATGTTTTAATTTTGTCCCATTAATTTGTTACAATTAATTTTTAACATAAAGTTGAGTTAGTGATTTGGCCAAATAGATAATTCATTTTTATTTTGTTCATTTAAAAAAAAAATTCAATTAAAAAAAGTCTTCACAAATCCCAAATGATTTGATCAGAAATATAAAATTTTTAATGAATGAAAATAATAAACTATCAAATATCAATTTTAAATACGACTTGAAATCCCAAGAATCATACGGTTTAGTATTCTGAAACGTTTTAGTTGTGGCATTTAAATATAAAAAGTTGAAAATCCTTATATTGGCTGAATGTAACCAGCCCACAATTCAAACAATTCACAGCACACTCAACCAACCAAAACCTGGCATGGTTCAATAGTTGGTCAACAATGAAATCATCCATACCACTTACCATGTTGGTTAACATGACATGATGGTTAACATGACATGATGGTTAACTTGACACAACTAGACCAGACTGCACTTTCAAAGACTCATATTCTGTGCTCACATCTTCATGTCAATTTCAGCTGCCACTGGGAAGAAACTGTATTCCTGAAGAGTCCAACCAAAACTAATACAATTATTTACAAAAATAAAGTTGAGATCTGATAAAAGACTTTTACCGTGCACAATGTTTTGACAAACATACTGTTTTTTTTTAAAGGCATAGAACAGAATGCTTTGATTTTGCCATAATAAGTTTTGCAGTTGAATTAAGAAACCAGACCAATATTTTGTGTGCAGTGAAGAAAAGCAAGAACATTTACTGATTGTCTTAGTCTTAGCATACAAAGTAAATAGGTCAGCCATGCATTACTTTGTACTGGATGGATTGCCCTTTATAAGGGTTCATTCACTTGTTAACATAGAGTTGGACCATATGGTCATAGATTCCAGGGGTGAAACTAAGCTGGGTCCAAAAGTAGACTCCCTGTGTTTCAAACTGAAATGAATTCAGTTTATGAAGTTGGGGTGCCAAGAGTCATTATGCCTAATTTAGGCACTGATATCATACCATAAGTGATAGATGCAATTTTCTCCTAAACCAAATGCCTAAATACTAACACCCCCCCCCCCTCAAAAAAAAAAAACCACACACACTCACACCTAGGAGTTAGTAGAAAAGTTAAAAAATCTCAAAGATTTTGATTTGTTAAAAGTGAAGATCAAATGCATTTATTATATTATTTCAATTTCTCAAACCAATTTCGCATTTATTTATCGTTAACTTGAGGGTTTGTATATTAAATGCAGTGCATCATGTATTGTATGTTTTTTCAGTACTGACTTCCTAAGAATTGATGCCTGTCCACCAACTTACCACGTCTTTTGTTAGTTATTGATATCCGTGGCTGATGGATATCACCGACTGCCGTTTGAGTTTGGTGCTTGTTTTCTGGTCCTTTAACTTTAAATAAATCTCGCAATAACCTTAACTTATATAATCGATAAAGGTAAAAAAAGTAACAAATCCTCCTCCATTGCTTCCTGTCTTCCAACCCCCAGGTCTTGATACCCTCTCTGATTCTGATAGGGTGCGTTGCTGCATCCTTGTACTGGCATATGTGCAACGGCTTGGGAAACGATGCGGCCATCCAAACGGCTCCTAGCGGGTGCCAGGGCAGCCTTGAAACTCTCGATTTTGTCGAGTCCACGGCGGCATTGACCAGCTGGTTCCAACCAATTATAGTTCGTGGGGAAGAATAATTGTTTATATTGAACTGTGTTACAACGAGGCACAGTGAAGCATTAATCATTTATCATTGTTAATTGTTCCGGTAACTGCTCATGGAGTTGTCAGAGGTGAAGTCAGTGTTCATTGAGCGTGTGGCTCTGATTTTAAGCGACCTCTCTGAGCAACCCTTACAACCGGTGAAATATCCTTTTCTACTTTAATTTTTAATAAGTTGCCGGAAGTGTACAAAACGTGTCCAAGCAACATTTGATGATGTAGTTCACAAACCTCGCCTGACGACAAGTACACTATGATATAAGAGTCAGAGTGGCATCTACGTCTACATGTTGAGATCAATAAAAAACGACATCTAACACATAAAATGTAACGCATTTTCTTTCTTTTTTTTCTCATTTGTTTATTACATGAAATTTAATTACTGTGTCCACTTATTTTAACTGTCGTCATAATGAGTCCTTACCAGGTGAAATTAATTCCACCCACCACCCCCAAATCCCAAAACAGTTTAAACATAGTTTCCAGATCTCAATTACAAATTATTATAAGGAGCACGGAGCATACGTCAGATAATCAAAAAGATTCAACCGCAAGTTCGAATTTAACCCGGAGATCTATCCATCGACATCGAGATTCAAGAGTGTTAACCTAATTATTATTATTTTTTTAATTGATCCACGCTTTATTATTTAAAAATAAAAATAATAAAAATGACTAACAAAGCAACTTGGTGCGGAACTTTTAGGTGAACGTGACAGACTTGCTGTAACGAATACTCAACTCGAACAGACCCAGAATGACCCCCCCCCCCCCCGGTTTCTACC
>CAXITT010000547.1:64977-78471 GCA_964033795.1 Lymnaea stagnalis
CCCCAACCAGGCCATGACTCAAACACAGAAGTCCGGGGCAGGAACTCCGGAAGATTCTATCTACTCTGTTAAATATTTCTATATCGTTCAAGAGGACTTGTACCCCTGGGGCCTTGTTTTCTTTTGTTCCTCTTTCCTTTTTGTTTTTAAAATTACCAACTCCCACCAGCTGCCTTTGTTAACTCCCTATAGAAACTGTTTGTACCTGGCTGCAGTCTCTCTCCCCCCCCCCCCCGCTCACCTGCGCAAGTTGGCGCTCTCTCAACATGATCAACTTCTCCTTGCAGATGCCTTCTGTTATTTTACCGACCAGAGTCTTCTGTAGCATCTGTATCTTGAGGACCTTCTCGTACTCCGAGACGTGGGCTTGCTGTTAAACACATAACATTTTAAACATGCTTTTAGAGACAACCGCCACATATGAAACGACACTTGCTCTCTGCTAACCATCGAATCCACTCACCGAATAAACCCATTTTGTTGCTCCATGTGTCTTATCCATGCCACATGCTCTCTTATCCATGCTACATGCTCTCTTCTTCATATCCATAGTAAGTAACTTACTACTTACTTACTCGTTGCTACATATCGCTTGTTAAGTACTCCCTGCTTCATACCCATGCCGCTTACTCCCTGCTGCTTACTCCCCGTCACATATCCGGGCTGTTTACTCCCTGCTGCTTACTCCCCGTCACATATCCGGGCTGTTTACTCCCTGCTGCTTACTCCCCGCTACATATCAATGCTGCTTATTCCCGCCACATATCCATGCTACTTACTCCCTGCTACATATCCATGCTGCTTATTCCCTGCTACACATCCATGCTACTCGTTCGCTCCTACACATCCATGCTACGTACTGGCTGCTGCATATCCATGTCATAAACTACCTGCCCCCAATCCATGGTCCAATCTACCCACCTTGAGATAGCGGTTGGGGTGAGGCATGGTGTTCTTCATGCGCTCTATGGCAGCTCTCTTGTCTTGTTCCAGCTGAAGGTTGCGGTTGGCTTCTATCAATTCAGACCTGAATTTTTAAAGTAGAATTAATTAAAACTCCCTTTCAGTATATATATTTACTGAAACTTAATTATTGCAATCAAGATACCGACCCGACTGACAATGGTACAGCTATCCCACTGGTACAGCTGACACACTGGTACAGCTGACACACTGGTACAGCTGAGACACGGGTACAGCTGATACTCTGGTACAGCTGACACACTGGCACATTTGACACACTGGTACAGCTATCACACTGGTACAGCTGACACACTGGTACAGCTGACACACTGGTACAGCTGACACACTGGTACAGTCGTCACAGAGGTCCAGGTGACACACCGAAATAGCTTTGGTTTAATAACCCTGACACAGCGGGCGCACACCAGAGTATCAACCCAGACATAGCGGGGACACACCTGGGTATCAACCCTGAAATAGTGGGCACACACCTGGGTATCAACCCTGACATAGCAGGCACACACCTGAATATCAACCCTGGCATAGCAGGCACACACCTGTGTCTCAAACCTGACATAGCGGGTACACACCTGGGTATTAACCCTGACATAGCGGGGACTCACCTGGGTATCAACCCTGACATAGCAGGCACACACCTGTGTCTCAAACCTGACATAGCGGGGACACACCTGGGTCTAAAACCTGACATAGCAGGCACACACCTGGGTATCAACCCTGGCATAGCAGGCACACACCTGTGTCTCAAACCTGACATAGCGGGGACACACCTGAGTATCAACCCCGACATAGCAGGCACACATCTGTGTCTCAAACCTGACATAGCGGGGACACACCTGGGTATCAACCCTGACATAGCGGGGACATACCTGGGTATCAACCCTGACATAGCATGCACACACCTGTGTCTCAAACCTGACATACCAGGCACACACCTGAGTATCAACCCTGGCATAGCAGGCACACATCTGTGTCTCAAACCTGACATAGCGGGGACACACCTGGGTATCAACCCTGACATAGCGGGGACACACCTGGGTCTCAAACCTGACATAGCGGGGACACACCTGGGTCTCAAACCTGACATAGCGGGGACAACCTGGATATCAACCCTGACATAGCAGGCACACACCTGTGTCTCAAACCTGACATAGCAGGGACACACCTGGGTATAAACCCTCACATAGCGGGGACACATCTGTGTCTCAAACCTGACATAGCGGGGACACACCTGGGTATCAACCCTGACATAGCGGGGACATACCTGGGTATCAACCCTGACATAGCATGCACACACCTGTATCTCAAACCTGACATACCAGGCACACACCTGAGTATCAACCCTGGCATAGCAGGCACACCTCTGTGTCTCAAACCTGACATAGCAGGGACACACCTGGGTATCAACCCTGACATAGCGGGGACACACCTGGGTCTCAAACCTGACATAGCGGGGACACACCTGGGTCTCAAACCTGACATAGCGGTGACAACCTGGGTATCAACCCTGACATAGCAGGCACACACCTGTGTCTCAAACCTGACATAGCGGGGACACACCTGGGTATAAACCCTCACATAGCGGGGACACATCTGTGTCTCAAACCTGACATAGCGGGGACACACCTCAGTATCAGCACTCACGCAGCGGGGACACGCACCAGGGTGTCAACACACACGCAACGGACACACAACTGGGTGTCAACACACACACAGCGGACACACACTTGCGTGTCAACACACACAACGGACACACACCTGGGTGTCAACACACACACCTGGGTGTCAACACACACACCTGAGTGTCAACACACACACACACACAACGGACACACACCTTTGTTACCTGAGCTCGCTATTGACGCTGTGTGTGTTCTTTAAGACCTTCACCTGTCTTCTCAAGTTTCGAATTTCCAACTTGAGAATTCTCATGTCCTGATGCTGACTAAACACCTCGCGATAACCTGCAGGAATAAGTCACGTGAGACAGGCCAGCACCTAGGAAATTCTGGGCCCCAGGCAGCTGCTAGAGTTCGTGCCCCCTTTCGTGTTTCTACCATGTGCGTATATTTTAAAACTCGAAAAGGGCGGGCCCCTAAATAGCTCGGGCCCCTGACCATTGCCACGGCTGTCCGCCCCCCCCCCTATATGCAAGCCTGCGTGAAGTAACTATAGAGTAGTACGTTACCTGACACCCGCAGGAACAAATCACTTGAGATAACTATAGACTAGAATGTTAGCTGACACCTGCAGGAACAAGTCACCTGAGATAACTATAGACTAGTACGTTACCTGACACCCGCAAGAACAAGTCACCTGAGATAACTATAGACACGTATGTTACCTGACACCCGCAGGAACAAATCACTTGAGATAACTATAGACTAGAATGTTAGCTGACACCTGCAGGAGCAAGTCACCTGAGATAACTATAGACTAGTACGTTACCTGACACCCGCAGGAACAAGTCACCTGAGATAACTATAGACTAGTATGTTGCCTGACACCTGCATGCAGGAACAAGTCTAGTGAGGTAGTACCTGTCACCTGCATTCAAGAGTGAGAATTTGAGGGGGGGGTGAGGGGGGTGATTGTCTTTTCTTGATTGACCACAGCACACACATCTTGCGCACACATCTTGCACACACATCTTTGCAGTCACATCTTTGCAGTCACATCTTTGCAGTCACATCACCTGCTTTCAGCATGCGGTTCATGATATCCATACGGTGCTGTAGGAGCTCCACCTCTGTGTTACATTTGATGACGGTTGCCCCAAACTTGTCCCGCTCGTGGCGAAGCTAGAAACAGACATTGTGGAAATTGACAAAGGGAAGAGGTGGGGTGGGGAGAGGGGGGCACCCCCTCAGGCCCCCCCCCCACAGGACAAGCGACGTCCCTGATTGCGATTTAATTTATTCTCAATTATCATCCCCTTACAATCCCGCAATACAAGCAATACGCTGGTCAACGTTATCGGACAAGCACTGCTGACACGTGAACACCATTACGCCGACTTGTATATTGAACTCCCACACTTTGCAGCCATCTTCAGATGGTGTGTGTCGTCCTTAACCTTGTAGATCAGTGTTTCTCGACCTTCCTAATGTCGCGACCCCACAGGCTGAGAACCGCTGGTGTAGTAGACGCTTCTGATTGTGTATTGGCTTGGTCACAGAACGACGCTGCCGAGAAGGGCTTTCGAGGCACGGGACGGGCCGTTTATTCAGAGAGGTCATTTATCGTGACGGGCCCTTTCTTCAGAGAGGTCATTTATCGTGACGGGCCGTTTAGTCAGAGAGGTCATTTATCGTGACAGTCCATTTATTCGCAGAGGACACGTATTTCGGTGAGGTCATTTGCCGAAGGACAGTGGTCAATCCACTGCCACTGTCGTTGTGTATCTAGATCCTCATTCACGCAATTACCTCATAAACATCATACAAATCATAAATGTCATACTCACCATAAATGTCATAATCATCAGAAATATCCTAAACATCATAATATCATAAACATCATAATATAAACATCATAAATATTACAAGCATCATTTATATCATAAACATAAAACTTACGCCTAAAATTTTCTTAACAATTCAAATGAATGAACATTTGTGAAAATGACCATATTGCTTTCTTTGAAAAGAAGAAGATAAAACATTTGACCAACGAATGCATCCGTTTTCTCGACCAATTAATGTCCCCACCTTGTCATTTCTAAGCCAATCGCATGCTATTTCTCGCCACACTAATTCCCCACCTTGTCATTTCTAAGCCAATCGCATGTTATTTCTCGCCACACTAATGTCCCCACCTTGTCATTTCTAAGCCAATCGCATGCTATATCTCGCCACACTAATGTCCCCACCTTGTCATTTCTAAGCCAATCGCAAGCTATTTCTCGCCGAAGTAATGTCCCTACCTTGTCATTTCTAAGCCAATCGCAAGCTATTTCTCGCCGAAGTAATGTCCCCACCTTGTCATTTCTAAGCCAGTCGCATGCTATTTCTCGCCACACTAATGTCCCCACCTTGTCATTTCTAAGCCAATCGCATGCTATTTCTCGCCACACTAATGTCCCCACCTTGTCATTTCTAAGCCAATCGCATGCTATTTCTCGCCGAAGTAATGTCCCCACCTTGTCATTTCTAAGCCAGTCGCATGCTATTTCTCGCCACACTAATGTCCCCACCTTGTCATTTCTAAGCCAGTCGCATGCTATTTCTCGCCACACTAATGTCCCCACCTTGTCATTTCTAAGCCAGTCGCATGCTATTTCTCGCCACACTAATGTCCCCACCTTGTCATTTCTAAGCCAGTCGCATGCTATTTCTCGCCACACTAATGTCCCCACCTTGTCATTTCTAAGCCAGTCGCATGCTATTTCTCGCCACACTAATGTCCCCACCTTGTCATTTCTAAGCCAATCGCATGCTATTTCTCGCCACACTAATGTCCCCACCTTGTCATTTCTAAGCCAGTCGCATGCTATTTCTCGCCACACTAATGTCCCCACCTTGTCATTTCTAAGCCAATCGCATGCTATTTCTCGCCACACTAATGTCCCCACCTTGTCATTTCTAAGCCAGTCGCATGCTATTTCTCGCCGAAGTAATGTCCCCACCTTGTCATTTCTAAACCTCATGTTCTTTTGCTCAGCGTCGGCGTTGCGCAGTTGGTGAAGGAGGTAGCCAGTCTCTTTCTTTTCGTGCTCCAGCGCCCGTATGAAGTTCTTCATGAGAATCTTCTGGGCGTACACCTCCTCCGACAGCTTCATGATGTCGTGCATCCGCTTGGCGTCCTGCTGCTTCAGCAGCTGCAACACGAATCATTAGTTTGTATAATTTCTTTCAGTCTCTTTCTCTCCTCCTTTCCCCCCTCTCTCTTTTTTCATTCTCTCTCCCTCTCAAACGTCCTCTCTCTCCCCCTCATACCTCACTAAAAAAAGTAAATGAATACTCCCACCCTCTAACGCCCTCATACTTCTCCCTCCCTCCGCCCTTCCCCTAACGCCCTTATACTTCTCCCTCCCCACGCCCTCCCCCTACCGCCCTCATCCTTCTCCCTCCCCACGCCCTTCCCCCCACGCCCCCCTCCTTCTCCCTCCCCACCCCCAACCACCTTAACTACCTACCTACCTACCCTAACACTAACCCTAACCCTAACCCTAACATTTACACTAACCCTAAACCTAAACCTAAACCTAACCCTAAGCCTAACCTTAAACCTAAACCTAACCCTAACGCCCTCATACTTCTCCCTCCCCACGCCCTTCCCCTAACGCCCTTATACTTCTCCCTCCCCACGCCCTTCCCCTAACGCCCTCATATTTCTCCCTCCCCATGCTCTCCCTGTTCACCCGATGACTCGAGTCGCCTCAGTTGCTGTTACTCACCATGATATTGTTATCGGTCCTCTCATACATCTTCGTGATGGTCTCACTTCCCGACACACTCCCTTCCACGTACTCTTCACTCCCTGACACTCCTTCCCTTCCTCCCACTCTTTTCTCCCACTCACTCCTTTCCATCCACACACTTCACACTTCCTACCCCATACACTCCCTCCCTCCCACACACTCCCTTGATCCCCAAATTTCCCTCTCGCTCTCACACACTCCCTTCCTCCCACACACTCCCTGTCTTCCCCTCAGTACTCACAATGATATTGTTCTCGGTCCTCTCATACATTTTTGTGATCGTCTCCTTCTCTTTCTGTGTAAACGTCAACATGTATTTGATCATCTGGAACAACTCCTGTGGACAGTCCAAGACAGTGGCCTACTTAACTTGTCACCTGGAACAACTCCTGTGGACAGTCCACGACAGTGACCTACTTAATTTGTCACCTGGAGCAACTCCCGTGGACAGCCCAAGACAGTGACCTACTTAACGTGTCACCAGGAGCAACTCCTGTGGACAGTCCAAGACAGTGACCTACTTAACTTGTCACCTGAAACAACTCCTGTGGACAGTCCAAGACAGTGGCCTACTTAACTTGTCACCTGGAACAACTCCTGTGGACAGTCCAAGACAGTGATCTACTTAACTTATCACCTGGAGCAACTCCTGTGGACAACCTAAGACAGTGACCTACTTAAGTTGTCACCTGGAACAACTCCTGTGGACAGTCCAAGACAGTGACATCTGGACTACTTAACTTCAGCCCTGAAACAACTCCTCAAAGTAAATGAATCCATTGCATATGATACTACTAGTATGTGTAACAAACCTACCGAAGTAGATGAGTCTACTGCCTGGTAGTTCGATAAGCGCTGCTGTCGGACAGTCTCATAGCGCTGCTGTCGGGGAGTTTGATAGCACTGCTGCCAGACAGTTTGATAACACTGCTGCCAGACATTTTGATAGCACTGCTGCAAGACAGTTTGGTAGCACTGCTGTCGGGGAGTTTGATATCATTGCTGTCGGGGAGTTTTATAGCAGTGCTGCCAGACAGTTTGATAGCACTGCTGCCAGACAGTTTGATGGCACTGCTGCCAGACAGTTTGATAGCACTGCTGCCAGACAGTTTGATAGTACTGCTGCCAGACAGTTTGATAGCACTGCTCCCAAACAGTTTGATAGCACTGCTCCCAGACAGTTTGATAGCACTGCTGCCGTACAGTTTGATAGCACTGCTGTCGGGGAGTTTGATACCACTGCTGTGGGGGAGTTTGATAGCAGTGCTGCCAGACAGTTTGATAGCACTGCTCCCAAACAGTTTGATAGCACTGCTCCCAGACAGTTTGATAGCACTGCTGCCAGACAGCTTGATAGCACTGCTGTCGAGGAGTTTGATAGCACTGCTGTGAGGGAGTTTGATAGCAGTGCTACCAGACAGTTTTATATCACTTCTGCCCGATACTTTGATAGCACTGCTGTCGGGGAGTTTGATAGCCGTTGCTGCCAGACAGTTTGATAGCACTGCTGCCGGACAGTTTGATAGCACTGGTGTCGTGGTGTTTGATAGCAATGCTGCCAGAGAGTTTGATAGCACTTCTGTCAGACAGTTTGATAGCACTGCTGTCGGGTAGTTTGATAGCCCTGCTGCCAGACAGTTTGATAGCAGTGCTCCCAAACAGTTTGATAGCACTGCTCCCAGACAGTTTGATAGCACTGCTGCCGTACAGTTTGATAGCACTGCTGTCGGGGAGTTTGATACCACTGCTGTGGTGGAGTTTGATAGCAGTGCTGCCAGACAGTTTGATAGCACTGCTGCCGGACAGTTTGATAACACTGCTGCCAGACAGCTTGATAGCACTGCTGTCGGGGAGTTTGATAGCACTGCTGTGAGGGAGTTTGATAGCAGTGCTACCAGACAGTTTTATAGCACTTCTGCCCGATAGTTTGATAGCACTGCTATCGGGGAGTTTGATAGCCGTTGCTGCCAGACAGTTTGATAGCACTGCTGCCGGGCAGTTTGATAGCACTGCTGTCAGACAGTGTGTTAGACTCAAATTTGTGTTGGGGAACAACACAGTATATTGAAGCTCTATGGTCTTATCTTGCCTTCCCCATGGGTGAATCGTGCCTTCTTCCGTCCCTATGGGCGTATCTTGCCTTCCCCATGGGTGAATCGTGCCTTCTTCCGTCCCTATGGGCGTATCTTGCCTTCTTCTGTCCCCATTGGCGTATCGTGCCTTCTTCCGTCCCTATGGGCGTATCGTGCCTTCTTCCGTCCCCATGGGCGTAGATGGCCTGTGAAGGTTCCAGGAGACTGGCGCCTCCACTCCTCCCCCCCTACTTTGCTTTCAGCAAGATATATATATATTTAAATTGCCACAGAATTGATGAGTGCCCACCCCCGACATAGCGTCCGTAAAAAAAAAGTTTCACTTTGACTCCTGTCCGACCCCACATAATAACAACGAGTAGAGCCGCGCTCATTGCACATAACCCATATCAGTTCTTTATTTACAACTACACAAGTACAACCTTTAATAAGTCAAAAAAAAAAAAGGGAGGCCCCAGGGGACTCTAACGATTTACACATCTGCACTGAACCGGACCAACACGGTAGGCCTTCAAAACCGGACCAACACGGCTGACCTTCATAACCGGACCAACACGGCTGCCTTCATAACCGGGACCAACACGGCAGGCCTTCATAACCGGGACCAACACGGCAGGCCTTCATAACCCAGACCAAAGCGGCTGGCGTTCATAACCGGACCAACACGGCAGGCCTTCATAACCCAGACCAAAGCGGCTGGCCTTCATAACCGAACCAACACGGCAGGCCTTCATAACCGGACCAACATGACAGGCCTTCATAACCGGACCAACAGGGCTGGCCTTCATAACCGGACCGACACGGCTGGCCTTCATAACCCGGACCGACACGGCAGGCCTTCATAACCGGACAAATACGGCTGGCCTTCATAACCGGACCAACACGGCTGGCCTTCATAACCCGGACCAACACGGCTGGCCTTCATAACCCGCACCAATCACAAGACATATATTCACATCAAATATCCAGTGGCCTTCATAACCAGACCAATCACGGCTGGCCATCACAAGACATGTATTCACATCAAATATGCACTGGCCTTCATAACCGGACCAACACGGCTGGCCCTCACAAGACATGTATTCACATCAAATATGCACTGGCCTGCCATAACCCGACCAACACGGCTGGCCCTCACAAGACATGTATTCACATCAAATATGCACTGGCCTTCATAACCGGACCAATCACGGATGGCCCTCACAAGACATGTATTCACATTAAATATGCACTGGCCTTCATAAGCGGACCAATCACGGCTGGACAACACAAGACATGTATTCACATCAAATATGCACTGGCCTTCATAACCGGACAAATCACGGCTGGCCATTACAAGACATGTATTCACATCTAATATGCACTGGCCTTCATAACCGGACCAAACACAGCTGGCCCTCTGAACTACTCCGTACCCCAACCAGAGGCGTAGCTAGAGTGTTTGGCGCCCGGGGACAAGTTTCGCGCCCGGGGACAAGATTCCCTTTAAAGCGCCCTCTTTTCTTTTTTTAACTCCCCAACCCATTATTTTCATTTATAAAATGATATCAAAGCACATTTTGGCGCCCCTAACTAGCTGGCGACCGGGGACAACTGTGCCCCCCCCTTCGCTACGCCTCTGACCGAAACCGAAAACACGCCCTACACCAGTTCATAACAATATCCATTGTAAACGGCGGCGCTAATTATATCCCTTGTATATGATACTAATTATATCCCTTTTTACATGATTCTAATTATAATCTTGTATGCGATAATAATTATATATAGTACAAGTAACTAGTTATATTCCATGTACATGACACTATGGTATCTAATGGTACATATGCTAATTATCTCCCTGGTATATGATAATATGGTATCTGTGATACGATATTACGATATCCGTGGTACATGATACTATGGTATCCATAGTACATGATACTATGGTATCTGTGGTACATGATACTATGGTATCCGTGGTAAATGATAATATGGTATCCATGGTACATGATGCTATGGTATCTGCGATAAATGATACTATGATATATGTGGTACATGATACTATGGTATCCATGATACATGATTCTATGGTATCTGTGGTACAAGTTACTATGGTATCTGTGGTACATGATACTTTAGTAATAACGTGCATGATACTTGGTACTGCGGTACGTGATAATATGGTATCTGTGGTACATGATACTATGGTATCCGTGGTAAATGATAATATGGTATCCATGGTACATGATGCTATGGTATCTGCGATAAATGATACTATGATATATGTGGTACATGATACTATGGTATCCATGATACATGATTCTATGGTATCTGTGGTACAAGTTACTATGGTATCTGTGGTACATGATACTTTAGTAATAACGTGCATGATACTTGGTACTGCGGTACGTGATAATATGGTATCTGTGGTACATGATACTATGGTATCCGTGGTAAATGATAATATGGTATCCATGGTACATGATGCTATGGTATCTGCGATAAATGATACTATGATATATGTGGTACATGATACTATGGTATCCGTGATACATGATTCTATGGTATCTGTGGTACAAGTTACTATGGTATCTGTGGTACATGATACTTTAGTAATAACGTGCATGTTACTTGGTACTGCGGTACGTGATACTATGGTATCTATGGTACAGGATATTATGAGTCTACCTTACCGCTTGCAGGTGCGCATCGGTTGCAGCATCGGCGTTCTTCTGCCTGAGGGCCAGCATGTTCTCCTTGGACTTCTTCAGGAGGTGCTCCAACTTCTTTGAGTTGACCACCAGCGACTCGTTCTCGCTGTCTTGGACATAGATGGTCTTGGCGTACGATCGGCACTGTGGACAAGCAAATAGACAGGCCATGGACAAGCAAGTAGACAGGCAATGGGCAAGCAAGTAGACGCAGGCAATGGACATTGGACAAGCAAGTTGACATAGTCAATGCACCGTGAACAAGCAAGAAGACAGGCAATGGACAAGCAAGTAGACAGACAATGGACAGTGGACAAGCAAGTTGACAGGCAATGGCCCGTGGACAAGCAAGTTGACAGGCAATGCACCGTGGACAAGCAAATAGACAGGCAATGCCCCGTGGACAAGCAAATAGACAGGCAATGCCCCGTGGACAAGCAAATAGACAGGCAATGCCCCGTGGACAAGCTAATAGACAGGCAATGCACAGTGGACAAGCAAATAGACAGGCAATGCACCGTGGACAAGCAAATAGACAGGCAATGCACCGTGAACAAGCAAATAGACAGGCAATGCACCGTGGACAAGCAAATAGACAGGCAATGGACCGTGGACAAGCAAGTAGAGAGGCAATGGACAAGCAAGTAGACAGGCAATGGACAAGCAATTAGGCAGGCAATGGACTGTGGACAAGCAAGTAGACAGGCAATGGACCGTGGACAAGCAAATAGGCAGGCAATGGACCGTGGACAAGCAAGTAGACAATCAATGGACCGTGGACAAGCAAGTAGGCAGGCAATGTACCGTGGACAAGCAAGTAGACAGGCAATGGACAAGCAAGTAGGCAGGCAATGGACAAGCAAGTAGGCAGGCAATGGACCGTGGACAAGCAAGTAGGCAGGCAATGGACCGTGGACAAGCAAGTAGACAGGCAATGGACCGTGGACAAGCAAGTAGGCAGGCAATGGACCGTGGACAAGCAAGTAGGCAGGCAATGGACCGTGGACAAGCAAGTAGGCAGGCAATGGACCGTGGACAAGCAAGTAGGCAGGCAATGGACCGTGGACAAGCAAGTAGGCAGGCAATGGACCGTGGACAAGCAAGTAGGCAGGCAATGGACCGTGGACAAGCAAGTAGGCAGGCAATGGACCGTGGACAAGCAAGTAGGCAGGCAATGGACCGTGGACAAGCAAGTAGGCAGGCAATGGACCGTGGACAAGCAAGTAGGCAGGCAATGGACCGTGGACAAGCAAGTAGACAGGCAATGCACCGTGGAGAAGCAAGTAGGCAGGCAATGGACTGTGGACAAGCAAGTAGGCAGGCAATGGACCGTGGACAAGCAAATAGGCAGGCAATGGACCGTGGACAAGCAAGTAGACAGGCAATGGACCGTGGACAAGCAAGTAGGCGGACAAGCAAGTAGGCAGGCAATGCACCATGGACAAGCAAGTAGACAGGCAATGGACAAGCAAATACGCAGGCAATGGACCGTGGACAAGCAAGTAGACAGGCAATGCACCGTGGAGAAGCAAGTAGGCAGGCAATGCACTGTGGACAAGCAAGTAGGCAGGCAATGGACCGTGGACAAGCAAGTTGACAGGCAATGGACCGTGGACAAGCAAGTAGACAGGCAATGGACCGTGGACAAGCAAGTATACAGGCAATGCACCGTGGACAAGCAAGTATACAGTCAATGGACCGCGGACAAGCAAGTAGGCAGGCAATGGACCGTGGACAAGCAAGCAGGCAGGCCATGGACCGTGGATGCATGTCCAGCCTAAACAGTCGCTCAAAGCCTCGCACCAGGTTGTCCAAATGTCGGATGATGTTGGTCCGCTCCGCCACGGCGTCCTCGGAGACCTCCAGGGACCTGTAGACCTGCTTCAGCTCCTTGACGCACCCCGTCAGGTTCTTGAAAAGTCCCTCGGCGTTGGCGATCGCCTCGGCAAGGAGCGACTTCTGGTGGATCAGTTTGTGCGAGGTGTCGTTGATTTTCTGGATGGGGAAGGAGAGAGTTAATGTGTTTTAAAGCCCGGGGGGGGGGGGAGGGGGGGATGTCAAGACTTTTGGGTGATTGGGGGGAGGGGAAACAGAGAATTGGATAGAGATGAGATGTTCGCTAGTTAATGTGTTGTAAGCAAAGTGGGGGGACATATCATGACACAGACGACCTATGGGTGATTGGTGGGATGACATGTTTGATTAGTGGGTAACATGTTTCATTTTTTAGGATGACATGGTTGATTGATGGGATGACATGGTTGATTGGTGGGATGACATGGTTGATTGGTGGGATGACATGGTT
>CAXITT010000547.1:85739-97387 GCA_964033795.1 Lymnaea stagnalis
GAGGTCATAATGTCGGGTCTTGTTAAAGCGGCGGGTGCGGTGTCGCGATACCGAGCGTTTTCGTTTTCTATTTGCCAGTGTTTATCTATGTGATGAGAGTGAGAGGGGAGAGAAAGACAGAGAGAGAGAGAGGGAGTGAGAGGGTGACAGAGAGAGTGAGAGAGAGACAGTGAGAGAGAGGGAGTGAGAGGGTGACAGAGAGAGAGAGGGAGGGAGAGAGAGAGGGAGGGAGAGAGAGGAAGAGACATATATATATACATTTATATATATATATAGAGAGAGAGAGAGAGTGGGAGGGAGAGAGAGAGAGTGTATCAACAGTCATAAACTGACATAAGCGAAAAATAATAATAATTTTAAAAAAAAAATAATAAAAAAATTCTTAAACTGGGTGACAGAGTTTTGTCGTCATTCTTATGTTTACAATTACTAGTACTGTTTTGTTAGAATTTCCAGTGCTATCATTGTTATTATTCACACATCTACGATCACTTCGCTAACCCTGACGTCATTTCCGTCATGCGAGAACAGAGCATAGCAGGATAGATGATAAAAATAATAGCAGAATATTACAGAACAGAGCAGAATAAATGATGAAATAACAGCAGAATATTCGAGAACAGAACAGAACATATGATACATAACAACAGAACATTGGAGAACAGAATATATGATAAAATAATGGCAGACCATTAGAGAAGAGGGTGGAACATGTCATCATTTAACAGGACAGAACATGAAAGAACAGGACAGAACATGAGAGAACAGGACAGAACCCGTGGTTCAACTCACAAGCCTCGACAGCTCGCAGGTGAGACCTCAAGCGCCCGACTTCCGTTGTTAAATACTTGAGACCGGTCTCCTGTTTAAATAGTTTGGCTTCTCTCAACCTGGAAAGAAATTTAATGCGTATGAATAATGTATGAATAATGTATACGCAGTACGCAATGTATGCGCAGTACGCAATATATACGCAGTACGCAATCTATACGCAGTACGCAATGTATAGGCAGTACGCAATGTATACGCAGTACGCAATGTATAGGCAGAACGCAATATATACGCAGTACGCAATGTATACGCAGTACGCAGTACCCAATGTATACGCAGTATGCAATGTATACGCAGTATGCAATGTATACGCAGTACGCAACGTATACGCAGTACGCAGTGTATGTCCACAACGCATGTACGACGCCGAATATTTCGAACTAAATGGGACCGAGGCTGGTTCGGATAGCTTATTCTTTTCGGATAAACGAGCACTCGGATAAACGAGCACTCGGATAAACGAGCACTCGGATAAACGAGCACTCGGATAAACGAACACTCGGATAACTCGCACGGAAAGGTTGTGAGATGTTGGTGCGTCCATTCGTAACGTATAGTTCTATAACCAACAGAGAATAACACTGTTGTAGAGTTTATTATGAGCAGTAATCATCATCAACAGTTTATTTATGCAGCCAAAAAAAAACCATTAAGAGCTATTATGAAAATAAAAAGAATCAAGAATATTTCGTAACTTCACGGGCCGCACAGAAGGGGCTGGCAGGCGGCATGCAACCAGCATCTTGTTCAGGTCTGCTTTGAATGGATTACGCAAAGGAAGACTGCGTAGAAGTGTAGCCAAGCATTCTACGAAGGTGAAGGAAGACTGTGTAGAAGTGTAGCCAAGCATTCTATGAAGCCAAAGGAAGACTGTGTAGAAGTGTAGCCAAGCAATCTACTAAGGCGAAGGTAGAATGTGTAGAAGTGTAGCCAAGCATTCTACTAAGGCGAAGGTAGACTGTGTAGAAGTCTAGCCAAGCATTCTATGAAGGTGAAGGAAGACTGTGTAGAAATGTAGCCAAGCATTCTACGAAGGTGAAGGAAGACTGTGTAGAAGTGTAGCCAAGCATTCTACGAAGCCAAAGGAAGACTGTGTAGAAGTGTAGCCAAGCATTCTACTAAGTCGAAGGAAGACTGTGTAGAAGTGTAGCCAAGCATTCTATGAAGGTGAAGGAAGACTGTGTAGAAGTGTAGCCAAGCATTCTACTAAGGCGAAGGTAGACTGTGTAGAAATGTAGCCAAGCATTCTATGAAGGTGAAGGAAGACTGTGTAGAAATGTAGCCAAGCATTCTACGAAGGTGAAGGAAGACTGTGTAGAAATGTAGCCAAGCATTCTACTAAGGCGAAGGTAGACTGTGTAGAAGTTTAGCCAAGCATTCTACGAATGTGAAGGAAGACTGTGTAGAAGTGTAGCCAAGCATTCTACGAATGTGAAGGAAGACTGTGTAGAAGTGTAGCCAAGCATTCTACGAAGCCGAAGGAAGACTGTGTAGAGGTGTAGCCAAGCATTCTACGAAGCCAAAGGAAGACTGTGTAGAGGTGTAGCCAAGCATTCTACGAAGCCAAAGGAAGACTGTGTAGAAGTGTAGCCAAGCATTCTACGAAGGTGAAGGAAGACTGTGTAGAAGTGTAGCCAATCATTCTACGAAGCCAAAGGATTTGAATTGAATGTAGACTGAATGGTGTCACTCACCGAGACACATGAGGACTCGCATAAGACACACTGGGGATTCATATAAGACACACCGAGGACTCGTACAAGACACACGGAGGACTCATGTTAGACACACGGAGGACCCATGTAAGACACACGGAGGACTCATGTAAGACACACGGAGGACTCATGTAAGGACACACAGAGGACTCATGTAAGACACACGGAGGACTCATGTAAGACACACACACGCAATACAAATTTAATAAATGTGAAAGTGAATGTCAACTTACTCCGTTTGTTTCTTATAGGTTGAGACCTGTTCCTTCAACTTGGCGGCCTCCTCCTCTTGGACCTGGTCAAATGATAGTCACAACTTTAGCTTTGGTCAAACTAGAGAAATAACGTATTTCATAAAAGATGTAAATCATTCAATCAAAACTTGCATTACATCACTCAAAATTTGAAATTACATCATCAAACAAAACTTGGATTACGTTAGACAAAACTTGGATTACATCAATCAAAACTTGAAATTACATCAATCAAAACTTGAAATTACATCAATCAAAACTTGAAATTACATCAATCAAAACTTGAAATTACATCAATCAAAACTTGAAATTACATCAATCAAAACTTGAAATTACATCAGACATACAGGCAGACACGATAGACAGGCAGACAGACAGGTAGACACGACAGACAGGCAGACACGACAGACGGTAAGACAGACAGGCAGACAGCCAGGTAGACACGACTGACAGGCAGGCAGACACGACAGACAAGCAAACAGACAGGCAGACACGAGTCATATGTAAAACAAAAGCATTGCAATCTGCTGTCAGAGTCATCAGCAGTGCCAGCTTCATAGAAGCAACACTAAGGCAACATATCGCCCCACCTTCACAGAGGCAACACTAAGGCAACATAATGCCCCACCTTCATAGAAACAACAGTAAGGCAACATAACTCCCTACCTTTATGAACATGTTCTTGCGTTTCAGCAAGATCCCCAGCCTGTGCTGAAGAAGTGTGTGTTTCTCATTTTCGACCTTGGACTTGAAGATGGTGGACGCCATAACGCGCATTTTATCCTCGAGAATTTTGCACTTTGACTAAAAAATTAAAAAAAAAAAAGCTGAGAATTCACTTCCGGTAAATAAATTATTTTGTTAGGTTTTAATTAATAATGATAATAATAATAAATTTTGCATTTTGACTAAAAGAACGAAGCTGAGACTTCATTTCATGTTTAGGTTTTCAAGGCAAAAACCCAGTAGGACGCAAATATCATTACCAGCTAATAGTATATTTATAGATCTTGGAAGTGGGATGGTGGATGTGAATGCTGGATGGAATCGTGGATGTGGATTGTGGGTGTAGGACAGTGCGGGGGGGGAAGTGGAACGGCGATTATGGATGGTGGGTGGGGATATGGGTTGGAAGAGTGGAGATGGATCATGGATGCAGGATGCGAATAGTGGATGTGGATCGCAGCAATGTTTCCCAACGGGGTGCGATGTGGATATACATGGGGGGGGGTGTAAGGAAAGATGGATTTAAAATGCTTCCTTGTGTTGTGGAAGAGAAACACGTAGACTTTTCGGTAGCAAAGTAGAAAAAAAGTTTGGAATACCAGGCCCTGCAGCATGATTTCGGCATTAATATCATGGCTACCTCCGTTTTTTCTATGGCTACATCCATTACAGTACCAGTATGACCATCTACATTATAGAAAGCATACCTCCATTTTTAGTAAAGGCTACTTTTATTACAGTATGGCTACCTCCATTATAGTATCGCTGCCTCTATTATAGTATGTCTACTTCAAGTGTAGCACGACTTAATTTAAGTATGGCTACCATAAGACACGGTGAAACACGGCTACCTGAAAGCTAATCAGGCATTTCTTGATGCCCAGCATGTTGAACTTGACCGTCTTGACCATGCAGCCAAGGGACATGATCGTCTGATTCTTCTGGAAGAGTTCGATTTTTAAATTGGTCTTCTCCTCTCTCAGTTCGGCCAGCTCCTTCTTGAAGACGTCGAAAACTGGCTGAGTTCTCTCACACCCGGTGGCAATCTGTGGAATAGCAAGACCAAAGATCAGTCTCTGAGACCCGAGGCAATCTGGGGAATAGCAAGACCAAATATCAATCTGTGAAACCCTGGGGCAATCTGGGGAATAGCAAGATCAAATATCAATCTCTGAAACCCTGGGGCAATCTAGGGAATAGCAAGATCAAATATCAATCTCTGAATCACTGGGGCAATCTGGGGAATAGCAAGATCAAATATCAATCTCTGAATCCCTGGGGCAATCTAGGGAATAGCAAGATCAAATATCAATCTCTGAAACCCTGGGGCAATCTGGGGAATAGCAAGATCAAATATCAATATCTCACATCGTATGACAATCTCTGGAAAAGCATGACGGAATATCAGACTTTATCAATGCTAAATCGGACATCTTTGGCTCTTACGGGGAAACTACAGAAACGTAAATATGTTAATGAGCGGACAAAAAAGGGGAGGTGAAGCTAATTTGTTTCACTGCTGAGCTGAGATCGAGTTTTGCTTCATGTTGAACAACGACTAAGTGAAAATCAACACCACGGCAGACGTTCTGAAAACTTTTTGGAGCCATGGCCAGATTGTGGCATCCCAGCCTTTTCCCCCGAGCACACCTTCTGCCCTTTTCTATGTCAGACACTAAGAAATCGATTTAAAATTTTTTTTTTTATATTTTCAATGTCATACTCTCACTGTTAATTTAATACGACCCATTAAAAAAAAACTATCATAAGAAAGTGAGTCAATAGCTTCACTTGAGTTAACCACAAGAATGTTCAGACGATGTCATTACAAACACACACAAACCAACAAAAAGACAAACACAAAACACATTATTGAACACTTAGACCACATGAGACCAACAGCCATTTATAGGCGGACATCGAATAAGGTCGAGAAACTACGAAACAATCGATCAACTTATTTCTTATCGAGCGCCTACTGGTATTCTTTCTTTCTTTTTTTTTGTTTTTGTTGTAAAGTCATCTGCTAGCAGCTATCACTCAGTAAGCTACTTGTCTCCAATGAATCCACTTGATGTCGAGAGCAGTTTGGCAACATAATAATAATTATAATAATAATAAAGATTATTTAAAAACCACGCTTCATCCCCAAAGGCTCGAAGCGCGGTACACAACACACTGAAGTACAAAATACAACATTACAAAACTGCATACACAAATACCCATTCTAAGTCTTTCCTACTTTGCCACCATAAACAACACAGGCCACTATACATCTAAAAGATAATAGTTAGATAGACAACATCACCCCAGCAGGCGTTTGCGAAATAGATAAGTCTTCAAATCAGTTTTGAAAGACTCCAATGTCTGGCTGTTTCTGAGAGCGATAGGAAGAGTGTTCCAAATTGTTGGGCCAGCATATGCGAATCTGCGTCCCTCGTAAGTCTCAAGGCGAACACGTGGTATCTAAAATACGATATTTGATGCTCTCTTTTACGTCATAAGAGAAACGAGGGTGGGAAGTTTTGGTCAAACCCGTGGTAAAAGTCACGTGTCGTTATTTAATAATGTATATATATTTTTTTTGCCTGAACATCGTTAGAAGATAACTCTATCTAATTTCATTATATCCATTAGCAGTGCTTTTTTTGTAAAAAAAAATAGGTGCCGGTACTCAGTGATGGATTGCCTAACTTTTAACTACCCGTTCGCACCTCGATGCAAGCTAAATCACAACTGCGAAGATACTAAATGTCTAAAACAATTAATTATAACTTAAATTATCTAACTGCGCTCGTTTTAATTTCTTTAAGTCTTAATTATTAAATTCAAATTTTAAAATTTTAAAGGCATTACGTCTTAAAAACAACCATGACCGGAAATAGGTTAATAACCAATGAAGTAACATTATGAGTGTGTGCAGAAAGCAGTTTCGCATTTTATATTTTAATTCTTATTGCGCGCAATTTTAAAATAATTCAATTTTAACAAATTAATAATATAATAAATTAACGTTAAAATACAAGAAAAGTACTAATTTTTTTCCCAACATTGAAAAAGGTGCCGGTACGCCGGACCGGTGCGTACCGGCACAAAAAAAGCACAGTCCATTAAATCAGGCCTGCCGAACTCAAATTTGTGCGGGCCGAAAGAAGATAGGACAAGAGAGAAAGCTATTTAAAAAAACAAACAAAAAAAAACAACTAAAAATAAAGAACATTTCGTAAGTTCGCCGGCCGCAAAGTGGGTGCAGGCCTGCCTTAGAGGGACAAAAGGGATCAATTAAACTATGGCACCTGACTACTTAAGCTACCTTTCCCAGGAGATCTTCCTTGACCTTGGCTGCCTCGTTAACTGTGACGACGAGGTTGTGCTGAGTCTGGAGCAGCTCATCGGTCATGATCTGGATCTGCTGGTCTTTCAACATGTTGTTCTCTTCCAGTTTCTCAAGAGTCATCCTGCCGATGGATCAACCCGAGATGCCCCGTCATGTTGGTACCTACATTGACAGTCGTGCTACTTCATATCTACGTTGACAGTAGTGCTACTTCCTACCAACATTGACAGTTGTGCTACTTCATAACTACATTGATAGTCATGATACTTTCTACCTACATTGTCAGCCGTGCTACTTCATACCTACATTGAAAGTCGTGCTACCTCATACCTACATTGATTGTCGTGCAACTTCATACTTACATTGCCGATCGTAATACTTCATACCTACATTACCGATCGTGCTACTTCATACCTACATTGCCGATCGTGCTACTTCATACCTACATTGATAGTCGTGCTACTTCGAACCTACATTGATAATCGTAAAATTTCATACCTACATTGATAGTCGTGCTACTTCATAACTACATTGATAGTAATGCTACTTCATAAATACATTGACGTTCGTGCTACTTCATACTACATTTCAGGTCATGCTAATTCATACCTACATTGACGATCGTGCTCCTTAATACCTACATTGCCGCCGTACTACTTTATACCTATATTGAAGGTCGTGCTACTTCATACCTACATTGAAAGGCGTGCTACTTCATATCTACATTTCCGATCGTGCTACTTCATGCCTACATTGCCGGTCGCGCTACTTCATGCCTAAATTGACAGTCATGCTACTTCATACTTACATTGAAAGTAGTGCTATTTCATACCTGCATTTCCGGTCGTGCTACTTCATACCTACATTTCCGATCATGCTACTTCATACATACATTGAAAATTGTGCTACTTCATACGTACATTGACGGTCATGTTACCTCATACCTACATTGATAGTCGTGCTACTTCATACCTACATCGACGGTTGTGCTACTTCATACCTGCATTGACGGTAGTGCTACTTCACACCTACATTGACGGTCGTGCTACTTAATCTAATGGCTACCGTACATTGATAGTTATGCTACTTTATCTTATGGCTGCCTGAACAAAAAAAAAGCTATACTTTTTTACTAAAGGTAGATATGTTTTATATAACTCAAACACAACAAAGACCTAATGAAACTTAGTTAAAAGAAAGACCTAATGAAACTAAGTTATAAAAAGACCTAATCAAACACTAAGTTATAACAAAGACCTAATGAAACTTAGTTAAAAGAAAGACCTAATGAAACTAAGTTATAACAAAGACCTAATACGTTACAACAAAGATCTTATGAAACGAAGTTGTAACAAGGAGCTAATGAAACTATGTTATAATAAAGACCTTATGAAACCAAGTTGTAACAAAGACCTAATGAAAGTGTGTTATAAAAAAAGACCTAATGAAACTAGGTTACAACAACGACCTAAAGAAACTATGTTATTAAAAAAAGACCTAATGAAACCAAGTTACAATAAAGACTTAATGAAACTAAGTCAAAACAAAGACCTATTGAAACTAAGTTAAAACAAACAGCTAATCCAGCCATATACAAGCTACAACAGCAACAAAACTCCGTGACACAAACAAGTCATTTTTTTTTACTCGAGTCCCTTCTTCTTGGCCAGCTCATCCTGTATCTTACGACAACTCTTCTTCAGATTGTTGAGGTTCGACTCCATCGCTGCCAGGTCGGTCTTGATCCCGTTGATCTCGGCCAGGTACTCGTTGCCAATCTGTGGAAGGCAAGCTCATGAGAGTTCTCTACCTTGGATGCACGGTCTAGGGTGCACTTTATTGGGTGCACTTTATTGGGTGCACTGCATTGGATGCACTGTCTTGGGTGCTCTGTATTGGGTGTACTATATTGGGTGTACTGTATTTGGTGCACTGTAATTGGTACACTATCTCTTGTGCACCGCATTTGGTACGTTGTCTTTAGTGAACTGCATTTGGTACACTGAATGGGATGCACTGTCTAGTGAGCACCGTCTTTGGTGCGTCGTCTTGGGCGCACTGTCTTGGGTGTGTTGCAATGGATTCACAGAATTGGGTGAACTGTCTTGGATGCACTGTCTTTGGGTGCACTGTCTTGAGTGAGTTGTCTTGGTTGCACTATCGCGCATTAAAAGTGGGCGTGTAAACGTACATGGTGGCAGTAGCCGTGTAAGAGTCAAATGTTCAAATCATTGATGTCTCAATACAAAGGTTGACCGGTCACCGAACAAACGAACTTCAGTGCCCTTAAACACAAATTAAATCGTCTTAGAATTTCTAACACAATTTCTAGCATGTACGTTTTGCCCATACTTTAATATGAAAAAAAATTACAAAAGCACTTTGCTGGTTCTTGTCTTTGGTTTACTGTCGTGTCAGTTAGGTTCAGATTACTCCTAAAGAGAAGGTGAACGCACTCGTCATCACATCGGGCAAATGGATCAAGTTCCCAGTTGACCATTCGTGTGACTGCCGTGCGTTTAAGTTAAACGACGGACGCGGACTTTTGTATGCCAGGCTTTCGAACTAATAATAATATATAAAAAAAAACTTTTTAAGGGCCATGACCAAACTACCGACCTATCTCCTGGCTTGGCTATCTACTGACTTGGCTATCTCCCGAGATAACTATCTCCTGACCTAGCTATCTACCGACCTACCTATCTACCGACTTGGCCATCTACCGACCTAGCTATCTACCGACCTGGCTATCTACCGACCTAGCTATCTACCGACCTAGCTATCTACCGACTAGGCCATCTGCCGACCTGGCTATTAACCCACCTAGCTATCTACCTACTTGACACAATATTCTGGAAGTTTAAATTATCACTTTAATGAAACATGCGAAACCATTTGGGGACTATCTTGATACCCCCCCCCCCAACCCCCCCTCACAAACTTTTTTTCCCGTTTCGAAACTAAAACTGCTCATTCTTCATAACACTTATGCCGAGGATGAAAAGATTGTTAAGTCTGTGGGGGAACTATAAAGTAAACAGTTGAAAGCGATTGCTCAAACTGTAGGCCATTGAAAGCTCGAATATACCACATTATCCCTAATGAAAATTTAAAGAATTAAATAAAATGGGGGGGGGGGGGAAGGGGGGGNTCGGCTGCGTCACGCTCGTGGCGCCACCTATCGGCCAGCGTGATCACCTTAGCGATCCGAGGGTCACGGTGGAGCTTGAACGCCATATCCTGTACCTCCTGGTCACGTTTGGCCAGCTTTCTCTGGTGAGTGGACAACGGTGGCACCGGTAACAGCTGACGCATATTTTGGGGGTTACACGAGAGACGAGGTTTAAGTACTATCTCCGGATGCTTAATGTAGGTATGTCATGATTTTTTTTTTTTTTTTGGTTTAAATATAGTTAATAAAATTGATAATCATCAAACAAACAAAAATTCAACCTGTAAACTTTCATAGATAGTTTAAGGCTTCATTTAAAAGAAAGAAAGAAAGAATCAGTTCGGGTCCCGAACGTGCCTTCAGCTCCAGCTCATTGTTCCGAGCCAGCGTGATGATTTCAAAGAGTTTTCTGATCTCGTAGCGAACAACTTCAATGGTGAATCTGGCCTCTACCTTGTGCATACTCTGTAGACGAGTAGCAGTACCAAAAAAAAAAAAAGAAAGAAAGAAACATGGTCAATACGGTGACATTAATGATCAATTCATACATGAACAGTTACATCACATGAACAGTTACTTCACACCAACAATTACTTCACATCAGCAGTTACTTCACATCAGCCGTTACTTCACATCAGCAGTTACTTCACATCAGCAGTTACTTCACAACAGCCGTTACTTCACAACAGCCGTTACTTCACATCAGCAGTTACTTCACATCAGCAGTTACTTCACATCAGCAGTTACTTCACATCAGCAGTTACTTCACATCAGCAGTTACTTCACATCAACATTTACTTCACATAAACAATTACTTCACGTCAACAATTACTTCACATCAACAGTTACTTCACATCAACAATTACTTCACATCAGCAGCTACTTCATATCCACAGAAATATGACGAAACAAACACTTCAACAATTCACTTGTTCTATTATTGAACTGTCACATCAAAACTGATTACCACTGTCACATCAACACTAATTCCAACTGTGACATCAAGACTAATTCCCACTGTCACATCAAAACTAATTCCCACTGTCAGTCATAACATTAATTCCCACTGTCACATCAACACTAATTCCCACTGTCACATCAAAACTAATTCCCACTGTCAGTCATAACATTAATTCCCACTGTCACATCAACACTAATTCCCACTGTCACATCAACACTAATTCCCACTGTCACATCAAAACTAATTCCCACTGTCAGTCATAACATTAATTCCCACTGTCACATCAACACTAATTCCCACTGTCACATCAACACTAATTCCCACTGTCACATCAAAACTAATTCCCACTGTCAGTCATAACATTAATTCCCACTGTCACATCAACGCTAATTCCCACTGTCACATCAAAATTAATTCCAACTGTCACTCTTAACACTATTTCCAACTGTCACCAACACTAATTCCCACTGTCACACCAACACTAATTCCCACTGTCACACCAACGCTAATTCCCACTGTCACACCAACACTAATTCCCACTGTCACACCAACACTAATTCCCACTGTCACACCAACACTATTTCCCACTGTCACACCAACACTAATTCCCACTGTCACACCAACACTATTTCCCACTGTCACACCAACACTA
>CAXITT010000547.1:101883-116158 GCA_964033795.1 Lymnaea stagnalis
TTCATTCCACCGATCAAATAGACAGACATACAATCATTCATTCCACCGATCAAATAGACAGACATACAATCGTTCATTCCACCGATCAAATAGACAGACATACAATCATTCATTCCACCGATCAAATAGACAGACATACAATCATTCATTCCACCGATCAAATAGACAGACATACAATCGTTCATTCCACCGATCAAATAGACAGACATACAATCATTCATTCCACCGATCAAATAGACAGACATACAATCGTTCATTCCACCGATCAAATAGACAGACATAAAATCGTTCATTCCACCGATCAAATAGACAGACAGTCCAAAACGAAACAACAATAACAAAAAACAAAACAAAAAGATATCCCACCATTTAGTCAAACAATGAGTCAGTCATCAAATAATGAGTCATTGAATGATCATTCCAATCATTAGCCCAACAATCAGTTCATCAATCAGTCAAACAATGAGTCAGTCATCAAATAATGAGTCATTGAATGATCATTCCAATCATTAGCCCAACAATCAGTTCATCAATCAGTCAAACAATGAGTCAGTCATCAAATAATGAGTAATTGAATGATCATTCCAATCATTAGCCCAACAATCAGTTCATCAATCAGTCAAACAATGAGTCAGTCATCAAATAATGAGTAATTGAATGATCATTCCAATCATTAGCCCAACAATCAGTTCATCAATCAGTCAAACAATGAGTCAGTCATCAAATAATGAGTCATTGAATGATCATTCCAATCATTAGCCCAACAATCAGTTCATCAATCAGTCAAACAATGAGTCAATCACCCTTCAAATCATTAGTCCATCAATAAGTTCATCCGTCAGTTGAACAATGACTCAATCATCCTTCAAATCATTAGTCCATCAATCAGTCAAACAATGAGACAATCATCCTTCAAATCATTAGTCCATCAATCAGTCAAACGATGAGACAATCATCCTTCAAATCATTCGTCCAAAAATCAGTTGCTCAATCAGTCAAACATCCTGTCCATCCCTCAGGTCAAGAAATCTGACCATCTCTCAATCAGTCATACAATGACTGGGCCTAACTTTGATATTTAAATTAGGTGTTTTAAGTTGTTGTTTTATAATGTCTAACGAGTAGAGTAGTGATTGATTAACGCTGTCAGCAGACTTGAAAGAAGCCATTGTTTCACTTACCCTGTCTATCCTGCCTGGTGGACCGCCACGGGTACTGGTTTATAAGAGAATCTGACTATGACTTCCACAAGGCGGTACACATCCTGGAAGAAACGCAATGTACCTCCTACGGTCTGTTTTTACAAAAGTGTTTCCGGAAGTGTCTAAAATGTGTCCAAGCAACATTTGGTGACGTAGTTCCCATAAGTTTTATATACAAGTTTTTTTTTGTTTTTTTTCTTTAAAGGAGGTGAGTAGTTGGGTGTGTGGGTGAGTGATAAAGTGGGAGGTTGAGTAGGTGAGTGAGTGATTGGGTCAATGAGTGTGTGACAAGTTTCGTTGAGTTTGGTCTCCGCTACTTCGTAAATTGGTTGCGAGGTAGAAACCCACTGTCGAAATTTAACATTAGAGGGCTAGTGTTAAAGGGATCTCATCTCTCGTGATGTTGTGATTTTCAAACAGTTCAGACCGAGGGATTCATCATCTTTTTGTGTGTTTGTGTGTAAGCTCCTTAGAAATCTTATTCTCCTTCTATATTTCGAGGGCACACGATGAATGTATTGATCCTTCTAGCTCCTATGTTTCGCAGGGGTTCGCGAGATAACTGTGCATGGTTTTGAAGGGGAAACCTCGCTGTTTGCAAGGGCTCAGCTACTCAGCAATTGTATTATGAACTGGGGATTGGAAGACAGGAGGCAATAGACGCAAATGTGTCAAGTGAAGTCGCCTCAACTATTGCTTTTGGAAGCTTTTCCCAGTCCCTTATTGTCTTTGGCAGTAGTGATGTCTTGTTTTTATGAGCCGGAAATGCCTGTCATGGCCTCGGTGGGGGAGAGGGCCGAGTTTCTGTTTAATGTCGTTTGTTATCTTGTATATCGCGGAGAGCCTGGATAGTCGTCGTCGTTCCTCCAATGGTGACCAGCCCAGTGTTTCCAGCATTCTGCCATCACTTGGGGTGTTTCTGTAGCGGTACAGGGCAAAGCGTGCCGCCCGTGGCTGGACCGCCTCCAACCTGTCGATGCTCTTCTGGGTGAATGGGTCCCAGACTGAATATGCGTTCTCTTAAAGCGGCCGGACAAAGGCTTTATATGCTTTTTCTTTTTTACGCTTGAGTTGCCGATCTTCAGATTTCGCCTAAGGAACCCTAGGGTCTTGTTTGCCTGGTTGCGCACATTGTTAATGTGCTCGTCGCAGAAGTCTTGGCATAAGGTGGAAGGGTAAAGTCCCTGATACAGATGTCCTACAACAGGCTGACTTTATCGGCATGCACTTACTGTTACAAAAAGTTCAAGCAAGACGGGCAGGACATGTTGCGAGACTGGTGGACAGCCCCAACAACTCACAATCTAAGTCCGGTGAACTATCCAAAGAAGTTCGTTCTGTTGGAGGTGTAGGTAAAAAAAACAACAACACACGCTTCAAAGATGTCCTAAAAGTGTCGCCTCACATCCATGAAAGTCGACCAGAATTCACGGGAAACACTTGCTTTGGATCATACATGCTGGCGGGGGAGAAACACTGTAGGGACACATTCTTCAGAGAGTAGAAGTTCCACTGCGAGGCAGGAACACTGTTGGGGCACACTCTTCAGAGAGTAGAAGTTCCACTGCGAGGCAGAAACACTGTTGGGGCACACTCTTCATTGAGTAGAAGTTCCACTGCGAGGCAGAAACAATGTTGGGGCACACTCTTCAGAGAGTAGAAGTCCCACTGCGAGGCAGAAACACTGTTGGGGCACACTTTTCATTGAGTTAAATTCCCGCTCACAGCAAGGAAAAGCGGAATGACCTCCAATACCCTCCTAAGACCCCAAATAACGTGTGTAAGACATGCGGGAGGGCTCCCCATTCACAAATAGGAACCCCGAGCCACCTGCGTAATCAACGTCGAACACAGCCTCGGCCGTCTCCGTATGAGAGGACCGACAACGAAACAAAAACAAGATTTAAAAAGTATAGATCTAATAACTCATTGATGATAGCGCAGTTTCCTTCTTTACCACCGAACTTGAACCTCTATGTTGAGCACATTCGAAGTAAAGAGTCGATCATCCGAATTAACAGAGACTAATGGTGGTTCGGAAAAAAAAAAAAGAAGATTTTTTTCGGATTTGTTTTCTAATTACGTTAAGAAATTAGTGCGTAGTCATCATCATCATCAGTGGCGCTACAGCTCACTGTGGGCTCTGGCCTGCTTCACCGCATCCTTCCACTCAACACTAAATAATTACAAATAACGATATACTTTATATTACACTCCATCGTATTCCATTTCTCTTACAACCCACACCACATGCTACAATTTTACACCACCAACATCGCGCTCAACCTACGTCACCTGCGTCAATCCACAACGCATACCAAACCACACTGAAAAGACAACAACAACAACAACAAAAAGAACAATACCGTAGTGTCATATTTTTCACTCCACTTTAATAATAATAATTTTCTTTTAAAATAACATGTTTTAGTTGTTCTATCATACCCAAGGCGTGCACACGTTGTACGGTGGGGACCTATCCAACCACCTTAAACAACCACCACGAGTAAACTCACCAGCCAATGAGCATGGACTGAGAAGTGAACAGCCAATGAGCATGGACTGAGACGAGAACAGCCAATGAACACAAGACACGGACGTGGGCAGGGCCAATGGGTGTGGAGCTGCACGCAGTCACGTGCCTCGAACATTTCGGCTTGTGGGGGTGGGGTGGGGGAGAGACCACAGAGCTACGTCATGACGTCTTCACTTTATTTTCTTAACGACCGCTAGGAAAAAAAAAAAAAAACAACTTCAACTTGAAATGGCCTTACCCCTGGAAAGGGCGACTAGAAGAGGCGTACATAATGTATGCGAAATTCTGCGATCACCAAGAAACTCTTAGAAAATTCGGACAATTACTTATACACCCCCAGAGCCCAATGTTGACTAGTGTTTTCGATTCACAAGCAGCATTAACGAATTGTGGTACTGACTATATAGTGGCATGGGCATAGTTCGGTACTGACAATAGAGTGGCATGGACACAGTGTGGTATTGACTATAGAGTGCCAGGAATATAGTGTCGTAATGACTATAGATGGCATGGACCTAGTGTGGTTCTGACTATGGGGTGGCATTGACGTAGTGTAGTAATGATTATTTTTGGTACTGAATATAGCGTGGCATGGACATTGTGTGGTACTGACTATAGGCTATAGGGTGGTAATGACAATGTTGTAGTACTTACAATGGTGTAGTTATGACAAATGCGTGGTATTGGCAATGGTGTGGTACTGACAGTGATATGGTAATGACAGTGATATGGTAATGACAGTGATATGGTAATGACAGTGATGTGGTGCTGGTACTGACAGTGGTGTGTTAGTGACAGTCGTGTGGTACTGGTACTGACAGTGGTTTTTTACTGACAGTGATGTGTTACTGGTACTGACAGTGATTTTTTACTGACAGTGTTGTGGTACTGGTACTGACAGTGGTTTTTTACTGACAGTGATGTGGTACTGGTACTGACAGTGGTGTGTTATTGACAGTGGTGTGGTACTGACAGTGATTTGGTACTGGTACTGACAGAGGTGAGCTATTGACAGTGATGTGTTATTGTGAATGGTGTGGTACCAACAGTGGTGTGGTACTGGTACTGACAGTGGTGTGGTACTGACAGTGTTGTGCTACTGGTACTGACAGTGGTGTGGTACTGACAGTGGCGTGGTACTGACAGTGGCGTGGTACTGACAGTGGTGTGTTGATAGTGATGTGGTACTGACAGCGTGGTACAACATAAAACAACTACAATTTCCCCAAGAAGCTGCCTCAGAGTAATCGAAAATAAGAAAAAATATTTGGTGAACATAACGCAAACATGTAAGATAAATGTGAGAATATTTGCACACAAAACCGTTATCACACAACAAGTCTTATAAACCTACAGGTTGGTCAGGTCAGACATTTGCTATACTCACTGGCACTTTGAAACAGCTTTACGCAGTATCTGATGCACTTCATAAATAATATTAATATCATAGCCATTAACTTGATCTAATAACTCAAGAAGGGATGGTTCTAGAAATATAACTTTTCAAAAATAAGAAAATAATAACTGAAGCTCACATTGTTAACATGAATGTAGTAATGAGAATAGTTCACATTGTTAACATGACTGTAGTAATGAGAATAGTTCATGTTGTTAACATGACTATAGTAATGAGAATAGTTCACATTGTTAGCATGACTGTAGTAATGAGAATAGTTCACATTGTTAACATGACTGTAGTAATGAGAATAGTTCACGTTGTTAACATGACTATAGTAATGAGAATAGTTCACATTGTTAACATGACTGTAGTAATGAGAATAGCTCATGTTGTTAACATGACTGTAGTAATGAGAATAGTTCACGTTGTTAACATGACTATAGTGATGAGAATAGTTCACATTGTTAACATGACTATAGTAATGAGAATAGTTCACATTGTTAACATGACTATAGTAATGAGAATAGTTCATGTTGTTAACATGACTATAGTAATGAGAATAGCTCGCATTGTTAACATGGCTATAGTAATGAGAATAGCTCACATTGTTAACATGACTATAGTAATGAGAATAGTTCACATTGTTAACATGACTATATTAATGAGAATAGCTCACATTGTTAACATGACTATAGTAATGAGAATAGCTCACATTGTTAACATGACTGTAGTAATGAGAATAGCTCACGTTGTTAACATGACTATAGTGATGAGAATAGTTCACATTGTTAACATGACTATAGTAATGAGAATAGTTCACGTTGTTAACATGACTATAGTAATGAGAATAGTTCACATTGTTAACATGACTATAGTAATGAGAATAGTTCATGTTGTTAACATGACTATAGTAATGAGAATAGCTCGCATTGTTAACATGGCTATAGTAATGAGAATAGTTCACGTTGTTAACATGACTATAGTAATGAGAATAGTTCATTTTGTTAACATGACTATAGTAATGAGAATAGCTTGCATTGTTAACATGACTATAGTAATGAGAATAGCTCACATTGTTAACATGACTATAGTAATGAGAATAGCTCACATTGTTAACATGACTATAGTAATGAGAATAGTTCACGTTGTTAACATGACTATAGTAATGAGAATAGCTCACATTGTTAACATGACTATAGTAATGAGAATAGCTCACATTGTTAACATGACTATAGTAATGAGAATAGTTCACATTGTTAACATGACTATAGTAATGAGAATAGCTCACATTGTTAACATGACTATAGTAATGAGAATAGCTCACATTGTTAACATGACTGTAGTAATGAGAATAGCTCACGTTGTTAACATGACTATAGTGATGAGAATAGTTCACATTGTTAACATGACTATAGTAATGAGAATAGTTCANCCCCCCCCCCGAAGAGAACGGCCATGATAATTCTCTAACAAGAAAAGTTGTTTTTTTTTAAATTTAAAAAAATTAAAGTTTAACTATCTCTAATAAACACAGCCAGTTGGAGTGCATCTGCAGTAACACTCTGGACACAGTAACACTCTAGAGACAAAGTAAGACCCTAGGACAGGGGTGGGCAACCCATCGCATAACTGTTGTCCTGACAAAATAAATCCTGCGATTAGTTCCCTTTAAAAACAAAATTGGTATTGGAATCAATCATTTTCCAACAGGTTTCCTGAGCTGCAGGCTTGGTGTTCATGAAATACTCAAATAAACATCTTTAGTTTGAACTTTTTCCAAATCCAAATAAAATTAATGGGAAGTGTATTATTTCTGACCAAAAAAACAATCAATAATTTAACATTGTTAACTCCCCCCCCCTTCCCCCCCCTCCCCCATTTTCCCATGTTAAAAATTGTGTTCTAAATGTATGTGGTAAAACAAGACATCTGCAAATACATTGACTGAAACTCAATCTATTTATATATATTTTCAGCTCAAACTTACAACAATTACGGTAATCATCCTTATTTTTTTTTCCCCACAGATTCAGCCTGAATTTAAATCATCTGAAAAATTTCTCCATAAACAGGAAATAGAATGTTATGTAAAAATTTCAGATGCCAAATGAGGACTTTTTGCATCAAGGATTTTGTGAATCTGGGATGCATACTGCACAATGGTACCCACCCCCTGTCCTAGAAGCTACAACTCATTGACTGGTGTGATATGATGTGACTGGTGGAAATCTCATAGAGGAAACTATCAAACACACAACCAGGCGTGAGCAGGGAAAGCTATAGAGGCAACTATCAAACAGACAACCAGGCATGACCAAGGAAAGCTATAGAGGCAACTATCGAACAGACAACCAGGCATGACCAAGGAAAGCTATAGAGGCAACTATCGAACAGACAACCAGGCATGACCATGGAAAGCAATAGAGGCAACTATCAAACAGACAACCAGGCATGACCAAGGAAAGCTATAGAGGCAACTATCGAACAGACAACCAGGCATGACCATGGAAAGCTATAGAGGCAACTATCGAACAGACAACCAGGCATGACCATGGAAAGCTATAGAGGCAACTATCAAACAGACAACCAGGCATGACCAAGGAAAGCTATAGAGGCAACTATCGAACAGACAACCAGGCATGACCAAGGAAAGCTATAGAGGCAACTATCGAACAGACAACCAGGCATGACCATGGAAAGCAATAGAGGCAACTATCAAACAGACAACCAGGCATGACCAAGGAAAGCTATAGAGGCAACTATCGAACAGACAACCAGGCATGACCATGGAAAGCTATAGAGGCAACTATCGAACAGACAACCAGGCATGACCATGGAAAGCTATAGAGGCAACTATCAAACAGACAACCAGGCATGACCAGGGAAAGCTATAGAGGCAACTATCAAACAGACAACCAGGCATGAGCAGGGACTATACAATAAATATCTGTGACAAACATCGGATATTGGACATTTTAAACATGATCAATAATAATTCATAATATCAAAAGCAAAGATTTTATGTCAGATATATACATATCAGTATCTCAATAAACGGGGGAAAAAAAAAGATATGGTGGCTTTAAGCGGTCGAATAAGGAATGTGTTCATTAAGAAATGAAGAAGAAATTCAAAACCTGTTTTTCATTAATGAATGCAAGTCACAAGCAAGAATTTCACTATGTACAATTACATTTGATGAATACAAGAAATGATCACAGAATAAATGGTGCAAAGAGAATGAGAGAGAGAATATGGGATGAGAAAAAGAAAGAGCGAGATTAAAAGAGATTGTAGTATTTGTTGGGAGAGATGGAAAGAGAGAGAAGGATTTTTTTTAACAGCTGAGATAAATTGGATAAAATATCCCGCAGGAATCGGATATAATGTCCAGGAGGAACAGGATCAAATATCCAGAGGGGTGTATAATGAATGTTCCCAATAAATGAAAGCTGATTACATGAATAAAAAATAGTGTCTGTGATTTGTAAAAGCGTAATTTGTACTGAAAGCTAACTTTCAATATATAGGTGGCGCTACTGTCCACTTTTTTTGGAGCCATCTTTACACTTGAACGGAGAGCAGGGGTGTGCCATCTCTTTTTTTGCCTTTTGAAATCTTAAATAGTAAACAAAAATTTCATTACATAATTATACTAATTGGGCGGGAGGGGGAGAGGTGGAAGTAGGAGAGAAATTTAAAAATGTAATGGATGACGTTGTGGGTATTGAAAAAGGTGGAGTAAATAAAACTGCTTCTCAAAATAAAATAATATGCAACCACAAGTTGGTCACAAAATGTTATGAAACTTTGCAAATGGTAAGGAGAGAGAGACAGAGAGAGAGAGACAGAGAGAGAGACAGAGAGAGAGACAGAGAGAGAGACAGAGAGAGAGAGAGAGAGAGAGAGAGAGAGAGAGAGAGAGAGAGAGAGAGAGAGAGAGAGAGAGACAGAGAGAGAGAGAGAGAGAGAGAGAGAGAGAGAGAGAGAGAGAGAGAGAAAGGAAAGAGAGACAAAGAGAGAGAGAGAGAGAGAGAGAAAGAGAGAGAGACAGAGAGAGAGACTGAGAGAGAGAGACAGGGAGAGAGAGACAGAGAGAGAGACAGGGAGAGAGAGACAGAGAGAGAGACAGAGAGAGAGACTGAGAGAGAGACAGGGAGAGAGACAGAGAGAGAGACAGAGAGAGAGACTGAGAGAGAGACAGGGGGAGAGACAGAGAGAGAGACAGAGAGAGAGACAGAGAGAGAGAGAGTACACTGAAAATGAAATAAGTCGTTAAGCTTTTGAACAATTCTTTTCTATTAATGAATTAATTAATCAAACAAAATGTTTGTCATGAAATAGTTAAAAATTTAGGAAAAGTTAAAAATCACACAGCGTAAGAAATATATTATATTCCTATGTTAACATGTCATGTCATGTACACATATAAAAACCACAAAGCCCTGAAGAAGACCTCATCACACAATAACTTATTAAATATGGAGGAAGAGAACTACACAGACACATAAACTTATAAATAAAATTTGGCAACAAGAGAAAATTTGAAAGACTATTTTATTATCGGCAACAAGTCTATGTGCTAAGTTTCAGCTTGATTGGTTGGAAGAAAGTGGGTCAATTAGCCATCCGAAGACTTTTCCAGTCAGCCATGACCAAAAGCATACAAAATACAGACATATAAAGTATTTAAAAAAAAATAATAATAATTTTATCATAAGAAGTTTACTTGAAGAACAAAGATAATCAGAACAATGCTTCTTACCGTCTCAAAGGTTTCTGTAAATACGAGCGTAGCCTCATGTTCAGCGTCTTACGCTGTTGATGTTTATTGGCGGGACTGTTTGGAGGAAACCATGCAGATGAAGCCACAGACGACGTCACAGACACAAGCGACGTATTTGACACGTTCATTGAACTAGATTTGGTGGTTTGTTTGAAAGATTTGTCTGCAGAATTTTCTTTCATTCTGTTTGAGTTCTTGACGGGAGAGCGTGGAGTTTTCCTCTCCCCTGTGTCCAAAACCATTTCTTCTTGTATAACCTGTGGAGTAAAACACAATGACAGATGTTGAACATCATGACATCCGATGTCACAGATTTAAATTATGAATCTGTGAACCTTTGATGGGAGACAATTGATATAGTTTATATTCTATATTCACTATGAGAATTTATACAGAAAATTGTTTAAGGTTTGGGGAAATCCTCCTCGGTAGATCAGCCAATGGCTGAGCAGGTCTGCATAGCTGACTCCACCTCAGTCAAAATGACCACTTCAGTATCACAAGAGCCTGAGTGCATAGGATAATAAAATCAGATGGATGCCCCAACAGTCTTTTAGTGAAAGAAAGATTAACTTACCAACAACTTTCTGACATGACCAGTTCACGGGAGCAATGTACTCCCCAGCCAGGTACTAGCAGGTATCAAACTACTTAAAGGGTTAAAGAGGTTTCCCTCTTCCCCCCACTTAAAGCAAATTGTTCAATAAAGCTGTGTGGATAATAATTGGCATTGGCCATAAAAAGTTCCCTCAGAATAAACAGACCAACCTAAGAGAATTTTTTTTTTTTGAATGGCAGTAATTAAAGGAATGTAAAATTACGGACAACAACGTAACTACCTGGCAGTAAACTTGAGGAAATCCTGAATAAAATTTATAAACAATTCCAAAATAAAAAATTTGACAGAAGGTTAGAGTAATTAGTGAAAATTTTTGGCTCATCCTAACCTGGCGTGTCAAGTTGTTCTCCTGGATGCGACCTCTACTTCCCCTCAACGAAATGCTGTACTGTCTCAGGCTCTGCCGGACACCTCCCTCCCCATCGGGCAGGGCGCCGTCTGGAATGCTGTTGCTTGAGCTCTCCTGACTGCTGTTTGAGAACTGGCTTTCCCTGTAGCTGACACTTCCATCCCCTGCTTCAGATGTTTCAGACAGTGATACACCCATATCTCCGCTGGTATCTGACTGATTGGGACGGGACTTTTTCCTGATGAAATATACAATAAGTGTACACATTGAATACCTGCAGGCTCGTTTTAAACAAATTTTAAGTTACAGTTTTATGAACAGCGTTACCAACGTATTAGGTTTTTTTATGTTTGGTATGTATTAACCAAGTCCAATGTTTTCTAAAGTGATTCATCCAAAGTTCTTGTTAAGAAAGTGTCAATGTACACGCTCCAACTTTCATCGCCAAATACTGTCAATTTTTAAAAAAATGGTTTAAAAGATTTTTTCATCAACCACTAATGTTTCAGCATTCATAAATGATTTTAAGGTAACAAAAAATGTCCAGGGGGGTAATGGCTTGGTGTTGATACATTAAATGAAATTGAAATATAGCTTACAATGCTTGACACTAACTTTATATTTAAAAAATCAAATCACTAGAGACTTTGCTTTATTTGCGGCGCATGCTTAAACAAACATCATAATCAAATAATTATTGTTCTTTTGTAGGATTATGTTAAAATAAGAGTTTTCAAGAATTGAAAACGGCAGCCTTTTTTTGCTTTTCATTAAACCTAGGGGACAGGTCATTTAGTTTTTTCATTAAACCTAGGGGACAGGTCATTTAGTTTTTTCATTAAACCTAGGGGACAGGTCATTTAGTTTTTTCATTAAACCTAGGGGACAGGTCATTTAGTTTTTTCATTAAACCTAGGGGACAGGTCATTTAGTTTTTTCATTAAACCTAGGGGACAGGTCATTTAGTTTTTTCATTAAACCTAGGGGACAGGTCATTTAGTTTTTTCATTAAACCTAGGGGACAGGTCATTTAGTTTTTTCATTAAACCTAGGGGACAGGTCATTTAGTTTTTTCATTAAACCTAGGGGACAGGTCATTTAGTTTTTTCATTAAACCTAGGGGACAGGTCATTTAGTTTTTTCATTAAACCTAGGGGACAGGTCATTTAGTTTTTTCATTAAACCTAGGGGACAGGTCATTTAGTTGAACAGTTCAGGAATGCACACCCTGACATTTTAACAGAAGACATCTTTGATGTCAAGGTACAGGATGGAGAGCAGCCTCCCGAAACACGAGAAGAGAGAGATCAACAAATTAAAACACTTAATTTTATCACAACAGGAAACACACCTAAGAACAGGTGAATCCATTGTTGACAAGATCAACAAATTAAAACACTAAATTTTATCACAACAGGAAACACACCTAAGAACAGGTGAATCCATTGTTGACAAGATCACAAATTAAAACACTAAATTTTATCACAACAGGAAACAGACCTAAGAACAGGTGAATCCATTGTTGACAAGATCAACAAATTAAAACACAGACCTGTTTACCCTCAAACCCATAAAATCGGACAATCTGGTCTCAAAATCGTACAATACAATATCTCAATAGTAAATAAATAAAACTACAATAACGCAATAAAGACTAATTATGTAAACCCCCCCCCCCTTTCCGTTGCACGCAGAAGTTTTTACGACCCCCCCCCTTTTCCCTTAATTACAATAATAAAAAATAAGCAAAGTCCATTACATATTATGTTACAGTAAACAAAATGTGACACGGCTTTTCACCACTGGTGATTCGTCCAGCCCAGTGGTTCACATAATATATGCTACATCGGACTACATCGTCCTGGGTGCTCGCTGTCCTTGGGCAGGGCCATGAGAATATAACGAAGAGCAACCGCGTGAAAATCGTCCATAGAAAGGAACTTAAACAGTCAATTCAACTATAAAAAAACCATTTACACAAAGATTAAGGGCGCAATAAATTGTCCTTTTAAATGGGGGGTACAAATTTTCTAAATGGGCTGCTGCGGCCTCCTCACAGGGGCGTTGCAAAATATTTAAAAAATTTCATAATTTTATTTTTACTTTTAATCCAATGTGACATCTTTCGGTCCATTTCCCCAGTTGAGTATCTACTGTTTGTATCTACAGATGGCGCTCAGTGTTATACGTGTTATATTGATTTTTATCACACCCTTTGTTTTATTTTGGTATTCGCTATGTCCAAGTGCACTTGTTAGAATGTCACACAGGCGCCGGAAAACAAATATTTTAGAACCACTGGCGTAGCCCAACGAAATATGCGTCATGCGCGCGTTGAACATTCGGTAGACTTAACACCGTACTGTAATTCTTCCACTATTGAGTATAGCAAGCCAGTTGATTTGTGAAAATACCCCTTGACAACATCACGAGTCTAATGCCTACTACACATTGGCTGCTATTTTACACCATTCGAGATAGAAATGTTATTTTTGGACTTTCAGAGTTCGGGATAAATGTTGCAGAATTTTTTAAATAACGCACATACTTTCTGCCGAGGACACCCCCCAACCCCCATGCACACACACACTCGAACTGTCATTAAGAAAATTTGGCGGTGTTGAGTATATAAATTGAAATACTTAGACCGGCTCCATGCACACAATCTCTTAAATCAACACCAATCCTTTTATCTCTGATTGATTGCTAATGAAAAGTCCGACTGTGCTGTTTGCGTCTGATGGACCCTTATTTCAAGAACGCAACTCAGTCGTCTGACATTCAAGATAGGATATCAGCGAATAAACTTTCTTTTGCTGAATCTGATGTTAAGGTAAAGTTCCTTCTTCATCATCTGTTTCGCGTGCCTTTCATTTTATCGATGCCATATCGTAATGTATTGTGCATGCTCAACTACGGTAACGAAAACAAAAAGGCTCGCCAGTAACATTAAAATACCGCAATGTGCACATCCGTCTATGGAGCCCACTGCGTACGCCAGGGCTGTTAGGACAATGGGAATCCATATATAACATACTCGGTAGGCAAAATGAAATGTAAAAAATATTCCTAACCCCCTCCCCACCTTGTCAACGTAAAGCTATCCAACTACTACGTACACGCTGAGGATGCGCATGGCAGCTTTGATGGGAAAAGTGGGGTTGGGGGGGGGGGGCAGAATACACCTACATTTTTGCATAATTTCTTCAATGATTATCCTGACAGTCTCTTATGGAGCCAACTGTCACCTGAAAATCTGTGAAGGCCATGAATTCCAATTAGGCCCATTATTAATTATTATTATTAAGGCTATAAAACATCACCACAGTGTTTCGCAGTTATCGTTTACTAATGCTTTGTGTTTTCATCAAGAAATCACTGTAG
>CAXITT010000547.1:116219-151688 GCA_964033795.1 Lymnaea stagnalis
GGGGGGGGGGGGGGGGGCACACTGTGGCTTACCCGGGGGGGAGGGGAGGGCCCCCCCCCCCCCGAGATCTAGCTGAAAGAAACCCTGGTAGTGATACCAAACTGTTGTATTAAAATCGTTGAAGGCATAGAGCTGATTTGCGAGTTATAAAAGTATTTTGTAAATGTCGGTGACTGGATCTTATAAAATATGCCAAAATCCAACGCTCCACTGCAGAACAGTTGGATCATCTATTTTATTTTAAAAACCATCTCTATTTTTACAATCGCCGCGGTTCTGAGGAACAAAATAATTATGTAACAAAACTACGTCACACGCTTGGTAGCAGTCAAAGGCGATGGTGAGTGAAGTTGTCGCTAGGGCGAAAAATCAAAATATTACTGTTGACGCAGCCAGCTAGTTCACTGCGACTGTGACACACAAAGCAGCAATAGGACAATCACCATCAATTCCATCAATACGATGCGTCGCGGTTATTTATTTATATCTTCTGACACTCCCACCAATCCCCTACCCATGCGTGTCTCGTATGCCACAATTTCCATAATAAACAACCCCACCTCCCCACTCCCCATGAGTACTTTCGAAATATAATAAGGATGGTCCCAACTTTAAAAAAAAATAATAATACAACCAATCGTTTTTCTCGTTCATATTCACTCCAGATCTTCATTAGAGAGGGCTAAAACGCCCAAACCCGAAATTTTATTAATTTTTTTAAATTGGGGAAAATTTTTTTCCACCGGGTCTCTGAAAATCGTAGTTTTGGAAGGTCTTGGCATACAATCGTAAAAGACATCTAAAAATCGTACATCGTACGCCAAAATCGTAAGAGTAAAAAGGTCTGAAAACGCTAAATTTTATCACAACAGGGAACACACCTAAGCACAGGTGAATCCATTGTTGACCAGTCACTTCCATTTTCGCAGTTGGACAGACCAGAATTCCTCAACATCTTGAAATGCTGTCTGGCTGGTTCAAGCCGGGCGCGTACGCAGGGTGAGCCGTCAGAGTCTTCCCCGCTGTTGTTGCTGATCAAAGACAGCGGCCTCATGGGGGTTTTCTGATTTTAAAAAAAAAATAGTTCTTTAAGATGACATCGAACAGTTAAAGTAAAACACAACTTTGTAAGGAAGCATACAAAAATTAAGAGAATGACATGCAAACAAGTGGTGGTCTCCCCCCCACCTCAGTGAATAGGTTACATATTTTAATTAAAAAATACCCCAGGAATTTTGATGTCAGTTTTCTTCTGCTCCTTCCGGTGCCTTCGAAGCGATCGACCTCGAAGTGGGATTTTATTGCTGCTGGGTTTACGCAAGGTTTGTCGATCATCACATATTTTTCTGCAAGAAAATGATGAATTTATTTTAAATTTATTTCATTTAAGTAAACGTGTAATATAGCTGATAAATTATGAAGACACATTAAAGTTAAATCATTAACGTGTAATTTCCCACGCAGAAAATTATACCCACTTTCTAATAGAAACGTTAAAACTTATTTGATAAATTGTTTAAGCTTCGTTCCTAAATGAACATTTTGTAATCACTAGACTAAAGTCTAATATTGTGAAAGAGTCTCAGTCTATATGGTATATAACAAACAGGACCCGAATAAAGTGAATCTACCTTATTGCTTTATCCACTTCTTCGCTCCAGTCCTTGGCATTTTTTCTGTCCTCTGAGTACAAGACAAGACTTTCTTCTTTGCACGTCAGCTGCAAACAGAACCCAATACACCATTTACAAACACATTGAATGGAAATCATACAAATGTTGTCCTTAAAGCGCTAATGAAAATTGAACATAACTTGATGCTATGATATTCCCAACTAATAAACTTAACTTTCTTCAGCTTTTTATGAAACCAATATTTAAAAACTTTTTTTTATTTAGATAAAACTGATATATTGTTTTTTGTTTTAGGTTACATTATATTTTTTTTATTTCACCAAGTCAATAAAAAAAAATCTTGAATTTGTGAGTAGTGTTGCCGATTGAAGGAAACTTTTCAATCTCAGTGTGTCAAAATAGACATGAAGATCTACTTACTCTAAAAACACCACCAGTGTCGGACTTGCTAAAGCTAGTGATAAACACAGGTTCAACCTTGCAGTGCCGAAGAGGAAGCACACACGAGCACGTGTAGAGCTTCCCTCCTCCGTCAAGGAATTTCGGTTTGCCATACAGGAGGATGTCAGAGAAAAGGAAGAACATGCGTTCGTAAGATTTTCCACCTTTCCGGGACACCTAGAGGGGTGGAAAAAAAAGTAGTTCAAATGATGAACAAATTTGTTCAAATCTAGAATACACACTCTTAACTTGTTCAGATCTAGAATCCCCATTGTAATTTGGGCAGTTGGCACTTTTTGAAAAGCCCTAGCCATACTAAATAAATGACATGAAGTTAAATTTAAAAGCATCATAATTTAGCTTTCTCTAATCTATTTTTGGGGCATTAATGACAATGGGGAAAATAGTTTTTTTTTCAACTAATCATGCTTACCTCCCTCCCAACACCAACATTTTTTTAGGGGTAAGAATTTGGGGAAAACTAAATTAACCTCATCATTATACAACAAGTATCTCTCATTTTTATTGAAACATGGTTTTAAAAAATCAAATCAAAAACAATGGAACATGAGCAAATTAAATTGGTGATGATTTTTGTGTTCTAGTTACCTTTTTCAGGGGACCCTCTTTGATGAACTGTCGACCAGGGGCCAATAGCTTGGGGGCTGAGCTGTCAAAACTCCTCTGAATGGCCAACATCTTCATAAAGTTCTCATTCTGACGTATGTGCTCATTGATGTGAGAAGCGATTTCAGCAATTTTCTCAGCTGCCTCTGAAATAAAAAAATCAATGTAAATCACACATGTGCATGACAGACATCTTCAACATGCTTTCTGCATACTGATTTCCATTGATTTTGTAAAAAGCATGTCTTAATAATAATCAGCAGTATCAGACCTGTTTATCCTCAAACTCTTAAAATCGTATATCATCACAAAATTGTTAATACATTATCTTAATAGTAAAAAATAAACATATAATATATATAATGTATACATCTCAAAATCGTACATTGTACGCTAAAATTGTAAAAGTAAACAGGTCTGCAGTATACAAGTTTACAAGGGGTGGGCAACTAGTTTGAGGACATGTACAATGAAAATCAAGTTTAAATACAAAAAGACCAACCGGAAAGACTTATGTAGTCATGATGTTGATTTGGTGTGTTCTTTAACAGCTCTTCCAACAGCATCTTGTACCTGATTGTATGGGAGAGGGTAAATTCACTGACATGATTTTTCTTTTGTTAAAAATACAAAATTTACAATGAATATATTCCTTTTTAATTTTTTTTTAAAAACCTAATTAAGTGAATGATTTTACTGGTCAATTTACTGAAGGGTGCAGCAATGACGCATCAGTTTGAAGTAACCCAGGGCTTCCCAAATTTCCCCCACCAACACATACCTCGGAATGCGCTGAACAGGTGTTATCAAGAGTGCATTGAGTTTAAGGCCCATCACCTCTGGGCGATCTTCTTGTCTGGCTATAAAAGCTGTAAAGTCAGGACTTTTGGCCTGCCATTCCTGATGAAAAGATTTAAATATAGCATATACTTTATTTCGCGTTGGGGGGGGGGGGGGGGTTTTTATAAAATAGCTTTTGGGGTGATTTTTTTTTTTTATTTCGCGTTGGGGGGGGGGGGGTGTTAATATACTAGCATTTCAGGTGAATTTTTATTTTTATGACTGCAGTTTTATTCTTGAAATGGCAAAGCATTATTTCATTAAACTTTTCAGAATTAGGTTTAACATGTATTTATGGGCAACTCGGTTTAAGACACAGGATAAGTAAGATGGTTCAAAAATCCTGTGGTATACCAGGAAAAAATGTTGCTCGAGTATTTGGACTATAAACTAACAGAAATTCACATCCTAAAATTTGCAGAAAAATTAAGAAGAAGATAGCTAAAACACTAACCTGTAGTGTATTCAGTGCGTACTGGTGATTGTTGGCATACGTGGAGTACAGCTTGAGAAATGGTGCAAGTTGGGAGAAAGCTTGACCTACCGTCGTCTGTTCCAATGTCTCTAGTAACGTAACATTAACCTCTCGGATTTGTTCCAGGTTGCTGAACAGCCTGGCATGTACATCATCAGGTACAAGACATGCGAATCTCAAAGGGAAGTCAAAAAACTGAAATTTGAACAGAATAACATTTCATTGCAGCTTGTGCTTCCTAACAGAAATTGTGGGTGGATTTTTATAATGGCTAATACAAAATATAATTAAATTTTTAAACATCAAGCAAACCAGTAATAAACTTTTCATTATTAATATATTATTGAATGTAACTCCTTTGAATATAATATCTCAACCTTATTGACTAGCTCCAAGTGACGTAGGTATGTTCTCTCTGTGTCAAAGAGTTCTTTAACAACTTTTCTCCGCCGCCTTTCTCTCCGAGCCGTCTCCTGTGCCACTTTATCACTTGGGCTCGTGGCATAAAGAACTGCCTCCCCTGAGAGGGACATTTTAAGTCACCTTAGTTAAATAAAGAAAAGAAAATATTTGAATGAATTAGTTTTTGATGGATGCAATATTATTCCCTAATAGAGAAAAGAATACAAAACAAAATTATTAGTGAAATAGAAGTAAACAAGATATTTGGGCTTAACTATTTCAATATAATGAACTATAATCAATTTTTATGGGGAAATGTGTCTAAAAAACACTAGTTTTGCTGACTTTTCCATTAAGCAGCATGGGGTCTCTAGTGTAACATTTTAGCCAATTACAAAGTTTTCATGACTCAGTTATTTTTTATGTTTGAACATGATAAAATGATGGTACTATTTATTAAGTGAAATACTTCTGAGAGCACGATTTACACTGGAAGTATCAAAATCTGAAAATCACATGTTCATTAATGCATGCTAACTTGATGATTGATTACTTGCATAATGTTTGGGTCAGTGCTATTTTAGCATACTCACAGTGCTCTGATGTCATAAATAAAATCTATTTAAAGAAAAAAGTCTTTAAATGTTTCTTAAATGATTTTCTTTAAATTTTTAATTTCCCTCAAAGATTGAGGCAAACTGTTCCATACTTTAGGTGCTATAGCTTCAAAAGTTAATAACAAAAATAAAAATGTATCATTTTTAAAAGAAGATGGCTATGGAGCAGAAAAAGCACTTCATGTTTAGTGGGGATGCAACGAGCTCCAGCAAATTTTAATTCAAAATTACTAAGAAAGCCAAATTAAAATATTTTGATGAGATTTCCCAAATTTTTTTTACTTTTACACATCAAAAATTATTATTATTATACATCTCTCTTTGGTTTCCTTTCTTTGTTTTTTTTTTTCTTCCTAAAAATTTAGCAGCACAAATCCAGTCTATCTTAGTTACAAAGTGTTGCCTCAATGATAAAAGTTTGTGATTCAAACCTTAGGTGGGTTATGTTTACATTATTAAAGGCTTGGATTGATGCTCACCACTTCATAATTACTACCCTTCAGAAATGTATATTTAACAAATATTTTAAGACCATTTTATTCTGAATATTCTTAATAAATAAATTTTTGTCATTGTGATTTTTTCCTCCTGAAACTTGGTTGTAATTTTCACTTATTAATAATAAAATGTTAGTTTTATTGAGGACCAACTGCACTCCATTTTTTTTCTTCATTATGCACCAACCTCTTCCATCTACCCCCTTCTTCCATTTCCACTTGCTCTATATTCTACCAGGTAAACTAACCCAGATCTAAATCCTTTCTCCAACCCAAACCTCTCACATGAAACAGCAAATAATGTTATTTTCTTGTTCTCCTATCTCATAAAACTACCTTCATAAATCATACTTTGGTAAGAACATTCCTTTCATTTATATTACATCAAATAAACTTTGAAAACTATGCATTTGATCATAATGTAAACAAAAAGAGCCAAAACAAAAACAAAACAAAACCCAAAGAGCTCTCTGCTTCCTTCTCATGCATCCCGGTTCAGGCGTATTCTCTTGTATATCCCCAACATATTTCACTTCTTCTACACACATTTTACTTTTTTTTTTAAAGTTAGGTAAGTAAGCTTATTAAATAATAGTAAGGATTAAAAAATGTTTCTACCATTAATTACACTCCTTTGTAGTTGCTTGAGTTTGTATAAGATCATAATACATGAGTTATAAGACATAACATGTGTTACACCCAACAATGTGAAAAAACTACTGAGTTGGTTGGATTTATAAAGACAGAAATTGTCAGAATTAACTTGACCACTAGTGGAGCTAAAAGAACAGGGACTTTGACTTTATTGTAGTTTCAATTTTTTGTCACCGTCACAGAAAAGTGAATTAGGATGTCCCTCTTTACTTTCACTTTTAGTGTGTGGTTAGTTAGTTAGGCTAGTATTAGTTCTGGGGCTTTATTATTGCTACTATATTTATATAACTATATTTATTAGTATTACACCGGCTGTTCCTAAGCAACCGTTTCATCGCAACTGCTTCATAAATAGGTGGGAGGTAGAAGCCCACAATGGAAATCCCAATCAATTAGAGGGCGTCTGGTGCTTCTCTGGGATGGGAGGGGTAAGATTTGAGGACATAAATATACCATTTACTGTGAGAGTGAGAGAAGCATCACCGGGGGGGGGGGGAACCAGATGTCCTCTTTTTACTTTTGGTACCCGATCGAGTGGTTCCTGGCGGGCCTGTACTCTGGCTTGGAGGTTGGGGTGCTTTGGGAAAGGCATAAAGTCTAAAGAGCTAGGGCTTGGTATAAAGCTAGACAGATTGCTGACACCATTTCTTAATGTACAATAATATAATAATAATAATAATTCAGTAAGTATTAGTATTAGGATTAGACCCCATTAGCCATTAGATCTACGACTACTAGTAATGACAATCACGTCATGAGTCTGGGTCATTTCTTCTTTAGTTTTTACTGTGAAAAGTGGAGTGAGTGCATCATTAGTTAGTAATAGTCGTGACATGTGTTAGGACAGTTACCTTGACTTAAAAAAACTGTTAGTAGTGTTTTAAATTTTAGACTACGCCTACTTCTTTGTTTTTATCTTAAACTTTAATTAACTAACTCGTCTAGTACTAGTGAGTGAGTATGCGTAGGCCGTAGTTATAAGTTATAGTAGAAAGGAGGGTAAGTCTGGTAAGTCTTACTTACACTAGTAACGGTAAGGTAAGGGAAATTAATTTCAAAATTTGAGGAAGAAACACACAATTTTTATTGTGAATTCTATGTGTAATTGCATTAATCTAATAAGCCTAAGCATATGCTATGAAGAATGATAGAAATACTTACAAATTTTGTCTAGAATTTCTATTAATTTTGAATTTTGTATCACGGAAGAATAAGGTCAAAGGTCAAATTATAGCAAATATGGATTGGCAGAAATATTTAAAATTATTTGTTTAAAGAACGTTTTAGATATTTATATTATTCCAAACACTAATATAGTTAATTAAATTTTAAAAAGTAGTAATTAGCACTTTTTGTATTTATCAAGTATAAAAATGTAATTAAAATGATAGTAACATTTGGTATGGAGAAGAAAAATAATTTTAAGTTAAAGTGAATCTAAATACCGAGAGCATATTTTCCCTTGATTTAACTTTAACAAATTCCAGATAAGACTGAAGTCAAGTCAATAGGTCGTACCCCCGAAAACTGGACATAAACATCGGTACACAGCAGCTCCGACATGCCACGTTTTAAAAAATACCCAGTAAGCATTTCGCTTAGGCTTAGGGCAGAATAATCGACAAAGGGATGAAAAACAAAAATGCAGAAAGCAACACAGCCAACTCCCTTAGACTCACTAAATGGCATTTACTGTTACAGTATCAGTAGTGTACTAAGCCATCCAAGAATTAACGATGGAGACCAAGACTATTAAACACTGTCTTTATACCACCCTTACAAGTACCAGACTAGGGGCCATAAATAAAAAGCTTAAGAAAAACTCTTCACCTGTGAGATGAAATATCTAATGCGAGCCACTTGACCTGTAAAACGACAAGGGGCCACATTTGAAACTAGGAACGTAGGAATGAATAAGACAAATACTTAGTGCCATAATCATACCAATCAGCCAATATAGCGGCAATATAGCCTAACAACAAATTATTGTTATGGCCACCCGGTCAGCAAACACTTCAGCAGACGACGCCAGCGGTACCAAATGAATATTCAGCGGGCTTTGCTGTAACGTTTTGTGGCAGATCGCCAACCCTACCTTCATGTGAGACCACCCTGCAACGCCTCCTCTGTAGGAGAAAAAAAAACAGAAGAACAAACTTATTACAAATGCAAATTTTTTAAAAGTATTAGTATATTACTGCTTAAAATAATGTAATCACGGGCATATGAGGCAGGTGTGAAAGAAAAAAAAAGTGTGGGAGGGGGGGGGGTGTCCACCCTTTAAGACATGTCTGGTTCATTAATGATGTATACTTGCTGTGTATGCGCATTCTTTATGTTATATGTATTTTTAGTGATGGCAAATTAAAGGACTACACAGAGCGCTACAAACGAGCTAATTCATTGAACTTAGTTATTTTTTATTGATTCAAAAGAAATGATCTGAATGAAATGAAAAGAGATTTAAGTTCGAGTCCAGTGTTGGTTGAGATTAGGTGAGGTGGGCCAGTGTTAAGAAGAAAGGCCAATTATTACAAGCACAAAACACACATCAAGTTAAATTAAACTATTTGGTTTCATGATTACTTTTAATGTTAATGCATACATTTTTACAAAAATACATCTTTTAATTTTTTAAAGAGTAAATGCATATTTCGGCAACAAGAGAATTTATATCTGCATTCCATATCCGGTCTTAACAAAAAATAAAAATGTTGGCAACATTTTATACAAAGGCAATTTTTCAGACATTTCGTAGTTCTCTTTCAATTAAGGAAATATACGCAAATTAAGTATTCAAAAAATACTTAAAGAATCAGCAGGTTTGTTTGGAATATCAAATGTTCAAGCTATTGAAATGATGTTTTCGTTTTCTTGCCGTTGTTATAGACGCCGAATGACTGACAGAATGAATGCATCATATCTTAATATTAATATCTGACCATTCACAAAACAATCAATCACACTTCGAAAGCCAAATAATTGAAAATATTTTAAATATTTATTTTTTAAATTATGGTTTCATATGTGTCACGCACATTGATATGTGTAATGCACAGTTGCGCACTTAACCAAAAATTACATCGTTACTGCTTCCTGCCTAAGAAAAAGTCAAAGAGTATGACAATGACAGTATAAGTATACTGTATACCCCCAAGTTATAATTATAATTCATGCTTCCAAATCCAATCACTCACAATAACTTAACCAAGCCATTTTAATTTTACTGCTCTTTATTTGGCTTTGACACAAGTATTTCACTCACTTGTGTAAGTGTAGAATAGGATATTTAACTTCTAAGATCTATTTGATGCAACTATAAACTGGAGAGGCTGTTTTATTTTTCCCATCACTGCTACTCAACTCCGCTTCCTCAATAAATACTAGGCTACTTATAGTGCAAATAGTAATTGGCAATATAACTTACATGTCATATGATATAGGCTATTGCTTACACCACAGAATATATGATAGAAATAGGCACTCCAATACTAGTTGCGCTGGCCGTAAAAAAAAAATGTGGGCAGCGCAAGGCCGAATTTGCAGGATGAGCTGGAGATGTCCTTTTTCTACACATCTCACAGCCAATTCCACCTTATGTATGTTTCTCAAGGTAGATCAAGGCTTTAAAAAATTTCGTCATAAAAAATATGCAGATGCAAGTCTTCCTGCTTTGAAAAAATACATTTATTATGTTAACGTTACAAAAACAATGACACATTCACTCTCCTCTCAGTTCATTGAGAGAAACCCCAATGCTTAAATTTTACCAGGAATTTTGTTTTCATAACTAAATAAAATACCTTTAAAATATAAAAGGAATACCTTAATGAAAGCTAATTGGATACATTTTCTGGAATGAATAATGATATATTTGTTCCCATAGCAGCTGATGCAAAAAAAACAAAAAAAATTATACTTGAATCATGTGTATTAATTTATTTTACAATTGATGACATTAAATACATTTCATAAAGACTACAGAATTACAATAAAGTTCCCTGGAAATATATATAATGTATAATATAATTTTTAATTACAAATTTTGTTATTTCATGAAATATACATATGAATTATACGATCATTTAATGATTATTAAGATTGTTTTGTCATCTTCATGTAATAAATTATAACTCTAATGTACAATAGATGACCAGTCATTTTCATACTTGGGCACTGCACCAATATGTTTTAGTGCATGTCTCACTTAGTTGATATGATGTAGATATAAATAAATAATTTTAAAACACTTTGTCAAAATCTTTTGTGTGCAGGTCTTTAAAAATATGTATAATATTACATTAAAGAATGCAATAAATGTTCATATTTTTCCAGTGAATTTTCAAGACAGTATGCAGGAAGTCAATGTTAAAGTTGCTGTACGGGTAAGCGATTAGATAGCTATCACGAGATATTACATCATCGCTGTGAAGTTAAGAAAGAATTACATTCTTGTGTGTTTGTGTGCACACAGTTAACTTAATTTATTTTTAACATCAGTTTTGATATTTGCACAGGTCCGTCCCTTACTTCAGAAAGAAAAGTTGGGGGGAGAACAAGTTTGTGTCCGAGTTGGGTCTAATTCTGGCCAAATTGTAGTGGGTACAGATAGATCTTTTACATTTGATAATGTTCTCTTCAACTGCACTCAGCAGGTATGTATATAATGTATATTAACATATTACATGTTTACTTGCAAAAATATAACCATTACGTGAGGAACTCTACCGAGAAAAAAAATGTTCAAATGCATGCAAACAAGTATTAAAATAATTTTAATGAAATCAATTTTTGTTTAAATATGCCTACTCAGTAATTACTAAAAAATCTAATTTGTTTAAATTTCCCTACTCAGCGTTAATAATTTATACAAGTGTAATTTATCCTTCCAACTATTCAATTTCTATTTTATTTTATTCTAAAAATATTTACTGTTGTTGTAGGAAGTCTATAACAAGTGTGTGGAGCCACTTGTACAGAGTATCTTTGACGGCTACAATGCTACTGTATTTGCCTATGGACAAACAGTATGTGAGATTTTAGTACCGGTATTTCATATTAAAATCACGCTTTTTAATTTCTAAAGGTGTTAAAAATAAATTAATAAAGGCACAAAATCTAATGTAGATTTAATTATTGGTAGCTTGAGACCAGGTCTACCACCCATATCTGGTTAAGTAAATAAAATAACCAGGTCTGCTCCCAAAAGCTAAATTTTGTAAATGTAAATTGAGCTCTGAATGAGTGTTTAGAATTATAAATTTTTTGGTCTAATCTTAACTCTGGCATCTCTTATTTACAATGACACTTGAATATTTCTTTACTATAACACTGTCATTCTTACCTTACAACAGCACTGTCATTAATTCATAAAAATAACACTGTCTTAATTTAAACACTGTCATTCTTACCTTACAACAGCGCTGTCATTATTTCATAAAAATAACACTGTCTTATTTTATTATAATAACAATATCATAATTTCATCAAAATAGCACTTTCGTGATTTGATTACAATAACACTGTCATTATTTTATCACAGGGATCTGGAAAAACATATACAATCGGTGGAGGGGATATAACTGCTCTGACGGAAGAGGAATATGGCACAATTCCACGAGCTATCCATCACATGTTCAAAATTATGGAGGTTAAAACTTAAAATGTTTGTTTTCCTTTGAGTGTTAGAAGTATTGATGGATTGTTTGTGTGTAAAAATTTTGTATTGGAAAAAATTAATGATTGATGAACTTGTAAAATAGTTCATTAAATACATGATTCATGAACATGTAAAAAAAAATATCAAGTTTCTGATCTATGAACAATTGAAATTTATTATTTTTTTATTTTCAACAGAGCACAAAGAATAAAACCTTTTCAATCCATGTGTCCTATATAGAGATCTATATGGAAGAGTTACGTGACCTTTTAGCTCTTGACACACCTTCAAAAGATCTTCATGTTCGTGAGGACAGCAAAGGAAATACAGGTAATAGATGAGTTGTCCAATAACTAAGATAAATTTAAGTACACGTGAATTTAAATGTTGCTGATGTTGTTCTTTTTTAAAGAGATTAAATAAAGATTTCAGGAATGGTAAGTTTATGATCTTCGTGCGATTTAATTCTCTATTTCACATTTATTTACACAGTGATAATAGGAGCAAGGGAGGTGGAGTGTGAGACCTTGGATGAAGTTATGTCACTTCTGGAATCAGGCTCATCGGCCCGACACACTGGATCAACACAGATGAATGAGCAGTCGAGCCGCTCACACTCAATCTTCACAGTTGTCATTGGTGGGTTGATGGGTAGCGCCACAGCATAATTATGTGCATAACATTAAATGGTTTTCAAATCTAAATAAGATAAACTAAACATAGACATGTTTAATAATTGTGGCACATTAATCAGCATGTCAGCTGATGGCAGATTAATCAGCATGTCACCCGCTGGCCCATTAATCAGCATGACAGCCGATGGCACATTAATCAGTATGTCAGCCGACAGCACATTAATCAGCATGTCAGCCAACCAGTCAGATCAAGCAGAGGGAACCACTGATGGATGCATTCATCTCATTAGAAAAATTATAATTTAGTGCAGCTTTGTGGTGATTGACTAATAATTATGTCACTAACAAGTGAGAAAAGGAAATATACGAGTGCTAATAACAAGAAACATAATGTATAAAAGGCAGATTTTTGTAAAGCTAAATTATAACAGAAAGTCTTCAGTGGTCACAGTAGCGACAAGAGATTAAATTTGTTATAAAATTGATTTTTTGGATTTTGTATTTCTATAAATTTTTGGTTCTGTAAATTTAAGTGGGTTTTTTTTTCCTTATTTTTATACTTCTAATTTTTAACAAACTAAACATAAGGACAGATTATGCTCTAGACTATAAATGTCCAATGCATAAACTGAACTATATTACTATATATTTTTAACTTCAAACCTCTATATTTTTAGGTCAAAAGTGGTCAGAGTCAGATCCAGTGACAGAGAAGAGACTGAAGCAGCCTAGTGACACCAGCCTGGATACATTAGAAAATGAGGGTAATATATGTTGTGATAACACAATCCATTAGAACATGAGGGTAATCTATGTTGTGATAACACAATCCATTAGAACATGAGGGTAATCTATGTTGGGATAACACAATCCATTAGAACATGAGGGTAATCTATGTTGTGATAACACAATCCATTAGAACATGAGGGTAATTTATGTTGTGATAACACAAACCATTAGAACATGAGGGTAATCTATGTTGTGATAACACAATCCATTAGAACATGAGGGTAATCTATGTTGTGATAACACAATCCATTAGAACATGAGGGTAATCTATGTTGTGATAACACAATCCATTAGAACATGAGGGTAATCTATGTTGTGATAACACAATCCATTAGAACATGAGGGTAATCTATGTTGGGATAACACAATCCATTAGAACATGAGGGTAATTTATGTTGGGATAACACAATCCATTAGAACATGAGGGTAATCATGAGGATAACACAATAAGATTAGATTTGAGTTTTTTCAGCTTTCCAATCATCATTATGATTGTAAGAAAATAACTCTTGATAAGCCTTCTGAGTTGACCACCAGGGACTGTTGGATATAAAGATGAATGAAACAACATATTATTTAAACTTGTCTGATTCATCAGCTTGTTGAAGCCGACGATGGTAAAGCAAGCATTGATGGGAATTATATGTGTGGACTTCATTTAACTTTCATTTTAATCCGTTTCCATTTGGCTTCTAATGTGGAAACCTTGCGATACTTTTTAAATCAATTTTTTTCATTGTGATAAGAATTGATAATTAAAATTTGTATATACTTGAATCCCCAGACATCAGCCATTACATGAGTGGGAAGTTCCACTTTGTTGACCTGGCTGGGTCAGAGAGAGCTCACAAGACGGGCAACATTGGGGACAGATTTAAAGGTAAACATTTCATTTGGGACATTTGGGTTAACATGTAAAAAAATCTAAACTTGGTGTAAAAAAAAACGTAAGCATTTTTGTGGTCAAAGGGATCTCTTTAAGCAGTGTTTTCCAAAAAAAAATGATAAAGGGACATAATAATGTCTTTGGGGTGTTTCTTATGTATGTCATTTATATATATATATATATATATATATATATAAATATATACATGCATAGATTTATAAATTCTTTAAAAGACATGAAAACCTTGGGCAACCACCACAGAATATTTCATACATAGACTGTGTCTCTTCTTTGATACAGAATTACATGCTAAAAGTTCAGGGTACGATAAATAGTGTTTCTTTTGGAGTTATTGCCCATGGCTTAATTAAAACTTTGTATTTGTTTGAAGAGCACTTCAATCTTGCAGCCATAAATTACCTTGTAAGGAAATATTACCTCGCCTTGCTGATTCAAATCTAATTCCATTTTTTAAATTTTTTCTCCTAGAATCTATTCACATCAATTCTGGTCTGCTGTCACTGGGAAATGTGATAAGTGCCCTGGGTGATGTCAAGAAAAAGTCAACTCACATTCCATACAGAGAATCTAAGATCACCAGACTATTGAAGGTAATGTTTGGACCTCGGTAACTAGTAAGAGACATTTTATATACCACAATAGCTGCTCACTCTTGCAACACCACAATGGCAGCTCACTCTTGCAGCACCACACTAGCAACCCATTCTTGCCACACCACAATAGAGCTCACTCTTGCCACAACACAATAGCCACTCGCTCTTGCCACACCATATTTACGATCGATACTACTTGCATAATTATAGTGTACAAGTTACAGTAATAACTTGTGACATTTGGGTAACAAATTATGTGTATTGTATCATTTGTACCTGCAATTGATTTTTTTAATGTGAGGTTTTGTAAAACAATCAATTTTTTTCCCCTTCCATCAGGACTCGCTTGGTGGTAATGCCAAAACTCTGATGATCTGCTGCGTGAGTCCATCTTCGTCCAGCTTTGATGAATCTCTCAACTCTCTGAAATATGCCAACAGGGTAACACATTGTTTCACCGGCTTACATCCACTCATTTACATCCACTCATTTACATCCACTCATTTACATCCACTCATTTACATCCACTCATTTACATCCACTCATTTACATCCACTCATTTACATCCACTCATTTACATCCACTCATTTACATCCACTCATTTACATCCACTCATTTACATCCACTCATTTACATCCACTCATTTACATCCACTCATTTACATCCACTCATTTACATCCACTCATTTACATCCACTCATTTACATCCACTCATTTACATCCACTCATTTACATCCACTCATCAACCTTAACTCTTAAAGCTGTATTTGGTTTTTTTTAATATTTTATTTTTGCTTAACATTTCCATTTCGCTAAAACAAAAAAAAAATCAATGACAGTGCTGTTCTTTAATTAGGGGCTTGACGTTACTTCAACAAGAACAAACATTTAATTTATGATTAAAAAAAATAATTTTTTTTTTACTGGTCTGCAAAAAATATTACAGTTATTGTTCATAATTTATGCAACTGCAGTACTTACATGGTGTGTCAAGACACACCAGAGTTTCACGGGTGTGCCACAACATTTTATTTTAATTTAAAAGGAAAGAGGATAAAAATCATTATAAAAGGAATTTTAGAAATTTAACATACAAATTGGGTTGTCATTAGGGCAAAAATTGTTACCATTCATATAATCCAACCATCTAATGTACCTGGTAAAAAAGAATAAAAATAAATTTCTTTTAGACCCTTTTTTTCACCCAAAACAGTTGAAATTTTTCAAAAGATTGAGATGTTGTGTCCAATCATTTCACTAAGTGTGTCGTAAAATAAATGATGAGTCATCAAAACATAAAATTTCTTTCTTAATTTTTTTCTACTCACCATACTGTCGCTTTAAGCTATACCATAAAAAAGACAACAACAGTTTCTCTGAAATAATGTTACACCCCAGTAAGCCACACCCAACGATCCCCATCCTGCTCCAAACTTCCAAGTGTTTCAATGAACCAACAGTCTTTTTTTATGCTTAATCTCCAGGCCAAGAATATAAGGAACAAACCCGTTATCAACAGAGACATGCAGTCTATTCGATTTGAAGAAATGCAGTGTGAGATTAAGGTAAAAATGTACTACATACGTTTTACAGTTATGGGTATCCTAAGGAGGGGGCAAGGACGCGCATCCTCCTCCCCACCCTTTTTTATTTTCCACTTTTAAACTTAAGATTACAAATAAAGTCCCTGTGAGGCTGAGTCAGGAGGAGATGCAGGACGAAACAATTTGAAATCTTCAGCAGGAACTACTGACGGTCAATTTGGTACACCAGTGGCAGTAAATGTGACGACGTGAAGCAACAAAAAAAAAAAAAAAAAAAGAATACATTGAAAAGGGGCAAAAAACCTGTGAGGCTGAGGCAGGAGGAGATGCAGGACGAAACAATTTGAAATCTTCAGCAGGAACTACTGACGGTCAATTTGGTACACCAGTGGCAGTAAATGTGACGACGTGAAGCAACAAAAAAAAAAAAAAAAAAGATTACATTGACAAGGGGCATAAACGGTAGTCTATTTACCTACCTTATTCCTTTCATTAAAAATCAATTTAAATGTATTGATAAACGTTGCATTCCATGACCCTCCCACAAAGATTTTTGCGCATGCTCATGACCCGTGATTTAGAGCAAGCGTTCTAGTTTGAAATTCTTTGTGTCGTTTGCGTCACACTTCTGCTCGTCCAAGCAGCATTTCATATAAGAAATAATTTCTATGATTACCAGGCCCTGAGGGAGGAGCTTGCAAGACAGAGGACAACCATGAGCTTGTACCCTGAGGCGGACGGCCAGACAGACGCCGGCCGCACCAAGGAGCTGGAGGACAAGATAAGCAGGTCAGCCGTTTGTGCATTAACCTTTGACCCTTGAATATTTTAACCTTGAAGGTGACAACAAAGAAAATCGAACACGGAAGAAACGGGAGGGAAAACGTTAGTTAAAAAAGATAGTTAATTATAGTTAACAAGCATATGATACTGTATTTGGTTTCAGCCAAAGGCCACAGTCATAGAGAACAGTTTAAGTTTAAAGCCATATTTTATGACTTTAGTTTATAGATGAAGGTGACAACCATAGATTATAACTACAGACCTGTTTATCGTCTGGTTAGTGTCAGAGTATTTTTCAGCTCTCAAAAACGTAGTTTCAAGCTCCAAAGAGAGGTTTGGTCAATTTGGGGGTGAGGAGGGGGGAGGAGGGTTTACAATCATAATACAAGGTGTCAGGAAATCCACTCAGCTGCTTATATACGTTAACATAATGATATATATAAGTTATGGTTCTCCGATTCTTTGAAGAATGTCATTCTTTTTGGATTGCTAGCGGTGCTAACACAAAAATTGTGGTAACTTTTTACTGATATTTTTTAAAAATTAAAAATAAACCAAAGAAATGAAAAAACTCCTGAAAACTTAGTTTTTTTAGGCTCATCGAAGTGTCATAGTTTTAGGCTAAAAAATGTACAGCAAAAGCATAGGGTTAAATAAGTCTCAGCTGCAGGTTACATCCAGAAGTTACTGCTACAGATCACAGCCACAGGTCACTGCTTTAGGTCACAGCATAGGTTAAATGTTACAGCCATAGGCTACTGCCGAAGGTCACAGCCATAGGACAAAGCTGCAGGCTACATGTTACAGCCACTGTATATTTGGATGTTTTTTATTCTGCCCCTGCAGGCTGCAGACCGAGTGTGCCAATTACAGGATGATAGCGGAGGAGGCTTACAAACACATCCTGGACATACAAGAGAGGGACATCGTGTCCAAGAGTCAGAACCTCAGATTGAAAGACTGGATGGAACTTTTAGAAGAGGTTTCCTTTTTGAATGGTTTTATGTGGTCTCATTCTCTTTACTATAGCACCATATTCATATACAGTTCCATATGGTGTTGTAATGTTTACTATAGAACCATATTCATATACAGTTCCATATGGTGTTGTAATGTTTACTATAGCACCATATTCATATACAGTTCCATATGGTGTTGTAATGTTTACTATAGAACCATATTCATATACAGTTCCATATGGTGTTGTAATGTTCTGTTTACTATAGCACCATATTCATATACAGTTCCATATGGTGTTGTAATGTTCTGTTTACTATAGCACCATATTCATATACAGTTCCATATGGTGTTGTAATGTTCTGTTTACTATAGCACCATATTCATATACAGTTCCATATGGTGTTGTAATGTTCTGTTTACTATAGCACCATATTCATATACAGTTCCATATGGTGTTGTAATGTTCTGTTTACTATAGCACCATATTCATATACAGTTCCATATGGTGTTGTAATGTTCTGTTTACTATAGCACCATATTCATATACAGTTCCATATGGTGTTGTAATGTTCTGTTTACTATAGCACCATATTCATATACTGTACCATATGGTGTTGTAATGTTCTGTTTACTATAGCACCATATTCATATACAGCTCCACATGGTGTCGTATAAACATATAGCATCATATTATTGTACATTTCCACATGGTGTTGTAATGTTCTGGACAGAATTACTTTTGTTTCATATAATTACATATAGTTTTATATATTAATAATGTACATCCATTTATCCCAAAGTTTAATCTAGTTTTATGCAGTCTTATTCCATTTTCATAATGTTGTTTACAGTAGGCCTATCATATTCAACAGATTCTTATATTTTAATATAGTTTCATGTAGTATATAGAGTGAGATTTTTAAAAATTTTATGGAACTGTTGATGTTACACTAGAAGTAACACTAGAAGTAAGAAATATTTGCTTATCAGATGCTCTTAATATGATTTCTATAAACTGATAGAACCCATGATGACCACGTTTGAATTTTGAGGTTGATGCATTCCACAGATTAAAAATAAAGTCCCCATGAGGCTCAGTCAGGAGGAGATGCAGAACGAAACAATTCGAAGTCTTCAGCAGGAACTACAGAAGGTCAGTGCGGTACACCAGGGGCAGCAAGTGGGACAAGTTTAATGTCCTTATGACTAGGGGAAGTAACTATGTGTAGCAACAAAAACAAAAAAGATTTCATAGTCAAGGGGCAGAAACTATAGTTTATTTATCTTCCTTATTCCTGTTATAGACTCTTAATTCTTTTTCACAGTGCCGATCACATCTTGAGAGTGATGAAACCATCTTTGCAGACAAGACAAGGGAGGTCAACTACTTGAATGAAACCATACAGGAAATGGTAAAAGATAGTTGCAGTTTTTTAGCCACAAATGTTCTTTCTATTTAAGATTCAATCACTGGCTTTGATTTTTTTTTTTAAAGTTCATTGTTATAAATTGTTATTGTTCTTAGCAGTTTTTGCTTAACATTTAAGTTTAAAAAATTCTTTTGAATTATTTATTACATGTTTTAGGTTTCTGATTAATTGAACTTTAAAAACATTTATATTTGCTTTATTTCTTACAATTTTTTTTAACTTGAATTTTTTTTAAATTTCTGCTTTGATGTGCGCTTGTGAAATTTAGGAAAAGTCCACAAATTATTTGGAGACCCAGCTGGAAGAGTTGACTCTGTTGTGCCAGCGGCAATCTGAACAGCTCATAGCACAACAGATCAGAATTGATGTACTTGAGGCACAGTTGAAGGTTTCTTGATTCATTCTATTTCTTTTTATGTAAACTCTGAATTTGGGGGTCATGTCATGGAGACGTTCATTGTACTATAAAGGAGCATGACAACTGCACCCATTGAATAAATAGACAGACATAGTTATTGAAATAACTTGATTTCTTCTTTCAAAAATCTTATTTTGTAATCTATCCTATTTTTTTAAAAATCAAGTATTTGAATTTCTTTAATTGTAACCGAGATCATTGCACCACATTTTTAGTTTATGGTATTAACATGTTGCATGTGTCAAAACAGATGCCTACAATACCAGCCACCAGCATTGATGAAACATCATCCTTACCATCACTACCGGCCTACTCCGGCAGACGGCCCAAATCTGTCCCTGCGCGCATGCACACAAATAAAGATGAGGTAAAAGTTATTCAACCTATGACTCTGTCATTTTAGAGTTGCAATGATAATTCTCAAAACGTTTGTCAGTTACACTGTAAAACAAAGTTTGATAATTAAATGGACATTTTTTTGAATTTGATATTAATATTCAGGATAAAATAATACTTTTTTTTTTTTACAAAACATTTTACTCCCACCACCAAAACTAGGCCAATCTTCTGCGTCCACCCTCTCGGCTGATCAAAACCAGCCCGGCCCTCTTCACACTAGAACGAGTCATGCAGAGTTTCAGAGCTCGGAGTCAGTTGCTGATTAGCAGACTGGAGGACTCTGATGAAGTCCTGCACCAGACGTTCAGTGATGATGAGGATCTGGAGGAGGATGAGGGAAGGAATCAGGACAAAATGAAGTTTGTTTTTAATTTGCTGCCTCATCTTATATAGAGTTTAACAGTTAATACTTCTGAATGGAAATTAGCGTCATTATTTAATGCACATCTGTATGCACTGTTATGCTATCAACATTGAGATAGTTCTGTCATACCATACTAGAGTCATTTTATAAAGAATTTAACAGTTTGGAAAACAGTTAACAAATTTGTATGGAAAATAGTGTCTTTATCAAATATCTGTATATACTGTTATCCTGTCTAAAGTGAGATAGTTCTGTCATACCATAGTAGAGTAATTTTATAACCAAATGTGATTCCCTAGTCACGCCATTCTTTTGGGAGTCCCTGAAGAAGTTTTTTTTTTATGCATACACACACATACATTAGATGGCAGGCTCAAAGAAGCATGATGTTTGTTTCACAGGACAGGCTCTCAAATCCAAAGACGTGACACATTCAATGTTAAGAGACCTGTCCAAAGCCATGAAGTCAACAGGTCACAAAACAGAGGAACCTTTCCAACAATGCCCAGCACGAATGGTACGTCACATGTAGGACAGCTGGTCAGAAACAGCATGTCACAAGTAGGATACCTGGTCAGAAATGGAATTATTGGGTAACAAATAAGATGTTGGGTGACTATGAACTTTGTCTTATTGCAAGTTGTCTTTGTTAACCTCTTTTTTTTTTTTCTTTTTTTTTTAAATTTATCATGATTCACAAAAATAATCATTTAGAACCAAAAGTAAATATTATTTTATTTTTTTTTTTAAATTTATCATGATTAACAAAAATAATTATTTAGAACTAAAAATAAATATTTATAAATAATAAATCTTTTTTTTTTTTTTTTAAATTTATCTCTAAGGAAGAAAAAAAGAAAATATTCATATTTAACATTGCAATCTCATGAGACTTGAAGAATTTTCAGTTTTTTAAAGAAAAAATGTGTAAGTCTCCACTTCTGAGAAAGCAATGAATATTTCCTTTTTGGTTTAGAGTCTTTTTTTTCCCCCATCAGGTAATTGTGAAATTACCAGGGCCAGCACCCACCTTGTTGAAAAACGCTCTGACATAAGCAGATCTAGCAACGAGAGTGGACGTCTCATCAACATGGATGTCCAGTCCAGTGCTGAGATTCACAGGAAACTTATCAAACAGTCCCAGCTGAAGGCTCTGGAGGCACATCAGAAGATCAGGGATCTGTCCATCAATATTAGGTCAGCTTGAGTTAGGGTTTTGCGGATCAGTTGTTTTTTTGTTGACAATTTCTTTTAAAGTGTTTTCATTTTTTAATGTGTTCAATACCGTTTGGATACAGTGTTACAGGAAATAAGCAACTGTGTCGCATGAACATCTTGCCTGAGGATGCAAAATTAAATAAATTAATTAATGATTCACAAACAATGTTTATTTTTAGGTAGGATACATACGCATATATATATGTATATCTTATGTAATTTAATTAATAATAAATTCATTTAATAAATGTGAATTTAATTTATACTTCTATGAATTTTTTGTTGTTGTACTGATCAAGGCATTTGCTGAAACACTTGTATTCTGTGTATTCATAATGAAAGCTTAACAAATATATTGATTTAATTGCACAAATTGTTTGTGCATCATTAATCTACTTGAAAGCTTTATCGCAGCCCAGAACTGTTATAACTAGTTCGTTAAATATATAAACAGCAAATTCTGCACATCCTAACAAATCTGTCTCCATTTTATTATTGATGTATCATTTAACTGAAATGGAAACCTAAATTTTGGAACACAATTTTAAGATAAAGTTTAAGGAAAGCTTGGATTAAATTTCTTTGGTCAGACCAATCAAACCATAAAAATTCATGAGAGAAATTAGAAGGAAAAAAATGTATTCATTTTGTGTCTTTTTAATCTGTTCATCTTTTAAGGATGAAAGAACAACTGATCAGAGAACTGGTCAGGTCAGAGAAAGATGCAGAGTTGATGAACAAACAGTATGCAGAGAAAATCAAAGGCCTGGAAAAGGTACACAAATAAGCAGAGACATTTAAAAAATAAAAGGATCTTGAAAGTCCCTGCTATGTTTGTCTAGCTCCATTTTGAGCAGCGTTACTTTAGCCTCTCTGACATGGTCAACAGCAAAAAAAAGTTTACTTTAGCCTAATTTATTTCAACTGCGATAGCAATGTATTTTGGCCTAATCCGACTTATTTTTTTTAGGAAAAAGAAGCTGCCAAGAAGGATCTGACAGAAGTTCAAAAGGCCCTGCAATCTCTGGAGACTAAAGACAAATCGGAAATCTCCAACATACAGAAATTAGAAATGTAAATTGTGATTTATTTATATACATTTTAAAATCTTCACTTGGAATGTACAGATTTCAAATTATTTTCTCTACTGGCGACTTGAAGTATGTATAACTAGACTCTATAAATATCAGTTACTTAGAGAAATCCTCCAAGTAAATTATCCCCTCGCTCTTCCGAAAAAATAACAATTATTTTCCATTTTTAAATTAAAATGTCAAACTGTTGTTTTTTTATAATTAATTTTGTATTTTATTTGTTTGTGTCTATGGATTTTATCACAAGTCTTTCTCATCTCCTAGTCAATCAATACATCAGCTCTGGTCAAACAATTTTGTCCTCATGATTTACATACTTTCACAAGGTTTTTAAACAAAATTAATTCCATCCTCAGTGACTATAAAAAAAAGATTGAGGAAGCAAAAGCCAAAGTTTCAGCCCTACAGAAAAAACAAAAAGAAACAGAAAAAGTTGCCAGCTTTGCCCACCAGCATGAGAAGAAGTAAGCCAAAGTCACTTTTTTTAGAACAGGTTTTTTTCCCCTTCAAATTAAATAAAATTTTGTCTCATTACGTAAAAATTTCAATTTATATGCTGTTATAACTAAAATATTTTCTTAACCCGTTTTTTTTGCTGATGTTATTTATAGAATTCAGGACTTGGAGTTGGCCATAGACAGGATGAAACAACAGCAGGAAACTCTGCAAAAAAAGCTGAAAGAAGAGGTTGATCAGAAAGCAAGGCTGGAGGTAAGGCCATATTAAGTCTATTTTCAAACAAGTTTTACAAAGATTAAATTTTTTAGTAATTATTATTATTTTTTCGTCAAATTTGTTTTTTGAAAACATTTTTAAAAGACTTTCAAGTGATTAACATTTAGATGATGATATACTGTGGCCATCGGATTATTTGTTTATATAAACCAATTCTGTCTAACCTTTTTGACTCTGTGGGCCAAAATTGTTTTCCTTTGAACCAGACGTCTCAAAAGAAAGATTTAAAAAAAAAAAAAGAAATGCTTTCAAATTTCCTATACGTTTTTTTCTTACCATATTCTTTAAGAGTCACGTGTTAGCATTATCAGCCCATCATGTTATTGAAGCTAATAAAAGCTGTAGTACTTTTTTTTTTAAAAATATCTGGCTTTGATTATCGTACTTGCAATGTTTGGTTGGTATTCAGTAACAGATCCCCCCTCATCAGATTTCCTAAATGTTCATCAGTCGGAGCCGTGCAATTTTTTTTTACTTGTTGTTGGTCATGGCAGAGAGTCCAGCTTCACGCTGTATTCTCTTGATTTTGTTTCTACTGGGTAATCTTTGTAGAATCTGTATGCACTGACTTGTAGGGTCTCAGCAAGATTTCATAAAAGAACTAGAAGTCTGAATTACTAAGTACCGGTTTCATTTTGTCTCAAACTTACAATCTCTCCCCATAACTCCCCATAACCTGGCTAGAATGCTTTTAATTTTATCTGGTTCACAAACCCCCCCCCCACCCCCACCCCCCACCCCCTCTCGATGGCCACAATCGTTTGTTATACCGGTTTCATCTTGGCTCAAACTTACAATCTCTCCCCATAACTCCCCATAACCTGGCTAGAATGCTTTTAATTTTATCTGGTTCACCAACCCCCCCCCCACCCCCACCCCCCACCCCCTCTCGATGGCCACAATCGTTTGTTATGCCTTTAGTACCAAAAGATCTCATCTGGGTTAATCTGACCAGAGGACTTCCTTTCTTCCTGTCTATAAAGCGTAGTTGTTAACCCAGGGTGCTTAGTTATCCAGTTCATCTAAACCAGTTCCCGTTGTGTGTGCATGGACATTTTTTATATGAACAGCCAGCTACACATCAAGTTACCGTACTGTTGGTTTCTCAATCTATCTTTTCCAATGCCGTTAATACCTGGTAATAATAATTATACCTGGTTTCTGCAACACCTCCCTAGTGCAGGCAGCGAAAAGAAGAAGACACTAGTTTCCAATTTCATGTCACCCCCATGTTCCCGAATTGTTGACCTGCTGATGCTCTTAACAGAAATTACTGCTACCTGTCAAACCCTGTGAATTCCTTCCAAGCCATGACTTCTCCTCTGCCCTTATGCATTTTCTGAACAATTCTCAACTTATGAATGTTGTTTGAATTTGTTTCCACTTAACTTGAGTATTTTTTACATCCATAATAAAAAATATTGCTCAAGTTCTGGTGGGCCATTTAAAATAAGTCACATGCTGGATAGCACTGATATAGATCTTAGGTTTCATAAGTACTTATAGAAAAATTATCTTATGTGTAACTTATTTCTTTTAGGTGTCATTATTTATCTAAAATCATAAGTGACTTATATACTTATAAATAAAAAATATTATGTGTCTTAATTTATTTACCAAACTCTCTGGTTCATTATTTTTTAATAAAAATTTAATGTGACATGCCTTACTTATAGAAATCGTTGGTTCATTATTATTTTGCCAACAGAAAGAAATGCAGCGGGAGGTGCAGAGAGTTAAGGACCTTGAGATCAGGGATGAGCAGACACAGAAAGTGTTGAAGAGAAAAACTGAAGAGCTCCTGTCTGCCAAAAGACGTCTCAGGTCTGCGTCGGGTGTCCTTCCTCCAATCACAAGGTCAGTTGCCTCACTTTTAAGCTGTCCACAAAAATTGGCATGTGGGCTTGTGTACAACTCTGTCATTTTTAACTGATAAGCCATGACATTTTTAACTGATAAGCCATGACATTTTTAACTGATAAGCCACGACATTTTTAACTGATAAGCCACGACATTTTTAACTGATAAGCCATGACATTTTTAACTGATAAGCCATGACATTTTTAACTGATAAGCCATGACATTTTTAACTGATAAGCCATGACATTTTTAACTGATAAGCCACTGTGCATTTTAATTTTGGTGAGTGAAATCGGCTCAATATATTTGACTGTTGCTTACAGTGAAGAGCAAGATAAAATTGAGGAGCAGAGGAAATGGGTGGATGCCGAGGTGGAGAAAGTCTTGGAGCAACGGAGGCAGAATGAGGAGCTTGAACAGGTCAGTGGGCATTTTGTCTTAAAGCAATCGGACAACATTTTGTTCATTTATCATCGTATAATTTCAAGTTTATGGGTTATTAGTTGAGTTCTTTGAAAAAAAAAAAAACAAATTTCCTCTTTAGTAGCAACAGTAAGAGATTATTTTAATATAAAGAAATGTTCACTAAATAAATAGAGATTTTTAACAAAAAATCACTCCCATTACTGGGGTACTCTAACCTGTAGGTCTATACCTGAGCTGTAGTTGTGAAACATATTTTTAATAATGAAGAAATGTTCACTAAATAAATAGAGATTTTTAACAAAAAATCGTTCCCATTACTGGGGTACTCTAACCTGTAGGTCTATACCTGAGCTGTAGTTGTGAAACATATTTTTAATATAAAAAAAAAAATACTCTCAACAATTTAATGAATATCACTGTTTATAAAAAAAAAATTACTTTAGTGAAACTGTGTTATAAAATAATGCAAAGTAAGAACCTCATGTTTGTTTAAGGAACTGAGGAGAAGGGAGGCAATCATAGCCAAGAAAGAAGCCATTCTGGCAGAGAAGAGTGAGCTAGAGATGAGGAAAATGAGGTCAAGTCAGGCACTCAACAAGGTCAGTTGCAATTCATGTAAGGCCAAGGTCATGGGATGTGAGGTTGGCCTCATTTAAATAATTGTATTACTGTCTGAATTTTTATTTTTCGCTTTGGTTGACTTGGATTGTCTCCCATCTTTGAATGATTGCCTCCCCTGTCCTACAGAGTATGCTGTCCCTGTCCTCAAAGCTGGACACGGTGGAGAGAAAGCTGGACGAGAAGAAGAAGGAACTGCCAGAGGTGACGGAAGACAGGAAGTTGCAGGTGAAGGAGGAGATCCACAAGCTGAGGCACACGAGGGACAAGCTCAACAAACAGCGGGCGCAGCTGGACGAGAAACTGAGCGAGGGGAAACTTTTGTCAGTGGAGGAGGAGAGAAGGTAAGGCATTGTGTGTTTAGCGGGAGGGTAGTGTTAGAAGGGTCTGTTTAGTGGACGTCTAGTGTTAGAATGGTTTATTTAGTGGGTGTGTAGTGTTAGAATAGTCTGCTTAGTGGGAGTGTAGTGTTTGAATGGTCTATGTAGTGGGAGTGTAGTGTTGGTATGGTCTATTTAGTGGGAGTGTAGTGTTGGTATGGTCTATGTAGTGGGAGTGTAGTGTTAGAATGGTCTGTTTAGTGGGAGTGTTGTTGTGGCAAATGGAGGAGAGGAAGTAAGGCAGCTAGTGTTCAGTGGGTGTGTTCAGTGGGTGTGTTCAGTGGGTGTGTACTGTTGGCCAGTGGAGGAGAGCTGTTTAGTACTGGAATTTTTGGCGATGTTGGAACATGGGAGTTGCACCTGCCGTGACATCAAAACTGAGATGTGTATCATGAAATCTCACCTTTTTTTTTTCTTTCTTCTTCAGATTGATAGAAATGGATGAGGCTATTGAAGCCCTGGATGCAGCCATCCAATACAAAGATGAGAACATCCACATCCGCCAGATGGAAGTCAGACAGTCATCTCAAGCTCTTGCACAGGTGTGAGACATTTTCTGTCTATTATTATGTAGAAACTTTTGCCATGGACCACAATTATCATGGCCTGAAATTGAATGTAATATGGGTGATTTATAAGGGGATAGAGTAAAGTAACAAAGGTTAATGGAATAGCAGCAGCTACTTAATTTGAACACTGGGCTCATGTGCCCTGGGGGGGGGGGGTATGCACAGTAAGCCAATTCTGACCATTTTTACGAGCTGAGATAGAGTAAAGTAACAAAGGTTAATGGAATAGCAGCAGCTACTTAATTTGAACACTGGGCTCATGTGCCCTGGGGGGGGGGTATGCACAGTAAGCCAATTCTGACCATTTTTACGAGCTGGCTTGTGTTGAGCTGGCTTGCGTTGAGCTGGCTTGTGTTGAGCTGGCTTGTGTTGAGCTGGCTTGTGTTGAGCTGGCTTGTGTTGAGCTGGCTTGTGTTGAGCTGGCTTGCGTTGAGCTGGCTTGCGTTGAGCTGGCTTGTGTTGAGCTGGCTTGCGTTGAGCTGGCTTGTGTTGAGCTGGCTTGTGTTGAGCTGGCTTGTGTTGAGCTGGCTTGTGTTGAGCTGGCTTGCGTTGAGCTGGCTTGTGTTGAGCTGGCTTGTGTTGAGCTGGCTTGTGTTGAGCTGGCTTGTGTCGGGTCATTTTAGTTTCCTTTGGAACTCTTCTGTCGACAGAGTGAAGAAAACTTAATTCAGCGCCTCAACTCCCTGACCACGGTTGAAATCCGCGCCCTGCTTTCCAGATACTTTGACAAAGTGGTCTGCCTGAGAGACGGGGAGCGGAAACTTCATCTCAAGTGCAGTGAAATGGAGGTACGAAGTCAGAAGTTTATTTTCTTTCAAATTTAGAATTTTTTTTTTTTTTTATCTTTAATATTATTGTAAATAGAATATCATTCTCCATATCAGTGGTGTACAATCTTGGGGTTGTAACCCATTTTGGGGTGTTACAAGGATCTTTCCCCAATTTTTAGTAAATTGGGGGTCCCCATAAATTCTTAGTGGGGTGGCCCTCAAAAAAATATTTGAGCACCACTGCACCACACAATAAAGAGCTAATATTCCTCATTTAGGAGAAATTATAAAGTGTTGTCTCCCATAAATAAATTCAATATTTTGGAAAATGACTAACAATCTGATACAGACCATTCTTTAGAAAGCACATGTACAAATTTAAAAAAAATATACATCATAAATAAAATGTACACAGTTGTGGGCATAAACTTCCTACACTTATTAAATATGTTCTAAGATTAGAAATAGACTCTGAATTCAGCGTTTCTATGTGGATTTCAAAGGAAATAAGAATTAGAAATTTACAGAGTGTGTATAAAGTTGGTTTATTTAAATTCAAGATGTTCGAAAAGGCCCGACACTAGGTTAATGAATAAAATTATACCACTGAAGCCAGATCTTTATTTGTGGTGCAGGTTTCAAGGCACACATCACAAGTATTTTTGACCTCAGTGATGTCATGTCTTCCTACAGGTGAAAACTGATGAGCAAGAGCGCCTCATCCGGGAACTGGAAGGCGCACTGCAGAGGTCAGCACTGGAGCTGGACAGGAAGTTGACACAGCAGCAGAGGGAGTATGAGCAGAAGATCCAACTACTGATGCACCAGCTGGCCGAGATGGGAAGTGAGACGAACGGCCCGGCGACGGAGCTCAGTAAAGACAAGTGAGACATCTGCTTTGTCTGCGGAACTTTTTTCTATTTGGTTTTATCACACATTTTCACCATTTAGTCCAAATGCAATTTTTTTTTTTTTTACTATTTCATTCACAAGGCTTGAACCCAACATCATCCTTTAAAAATAATACATTGTTTATTTTTACTATGAAATTGTTTTTTTTGCATTTTTTTTCTATGCTCGCTAGTTTTGCTAGTGCTCATGTGCTGTTTTGGTTGGCTTTGTTTCATTTAAATTTTGAAGTTAACTTCAAATGAATGCACACTTATATTCACTTGTTTTTCCCCAGCAAAATACTCAACCTGGAAAAAGATCTTTACTACTACAAGAAAACAGCAAGAGATTTGAGGAAAAAAATTAAAGAACTCCTCAGCAACGGCATCATCTCAAGTCAGGGTTAGTGTTTTTACAGTAGTGACGTGACAACCTCAGAATATTTACATTTCTTTCAACATTTGACAGCACACATCATGCTTTCACATCAGACAGGAAGCAGATAAATATTCACTTTTGACAGCTAACAAAAAAGGAAATATTACAACATTTTACAGACAACATTTAAAAATATTGCCAGGGGAAGCTAATTTAAAATGATTCCCTGACTAATTATTGTTGTAAAATGTGTTGTTGTGTCTTGTTTTTTTGTTCATGAAGTTGTGTTAGCTATTTCTTTCATAAAGGAAACAGAAAATAAAAATGCACTTTAGAAGTGTTAAATTTTTTTGTAGAAAAAACAACAAACAATCTCACAAGAAAAACGAGTCATCGTAGATATAATTTTTTTTTAAAATGAATGACGTTTGCATTTATTTTCTGCCCTCAACAGCTGCTGAAGACGTTGGACTGGTCAGCATGTCTGCTCAAAGTATTGACTCTGAGGTGGCCACCCCGAGGTACAGCGTCCAGTCACAGCCCAACCACCAGCAGAATCACCACCACCATCACCACAACCACCAGCCCCGCCAGAACCACACTGGCCCCAGGAACACATTAAACAGGTTCACATCATCAACCGCAACAGTGCTATATTAAACTACTTAGGCTGCTGAGCTGACGTTGAACTAAAAAAAAAAAAATTAACACAATTCTTGATTTTAACAAAGTCCCATAAAAAAATGTGTTAATTATAAATTTGTGAAATAAATTTACAGTAGACATTTCTTATTTTACATATCTTATTACATTTATTTATAATGTTACCTGCACTTGAGGCTCTCAGTAAATAACGAAATACCTAAGACTGGTAGCAAATCTGGAATAAAAATTTCAGTGTTAACAAAAAAGTATGTGAAATAACATACTATTAATCGTTGCCAGATATTATTAAAGACTGGCTTAAGTTTGAATTTTTATGTGCACTGTGTATAATCTCATGTGTCATTTTATAAAATTATTTCTTTCAGATCCAAGGAGAATTCAAATGGTAGTGCGGCTCCCGACGCAGAACATACTTCGCGACCTACATCCTCCCGAGCTTCGGTTGGAGCATCGGAGGGTCCAAACATCACCACATCATCCCGCCCCTCATCACGCACACATCATTCAGCATTCCAGGAGCCCCACACCAACACAACTCCCTTAAAGATATCCAGACGCGACCTAAGACCCATGTCAGAAGCAGAAGTTTCCCTCCGCAGGTCCAACCTGTCCACCAGAAGTCACACTCAGACACCCCGAGGTGAGCTCAGCTTACGCATTTAACTACCTATCATATAAATTTTAATTAAATTACTTTTATATTGCTATGACCGCAGGGTGAACGTGACGGGCAATTTTTATGATTTTTTTACAGCGTTTGCTTTTTTAGAGACCAAAAACGAATCACTGATAATATGAGTTATATTACCACTGAGGTGAACAGATTTTTTTAAAAATTAAATTTTGTAACTAATTAGAAAAAGTTTGACAAAATACTAATAGGTTAAAAACATGTGACACAAATGCAGGGTGCTAAGACAGTTGACAGTGCAGGGTGCTTAGACAATTGTCAGTGCAGGGTGCTAAGACAGTTGACAGTGCAGGGTGCTTAGACAATTGTCAGTGCAGGGTGCTAAGACAGTTGACAGTGCAGGGTGCTAAGACAGTTGACAGTGCAGGGTGCTAAGACAGTTGACCAATCTTTCAATAAATTAACACAAACATCAAACAGCAAAAGATAATGCAAGATAAAAGTCCAAACCATTTATTTTCAGATTCCTTAGAAGATGGAGGTCCTTATCCCTGGGGATAACTACCTGGATCCCCGCTAGTGACTGGATCAGTTGTTCCGTCACAGGACCCTGTAAAGTTTTGCCATCACAGATAGAGATCGGCCTCTACGGTTTGATGATAGGAAACTCTTGGAAAAATCAACGCCTCTTGAAACCCATTTGCTACTGTTCCAGAGCATTAGCTTTTTTTTAAATGGTGGCCGGTTGATAGATTTTGTAACGAAGTCAGATGTAAAAACATATCGTCCCCGATCTTACACACACACGTTTTCTTTTGCCGTCCTTATACTACGTATTGGTGTTGTCTCCCATAGCTGAACTCTTAGGTTGTGACCTGTAAAGTGTTCTTATTTAACGGGTGACAAAGTGTGTCCTGACAACCTTCCCTTGATTTTTTAAATTGTTTACCAAATCATTAATTCCATTTTGAATAAGACTTCTGGTAAAGCACCAGAACAGAAATGGATGAATATATTAAGTGCCATGCATTCAATACTTTTTTTGGCCACTCAATGCAGGTTACCAATTTAAAAAAATATGATATATGCATAAATGTGTGTGTGTGTACATCGCACGGTCTCTGCCGTCTTATTTTGTTGTGACGCGAAATATTTTAATTTAAATATTTTTAGAATGTTGATACACATATTTTATTTTTACTTCTAGAGCGAATTTCAATTACTCTACTTCATTCTACTTACGCTGAGATTATGAGTATAAAAAACCAGCCTTATTTCAGAAGGATGTCTTCAAATGGCCAGGTTTTCTTTGATTGAACTGTGGTTTTTTAAAAATCTGCTACTGTCAGTTAATAAATAAGTTTCATGTCAAGAAAGTTCTCCCAGTAGATCTTCATCTAGTGCAGAGATTTCAAGCAACTGAAAAGCCATTTCGAATGATTTATGCAATTATATTTTCATTAAGTTAAAAAAACAAAAACAAAACAAATTTATGTACATTCCAAGAATAGATGTTTGTGAATATTGACACATTTTTGTACAGCTGGAGTGGTGTGAATGCAATCGTGTACAAGTTGCTTCTTGTTTTAACACAACAAAACTTGGTGGAGAACTCATCCCATAGCCCACATTTGATATGATAGCTTAAGTGGCACATGTTATCTACTTTTAATTGGAGTGTGTTATCTACTTTTAATAGGCGCTGGCCATTTACTTTTAATTGGCACCGGCCATTTATTTTTAATTGGCACTGGCCATCTAGTTTTTCATTGGCACTGGCCATCTAGTTTTTCATTGGCACTGGCCATCTAGTTTTAGTGGCCCTGGCTATCTAGTTTTAGTGGCACTTGGTCTACTTTTAAGTGACACTGGCCAACTAGTTTTAGTGGCACTAGCCCTCTACTTTTAAGTGGCACTAGGTATTTACCTTTAAGAGGCACTGGCGATCTAAAGGGACACTGGCCATCTACTTTAAAGTGGCACTAGCTATCTACCTTTAATTGGCACTGGCCATCTACCTTTAAGTGGCACTGGGGTATCTACCTTTAAGTGGCACTGGGGTATCTACCTTTAAGTGGCACTTGCCATCTAGTATCTGTGCCACTAACAACTGCAGGGAATGGACAAAACATTATTCTCTCTACTGCAGCTCCAGATAAGAATGTTTCATCTCTCCTTACATTAGCTATCTTTCAGTTTCCTTATCAGCCATTAAAACTGTGAATAGATCTGTACATTTTTTACATGCAGCAGTAGTCTACGATACATTCCAAATTAACAGAGATATTGTAGGATCTACTAGTGTCCAAATTAGTTCAATATCACATCATTGCTATGTCTAAATTTTCTTTGTGTATAATATTGTTTTTTGTTTTTGCATAAGCCCTTCATACAATGCTTTTTTTTTTTGTCATTGGCCAACAGTGCTGTGGCAAGAGGCGTGCGAGCGGCTTCCCAAAAAGCATGCCATGCCTCCATTTTCACTGCCATAAATGGTGATGCCCAATAATTCTGAAAGCAGTCGCCAAGTTTGCTTGCCACGGTAATATAGGCCACCTACATGTGTACTACACAGCAATGTTGGCTACATATGTGTACTGCATGGTAATGTTGGCTACCTATGTGTAGTACACAAATGTCAGCCCCCTACGTGTGCTACACAGTAACGTTGGCCACCTCCATGTACTACACAGCCATTTCGGCCACCTATGTGTACTACACAGCAATGTCGGCCACCTATCTGTTTACTACACATATTTACACAAAATCTTGTTTTTTCTATCTTATAAAACTAGTGGCGTACAGAGGGGTGGTCCGCCCGGGTGTCCCATTTTTCCTTTATATTGCAGGCGGCATTTTTGGCCAAGGGATGAGTTGTTTTTTTTTGGTTGAAGTGTGCGGCAAAAAGCTTGGCCCTAATCCTAGCCATTCTTCTGTATAAAACAAGACGTCCTATAACTTATCACTGAAATGTTTATTTTTGTAACACAGTGAAAAAATATTCAGGTCCTTTATCGGACCCTTGGTCAACTCTCTGTGTTTAGTCATTTACTGTAACATGTTTACGGTACTATTTTGTAAACATATTATTATATTACAAGCCGTCCACATCTTTACACAATTTATTTTATTTTTTTCCTTTCTTCCCCCCCCCCCCCCCCCAACTGTTGGGGGGGGGCGCGGGGCATTTTCAGGCGTTCCAGTTGATTTATTGTTGGACATATTTTTTTGCTGGTGAGGGGGGGGGGGGCGATATAGCTGAAAGAAACCCTGGTTGCCAGGTAGGCATTTGACAAATCAATATTTAAAAAAATACTAAATATTTACCTCTGTAAATTTATATTAAATTTTGCTTCTTGTCTCAGAAGTCATCTGTATGCCATTTGTATATAGATAGACTGATAGTCATTGTCATTCCGAATTATTGGAAGAAATTATTATTTTTTTCTATGAAGCACATACTGGCGACTTTTTTTTTCTTATTTTTTCGAATATGAACATTTAATAAATAGGTCTGTCAATCAGTTGTTTACTTTTGTGGGACAAGGTGTCTATTTTTGGGGAACAATTATCCAGAACCCAGGCCAGCTAGCTAGGTACATGCCTCCATCATCAGGGAGTGGGGGGGGGAGGGGGGCAAGATGACCCCAAGCTAAAGTTTTAGTTTAACTAATTTGTTAAAGTTAGTGTGCAGCCTGTGAGATCATTCTGTGGCTTATAAGTGAAATGAGCTATTCCAGGGGGGGGGGGGGGGGTTGGTGAGCTATTCCAAAAGTTGATGGAGTGTTGTGAGTTTTTCAAGAAGAAGGTTTTCTATGATGGATATAAGAGTTTTTTTGTTTTTTTTGTGTGGTCATTAAGTTAACTGTGACCTAAATTAGAAAAAATGTGATTCTTTTACGCCTGACATTGCTCCTGTTTGCATTGTGCCCATGGTAGTGACTTTAGTCGGCAGCAGAAATGTGTTGGCACAAACAAGGTCCTGTATAATAATGAATGTGGTGTCCTTAGAACTAGAACATTTTTGTTAAAAAAAACTTTGTGATTGTGATCTTTACCAAATATCTCCACAAGAATATAATAAAAATCCAAAATATCTTTAATGAAAATGTGTTAATGTGTTGTTTATAGAGCTTTTCTCACACCAAACCCCCCCACCCCCCTTTTCCTTCCCACACACACACACACATCCTTTTTATAATTAGTTAAATTTTACTACTGATGTTGAGAAAAATAATTCTCTCTATGAAAAAGTAGGCATTTGTGTATCTTTTTGTTTAAACCCATTCTCAAGCGGTCTCAAACTCTCACACTACAAGTGCCCCTTCAGTTACTTTATTACGTATGCATTTTTACCATGGCAGGGGCACAGTTTGTTGATAAGAACTTTCCATTCATCTTGGTCCTGTGCGTTCCTTTCCAGTTGCTTACAGATGTAAAAAAAAACTACATTGTGAAGAGACTTCATAAGAGAAACATAAGCTATGTCAAGTACATTAAGTGGAATGAAAATCCCAGTCCCCCCCCCCCCCAATAAAAAGCCACCAGCAAAGAAAAAACCCCCCC
>CAXITT010000547.1:151700-177643 GCA_964033795.1 Lymnaea stagnalis
CCCCCAAATTACATAAGTCAGCTATTTATTTCTTAGCAACAAAAAAAAAAAAGTACACAATTCCCAAGCATTCCTGCAAGACTTGAGGCCTGAATGTAAACAGAAATCCAGATATCTAAAACATGTATTTTTTTACATGTATTTCCTCATTGTTTGCGAATTTGAAGATAAGGCCTTTACACACTTGTTTCTTTAGTGGGGGGGGGGGCGCGTTCCTTATATGTACTGCTATACAGGGGTAATCCCTTCCAATTCTGCTCTTGCTGGTCTCTTGGCACTGCAGCTCTCTCATTTATTCTACTGATCTTCCCGGCTTTGTCAGACACAAAATAAAGCTTATGTTCAACGTTTTAAAAATTTTAGATTTTTATGCCCGTGAAATGTAGGATAAGATATGGAATGGTTGACTTACTGAACAGGCATATTTATTTTACTATATAGTTATTACTCAGATTACATTTTTTTCAGATTATGATATGTGGTAGAAAAGTATAAATGTGCCCCCCCCCCGCCCCCTTTTTTTTAAAATTAAATATATTTAATTACACAGTTCTATGAAGAAAAGATCTGGCTTTTCATTTTTGTTTTGACATTTTATTAAATTTGCAATATTGCCAATCAGGGGTCCCCCCCAACCACTGGGCCGGGGACCAGAATGGGTCAGTGTTCTATTAGGAACTGGACAACATGGTTCCCTTAGGTGAGCATTTTTTTTGCGCTTGATTCAAACCAAAAACCTGGTCAGTGGTGCCAAAAAGGAAGGGGACAGCTGAATTATACATCTAATATAAGATCAAATGACCCATGGTGTCCCGTGTAGGCATAAAGTGAGCTTGGGGTTTCCTCAGGCAGTAGGTCCGGTCCTATGGGTATGACCAAAATCAAAATCTGGTCCCTAGGACCCAAAAGTTTGAATACCCTTGCTCTGTGAGGCACTTTGAAGCAACAGGAAAAAAAAAAAAATTTATTTAACATAATATACATAACAAAACGTGTCTCCTTGCATTAAAACCTATAAATTTTTATTTCAACATCCCATGAATCATATTTTTCATAAATTATAAAATAAAAAGTGCATAAAATAAAAGTTGCAATGGTCAAACAGCATCAATATCAACTAACATGAAAAAAAACATTCAAACTCTTGCATTGTTGGGAATGCTGCGAGCTGGTGAGGAGCTGATACATGTGGTCAGTAGGTGGGCCCAACTACAAACACAAAAAAAAGATTGCAGAGGTGGCACAACCAGATACAAATTATTGGAAACACTGACAGGGCCCCCCCCCCCCCCCTTTTTTTTTTAACTTTTCAATTTCAACCCTATAACATTGCCAGACACGTGAAACAACCATTTGCCAATATATATCTTTTAAAAAAAAACTATGAAGAAATTAACATTCTAATATTAGCAAATAATTTATCACAAGTTTGCACATGAAAATATTGGAATAATTAACAACAGCTTTTCTACCTGCGAGAAACATTGACTTCTCATGGGGTCACACAGAAAAAATAAATAAAGTCATTATGCAGAGATTAATTAACTTGGTTAACAATGTATAATTATTATTATTCATATTTAAAAAAAAAAATAGTTATTCAATCACTCCAAAGGGGGTTTAGTAACATACCAGCAGAATGAAATTATACTTCACACAAAGAATGCTGTTTAAAATACACCTTCCAATATTTGATAATACAATGTCAAACACAAGTAGTTGGCAGGGAAACAAAATAAATACATGAATATAATCATTCAGGTTATACAATTATTTCTGTTCATATAAAATTTACAATGATTTTTTTTTAAAAGTAATCTATGGGGTACATAATAAGTCTTGTAAAACAGGGTAGCCTTGGGTTGCCACCTACTTTTTAAAATTCAGGTTGGTTCTGAAATCATGTTTGTTGAATCTAAACTCGATTCCATTCAGTTGAGTCGGTCTTATTAAAACTGACCCAATTGTAAAGTTTTTAAAATTAAACTTATACTTTTTACTCTGGATAATTTCTTTCCTCCCAATTCACCGTAGCGTCATCCGATCCATGTTCACTTAGCCGAACCATGACAAACGCAAATGATATGCAAACGGAAATATGATAGGAATCGATCCTTTTGGTCTTTTTCTCTCCAAAAATAAATATTTGTTTGCTACTTGGTGGTATCCCATTAAACTTTTTGGCTTCACAAAAAGAAAATGCCAGAATCAATAAAAAAATAATTAAGTTAATTTTTATAATTGAGCCAGCAGACAAACTGGCAACATAGGAATTTTTTTTTTTTAAATAAGACCTCGCCACAGACACAAACAAAAATCTATTCTGAAAAAATAAGAAGGGGGGTCAGCGAGGATTGGTTGTAGTTTGATGGTAAACTTCCAGGCCAAGTCCACACAGGACTGTGTGTCTCTTAATGATGAATTTCACTCATTAATGAAGGATTTTTTTTATTTGCACCTGTATGTAAAACAAGGCTTGATCTGACAGCCCTTAGGGCTAAATTTTTTTGGTTAAAATACACACACCGTCAGAATGCATACACCAATAAATATACAGAAAACACACACTGACAGCACTAAATTCTGGTGGAAAAAAAAAAAAAACACCATAATTTTAGTGGGCCGTCCTGGTTCATTTAGTTCCACGTGCATCAAATTGACAAGGTGTAATTTATTTTTCTGGAATATAAAAACATTACTTTTGCTATAAATTATAAAGTGCGCATACATTAAATGAATCCAACTTTATTTTTCTTTCATTTCTTAGCTACTTTGTGACATTTTAAAGTAACTTGTGAAACAAAAACACTCACACACAAAAAAAAGAAAGAAAAGGGGAATCATTTTGTTTGATGTTAAGTAGCGTCTTGTCCAGGTATGCACTTGTTACCATCCATGAATGCAAGGCAGCCAAAACACAGTAAGGTATCTAAGCGATGTGGTGCCTGGGGTAAGCCCAGTCAGATCAGACCTTAACATCCCTTACCATACCCCAGTTTCTCATTTGAAATGGCAACCCGGGGGCGCACGGGGAGGGGGGTTGGCATGCGCCCGTCTTCCCCTGCCTAGATGCATCTCTGCCTGAACGTAAGGCACTTGACCATTTCTGTCTCTCCTTCTACAGGTAAGTTGTGTGAGGTAGGTGAACGTAACGTCAGGTAGATAATGACCACCACAAGTTTCATTGTCGACACGCTAAAAAGCTTTCCTTGTTGAAATAAAAAGAGCGCCATTAACAATGACAATGTGTACGAGTCTATTAACTACTGTCATCGTTCTGTCTTACAAAGAGCAACAAAAAGCATTTCATCTTCACTGACGGATGTACATTTTTAAAATGGGTTAGAAAAATTCTGTTCCATCAACCAATCAAGAGTTCAGCATTTAAAAAAAGTTTTAAAAATGGAGTCGTAGGTGGGCCGGCCTTGTTAAGCTGTACCCGATGGTTAGGGTGCTCATTATGTGAGACAATACATTTTTTTTAAAAAAGTTATTTTTTGGTTAATACATGTAACATCTAGCTTCAGTTGAAATACTAATCACTTTAGAAAAAATAAAATAAAAGAACATCTGGTAGAGGAGCAGGCCCCCACCACTGTGCTGCTCAACCAGCCTTAAACCAGGGCACGCTGCAAAGCAGCCTACACACAAAAATCCCCTCACCCCAGGGTGATACTTCATGCAACATACATGACAAAAGATTCAGTTGAACTATAGAAAGTCCTAGTGACCTAATGAAGAACTATTCATCTCTGATACATTTCTTATGTAAGTACCTGACACTAATGATGCTATAATTTATAAATGTTTCCCACAGCTAAACAACGTATGAATACAGGAAAGCTTTGGAACATCAACGAAACAATGGGAGATTTAAATACTTTTTAAAAAATTGCATAACAATTAAAGAGAACAAAAATTTATAAAAGACGCATAGCATTAATACTTAAACCTTTGAATGATCAAACATTTTATTTATTTACAATAATCAAATGGAATTTTAAGCCAATAAAATGTATTTGGATTGGGGATCTGGATACCATATCACTCTTGGCTTAACAGATAACATGTGGATTCACTACAGTTTTAGCTGTAAAGCTAAAGGACACGATATGCTCAAGCTTGAATTGGGGGACATGATACATCATTGAATGGTATAAAACCTTCTTCAATGAAGATAACCTGAAGGTCAGCAATGATATCACATGAAAAAACAGTGAAGCTAGCTCCCAGGGGAGGTTATTCTAGTACACTGGTGTATGTAAAGTCAGAGAAGAGACCCAAATTCATGGTGCAAGGTCAGAGAAGAGACCCCAATTCATGGTGGAAGGTCAGAGAAGAGACCCCAATTCATGGTGCAAGGTCAGAGAAGAGACCCCAGTTCATGGTGCAAGGTCAGAGAAGAGACCCCAGTTCATGGTGCAAGGTCAGAGAAGAGTCCCACTTTGTGCTTTAGCATGTGGTGTGCTGTAGATAATTTGACTCAGCAACCATAGAGAAGTAGGATACGCCGCTCCACTTGAACAATCATTTCTCTAAAACACCATTACCTGTGCAAGGGGGGGTCTCAAATAAACACTGACCAAAAAAAAACTTTCTGAGTTTTATCACAAGGCCTTCATTCTGTCACATTGTATATTTTGTTGTCTGCGTCCCCTTTAGGACACTTTGAAATTTTCCTCATTTAACCCTGATTGCATCTTGGCATTTGCGAACCCCATGACTTCACTGCATAGAAAACGTCAACTTATTTATGATCTTCTCCTCCTGCATGTTGGTCAATATCCATTATCCACACAGCCAGTGGCATAGTAATGTTGGGAGGTGTGGGGTAGGTCATCTACCCCTGGAATTTTTTATCATATTTAGGGGCATGACTTTTGACAGACTGCAGAGTTCTTTTTATCCTGGGTGGGGGGGGCAAAAAATCTTGGCCTACCTCAAGCAGCACCAACCCTAGCTGCACAGTGTACGCATGCACTGTCCCATAAAATATGACATCTGTAATGTTCCAGTCTCCACAACATATGCCGTAATCCTTGTGGAGGGCCCCAAGTCAAGTAATCCAATAAATAAATCCATTTTGGCAACCTGTCACATAGAAATAAATTAACTTCTCACAGGCCTCAACCTTTCGCCAGCGATTCTCAAACTGTTGTGCTTCTTCCCTAAGTGGTGCATTACATGGTACCAGGATGCACTCAGAGATTGAACAAATATTTTTCTTTTTTTTAAAATGAGAATGACAAAACACGCATGGTGGTACATGATTATTTCGAGTAATGCAAGTTTCAAGAAGTTTGAGAAACCCTGGCTTAACACACCCCTCCAAACCCGTCCGACCCCCCCTCCCAATCCCCACGCATCAGTACACATATTTACAGATGAGATCACAAATACCTTGTCACAAACAATGTGCACATTCACAAGCATTGACATTCGCACTGCACACAAGACACCCCGAAATCTTTTGACAGATACACATCCCGCACACAAGACACCCAGAAATCTTTTGACAGATACACATCTCATTACACATGCACATTTTGATGAAATCGAGTTATTCATTTAAGATTACACATGTAATTTATATAATCTTATTTCAAGTGTGACCACGAACTTTCAACGTTATCCCCCTCAAGAAATCCTGTTGATGAGAGAAACTAATTCCATAATGGGGTGTACTTTGGTCGGCTGAGCGTTGTGACCATCTTGTAGACCAGGGTCTGTCTACAATCTTCTATACACTTGTTCCATTATCCCAAGTCACTTGCTTCATTATCCCAAGTTGTCTATGGTAGAACAGCAAACACAAGGATGTAGGCATCTAGTTAAAAAGAAAGAAAAGTCCTAAAACTATGGTGACACAACTGTCCTAAAACTATGGTGACACAACTGTCCTAAAACTACGGTGACACAACTGTCCTAAAACTATGGTGACACAACTGTCCTAAAATTATGGTGACACAACTGTCCTAAAACTATGGTGACACAACTGTCCTAAAACTATGGTGACACAACTGTCCTAAAACTATGGTGACACAACTGTCCAAAAACTATAGTGACACAACTGTCCTAAAACTACGGTGACACAACTGTCCTTAAACTATGGTGACACACAACTGTCTTAAAACTATAACGACACCATTTTCAAAAAAACTTAGGTCAAATAACTACCCTGTTTTACAACATTTTACACTTGTAAAAAAAATCCCCAACTTATATCAGGAATCTCTCAAACTACTCAATCACAATGCTGGAGAAATGCCTCCGTTTGCCCTCTTATATAATGACAGTTTGATGAAACTGACACCTCATTTTAAAATACTCACAAGATCATCCAACACACACACACACGTGTACACAGCAAGGCCTGTGCTACAAGTTGTAGCGCGACCTGGTGAACCTCTCCTGGCCCTGGCAGTACTCATTGTAGATGAGCTTGAAGAGGAACAGGTGAAAGATGATGATGAGGAATGCTATGGACACCCAGAAGATTGTGGGAAGGCCTCCGAAGTGATGGCCGTGCTTGTGCAGAGCGATGACGTGGTGTTCATGGGCGGGTGCTGGGGAAACACATCAGTGGAAGGTTAATGATAAAAGAAGGGATCGTTTTCCAGGATAATTTAAAATAACCGTCTGATTTAAGCTACTAGAAACATAGGGCTGGCACAACAAAAAAATGACAAAACTGGCAACAGCCTCGTCACATCCGACATAATAATATTCTGATGGGTGTTAAGGTTTACCGGCAGCCATTTTAGTTGACCAATACTTCCTTCCCCTACTATCTAGCTCTTGGCTTTGTACAAATTTGAATCGTTTTACTTTCTGCCATCACACACTTTGATAAACCTGGCTGCTTGGGTCAGCAATTATTTTTTTGGCAAGCCAGTTCTGCCTACCTTCGTTAATTTCCTTGACATGAATCGCATGTTTCAGTTCTTCCATGTGCTGCTTGTCAGCCGTGATGTACAACACAGATGTGGCCGGGTCGGTCAGCTTCACAGGAAATTGGTGGCGTTCGTTACTACAAGAAAAGAAGAGCGATTCTTACAGCCATTAGTTCATAATTTTTTATTTTTTTTATTTTTTTTAAATCGATTTTTGAAATTAAAAAAATGTATTTCAAAACCCCATTCCAATAAATTTGGTCACCTTTTCATGGATACACCAAGCATGGCAAATAATATCAAAAGTTTTTACAGAAGAATTTTTTTTAAAAAAACCTCCTTTATCAATTATGGAATGAAAAGTAATGCTGTGTACCTCAGACTTGGCCAGGTTTTTGTAAGTTGGACATGAAAGAAAATAGCCACACTTGACTTAGATATTTCCGATGTGCCAGAAGAAATGCACATTTGTGCAAGTCAGCTTCATCCTTTCATGATTTCATTTGCAAACTGAAGGGATTTTGAACGGATTTTCATTGCCTTAAAGGTCCTTGAGGCCAAGAAGACAAAGGGTGCTGGCATTTAAAATGTTACTTAAGAGGTACGGTAGACTGGCAAGTTAATGTTTAACCAGAGAAGAATAAGGACAATGGCGTGTTGTTTTACCTGAAAGGTTCAAGGACACAGGAATGCAAGAGATTTCAACTGAGTGGACATAGGACACTGGCATGGGAGATTTCAACTGAGTGGACATAGGACACTGGCATGGGAGATTTCAACTGAGTGGACATAGGACTCTGGCATGGGAGATTTCAACTGAGTGGACATAGGACACTGACATGGGAGATTTTAACTGAGTGGACATAGGACACTGGCATGGGAGATTTTAACTGAGTGGACATAGGACACTGGCATGGGAGATTTTAACTGAGTGGACATAGGACACTGACATGGGAGATTTCAACTTAGAGGAATCAGGATACTTGCATTAGAGATCTTTCCTGAGAGAACAAAGGGACACAGGCAATTTAGATCTTTCCTGAGAGAACAAAGGGACACTGGCAATGTAGATCTTTCCTGAGAGAACAAAGGGACACTGGCAATGTAGATCTTTCCTGAGAGAACAAAGGGACACTGGCAATGTAGATTTTACCTGAGAGAACAAAGGGACACTGGCAATGTAGATTTTACCTGAGAGCACGTAGACACTGTCACATAAGATGTTAATTGAGAGGACATATGACATTTAAGATTTTGACACATTTGATTTACCTGAAAGGACATTGGATATAGGCACATGTGATTTTACCTGATAGGACCTAGGAAATCATGATCTGAGGTTTTACATGAGGGGACAAAGGACACTGGCTTGTGAGCTTTACCTTAGAGGACATAATACACTGGCATTTAGGATTTTACAAAAGAGGAGACATAAGACACTGACACATGAGATTTTACCAGAGAGGACATAATACACTGGCATTTAGGATTTTACAAAAGAGGAGACATAAGACACTGACACATGAGATTTTACCAGAGAGGACATAAGACACTGACACATGAGGTTTTACCTTAGAGGACATAAGACACTGACACATGAGGTTTTACCTTAGAGGACATAAGACACTGACACATGAGGTTTTTACCTTAGAGGACATAAGACACTGACACATGAGGTTTTACCTTAGAGGACATAAGACACTGACACATGAGGTTTTACCTAAGAGGAACAGGGGGGTCCAAACAACCGGCATCACAGCCATAGTACGGCTTGTCATTCCTGTCCAGGGCCACAAACAGGGTGGCCTTGTTGTCCTCACCCACCACCACGGAGATATTGACATGGGTGTTGTTCCCGTAGTTGATGCGCCGGAAGTGAAGGTCGCGGTGCAGGTCGCTGGGATGAGAGGTCATCTCGAGATGATCTTTGTGAAAGTGAAGCGGGCCGAGACTCAGAATCATGGCCTGCATAATTCCCTCGGAACCTTAACACAGAAAAGGTTAAAAAGTAATTTTTAAAAAAAACTCCTAACAAATTTTTACAAAATATAAATATTTATGGGACAGGTGTTTAAAAAAAATAACTGGATCAAGATGGCATTTCTTTATAGTTAAATGAATGAGGAAGCTCAGAAACTAGGTGCAACCCATTACCATTACATAGAGCTTTTTCTGAATTATAGATATGTACAAAAGAAATGACTTCATTTCAAAGGATCCTTCAAAGTAACTATCATTCTTTGTTATTTTAAATACTCTTGAAATTACCCATGGATAATTACTGTTGAAATTACACTTGGATAATAACTGACAAAAGTACCATTGGATAATTACTGTTTAAATGACCCATGGATTTGAATGGATTTGTTCGTAACAAATTGTGTCTGCTTTGACCTAAATGTGTCTGCTTTTAGCTAAATGTATACATACCATTCTAAATGCGCTGTTACTGACCTGACTGTGCTATAACGCTACAGCCTTGTTTCTCCAGTGTTATCATCCATGTGGTTACCACCCTGGCAATTTGAGATTCATCCTCGGGGTCAATCCACAATGTTCCAGACACCCTGAGGGGAAAAATATCCACAATATCACTACAAACCATGCATAAACTTTAATCTTTTTCTAATCTTTTCAAAGTCTTTTAAAAAATTAATTTCCGAACTCAACATTAAATTCATGTAAACTTTGTAGTCCGAGTCAGTCCTTTTGAAATTGATTTTTAGGATTTCCTAAACACCGAACTCTTTCAGTGGTCACTAGTTTTTATCCATCCTATTTGCCACGCAGTTATATCGGTGTCAGTGGCTACCTGTTTCTCATCAGTCCGCATGGCCTCTTTGCTCTTTCAGGACTTCAAAATAAACTTTTAAAATAAATTTTGAAAACGTTATCTAAAATTTTTAAATTAAAAAAAAAAAAAATCATTTACAGAACAGCACATATTTTGTTCTGTTACGCAGTCAAGAAATGAAATCTTACAATGAAGAGTGGCCTTCGTAGCACCTGTCAGGGTAGTACAGGATCTTCTCGATGGCCAGTTTATCCTCGGGAGTGGACCTCACATTGTGGAGCGGGGCCGGGGCATTGCTGAGCACATAGTAAATGGTCTTGTTGATGCGGTCACCGTTCAGCGCACCGGTCGCCTTGGAGTTGCTGATTGAGAACCCACTGAACCAAAGCTGGACACAAACAAAAACTCAGAACATACGGAGAGTATCACTGTATCTATATAAGAACATCTTTTAAAATTGTCTTTATTTTATTAATTGCATTAAAGTTTATATTTATCTTTTCTTTTTTTTTCTAAATGACTATAAGGTAATAATTATTTGATGAAAGACTATAGTAAAGTAATATTTATTTAATGAATGAATATAGTATAAGGTAATAATTATTTAATGAATGACTATACGGTAATAATTATTTCACGAATGACATAAAAGGTGATATCGTCCTAATACATTACCTTTCCCCACACTCGTGCGTGCTCTTGTTTTAAAAACTTTTCATTTATGTTGAGGCCTAGTTCCATTTCCTGATGGAGTCAATAAGAAAAGGTCATGGGTCAATATAAAATTGTGGCATAAAATGAAAATACTACAAGAAACCAAAAAAAAAAAAAAAGTTTAAAGTTTATCACACAGACAAAATGTTCAATCATTATCTCACCCCCTTGGCTTGGTGTACACTATCAGGTAAATACTTGGCAGCCTCTTCCTTGAGATACGGTCTTGAGTAGTGGACAGCTGTTAAAATGTGGAATTTGCTCGTACTGTCGGCAAGAATTCATTTAAAATAAGGATTTTTTAAAACAAATATACAGAAACTTAACATTTCTAAGAAAGAACTTCAATTAGCCACCATGTAACGACCAAATCCGGCAGGTACTGGTTAAACCAGCCAGACCCAGCCACTCGACTTGCTGTTTAAACTTGCTATACAGAAAGCAGAGATCTCACCATTTCAAAGAAAATCTAGCGAGGAACAAGACCAAGGAAGATAATTTCCTTTTTTTTAAATCAGTCGGGTCAGGAGTATTCATTATTATAAAAGCTGATTTAATATTTTGTTTTGAAATGTTCATGAGTAGTTCTGATAATTTACAGCCGTTTGAATTTTTTTTTAAATTTACACAACACGAGCCTTGGAAATCTCTTTGAGTTAAGATAAATTCTAAAAGGCCACAAAAAAATATTGTTTGAATCATTTTTTAAAAAAGATTTTCTTTTATAGATGAGTTTAAACGCGCTAAATAGTAGAAAATAATTAAAATCAAGTGTAGATTAACACTCTATGAATCCAAAGGATTTGACTTGGAGGTAGACAAAACTTAACTGGCTTATTTATTTTTTGCATTAATTTTGGAAAATATATTTTGCACAGTCTATCTTTGCCTTATACATTTTAATAAATTTCAAATTATCTTCCACTTTTTAGCGCCTTTAAACTCATCTTTAAAATGAAGTCTTTATTTACATCATCAACTTTAGCATCGGTGCCTATGACTAAAATAACAACAACAACATTAAGTGCAATCAGAGTTTGAAATAAATAGTTTTTTTTTTTTTCTATCTGATTCTACCCTGTCGTAGCATTTACCTGGAGGGTCCAACTTTCACCATACTAGATTCTAGAGTCACAGTTGCTATGGCTACGGGGATCACCATTTCCGATTTGGTGACAGGCACCAGGCCGGAGTAGATTTTATACACCACAGCTTCACCGCTGCTGCTGGAAAAACTGACGGGAGAAAGAAAAGAAAACAAGTTAAATTCTACTGGTGGAATGTTTTAACTATTTTTACACAGGGCTATTTGAGCCCTCACAAGTGTTTCACACCAAGTGTGTGTATATTAACAACCGATCCTAATTAACTGGATAGATTCATAAAAATATACAAATCCAATAAAAAAAGTCAACAGCAACTCACGTGGCAGACTCAACTTTAACCCCTTCCCAGCCAGACGCTCCAACTTGGTCAAGCTCCACGGCAATGGTTTGGTGCTGAAAGTAAACAAACAGGAAATGCTTAAGACGACATTCTCACTCATTTCTACAGCATGCAACCTTGACGCTAAACATTTAAATACGACTCGTACCGCGATCAAAGGCTGTCAACCTAATTATGGCCCATGGACACACCCTTGTGACTTTCACACAACACCAAAGCACGACAGGCCCCGAGAAAAAAAAACGAAAGTTCTTGACTCACCCATGTCTGACCAGGTTCAGGCACTCTTGGTTTTCTGAACTTCCCAGGAGGGATGTTCTATTAACAATGTTTAATTGGCCCTCCTCCCAACCTGGCCAACAAATGGCCAAGCAATAAGAAGGGTGTATTCAAATTTATATTTGGATTCTTATGATTAAAATAAAATTCGTGAGAATAGAGAAATTTCGTTAAGAAAATGGATATCTGTGATAGAAATGAAATATATCAATACAGTAATGCCTCAAAAATTGTGGGGGTTACGTTCTGAGACCCCCACCCCATGCCAAATTTTCTTTAGAAATAGGATTTTTATGTTTTTTAAAGCTTAAGAAACCTTTCACGCACTTTCATACACCTTCCCAACAATTTGATTGATCTTTCTGACACTCGTATAAAACCTTTTCTCACACTTTTATAAACCTTACAATCACTTCCTATACTATTCAAGTTTTAATGAAAGTAATATTTTTTCAATTTGTGGGCTAGAAAATTATAATTTTAACAAAAAATAATTAAAATAATTTATATCTATTAATTTGTATAATGGATACTGCAAAAATCCTGCAAAATTTTGAAAAATCCGCAGAACATATCCTAGGAGAAAACTAGAGAAGGTGTGAGGATGTGAAATGTGAGGTAGCAAGATATTACGGTATCTATATATTTCTATACATGCAAGTCTGTTAATGAACCTTGTTAGACACTCCTGGTGTCAACAACAATAGAAACATTTATTTATTTATTTTTTTATTGATATTACTTACTGAGGGGTTGTTAATCTGCAAGTCTTGGACCAACAACGCAGGTCTGGACCTATGGGCGTAAATCTGTGATGACACAGATATGCAGCCAGATGACTGGGGACGCGCAATGAATAATCATTAGAGGGACAACATTGACATAGGCCAGCTCTAGGTGTACAAATATCAGATGAGTGGTGATTAGTGATTACAGTTTAGTTGATAAATATGAAGACTAGCAAATGGTGGTGTGGTGTAGCCCCCCCCCCCCCCAAAAAAAAACAAAAAATAAAAAAAAAAAACACCCCCCAAAAAAAAAACCCAAAAAAAAAAAAAAAAAACCTATAACAAAGAAAATACAATTTTATAGATATCAGCTCTTGTAAAACATGTGATTAAAGTGTATGATTTCATGGCTTCAACAATTCTTTTGTATGGAAGGGATGGGGGGAGGAGGGGAGTCCATCACCAAGAATTTGCAATTTCTTTTTGAAAAGAATTTCCCAACAAACGGCATGAAACAACACTGCTCTGTAAGATTTTACACACAAGTCCAGTACTTACAGTTGCCTGCACTTGCAGCCTGTGAGCAGTACCTGACAGGACATCAAGGACTGTTGTTTCTGAAAAGATTGAGAGGTTTATTGAACATTTACACGGCCTAATTTGTTACTCAATAATCAAAGATCAAAGACGGCGAGGAGGAGGTAAGTCTGAGTGAAATATCTCAACCATCCAAGTCACACGACAGCGTGTCTCTGCGCAAAAATAGCTTTTGTCACACCAGGTTATGTGATAGCTGCTTGAATGAGTCCAAAGTTTTATTTTTTAAATAACCCTCTCATTTCTTTTGCGATGACCCTCTCATTGGTTATGAATATTTCCAGAAGAGCCAGGGGTTACCTTTAAAAGAACCATCCAGGTGAGTTTGCACTATAGGCCAGAATTTCACGGGTTGTGAAAGAGCCCTATACAACCGAATAAAGAGCCCATTGTCAGAACCCATTGCAGCAGCCACATTTCCATTACCTGAAATAAAATTGTTGCAATGTATTACCACAGTAAATATCATAACTTGTTCAATTAATATTTTCTTTTATTCTTTTCATCAGCAACAAAATGAAGTCAAAGCTGAGCCAATATATTTCCTTAAACATAACAAGGCTAAAGCCAGTCAGCCTCCCGCTGGTGCAGGTAAATACTGTTTAGAGATAGAGCTATATTATCTTTATGGCATCTGCAGATGCTCTGAGCTCTTGCAGAGCCACACTGAAGGTCCATAGACCTATGGTTTTGCCAGATCAATTTAACCTAGCCAATAAAAAGTTGAACTATTTATTGACTTCATTCGGCTTGAGCTCAATCCCCCATTTATATATAACTCTAGGCATTAATGTACACATTAATTTAACCTTGCTATTTTTGTATCTAACAATTTAACCAGACCATTTTTGTACACACCAGTTTAACCTGGCCATTTTTTGTACAAAACAATTTAACCTGGCCATTTGTGTTAACATCCATGTAATGCAGCCATTACTGTACACATCAATTTATCCCAGCCATCATTGTACTCATCAATTTTAAAATGGTCATTTCAGTATACATCATTTTTAACTAAGCTGTCACTGTTATAAATAATAGTGGGGAGGTTTAAGGGTTCAATCAGCGACTATTTTTATTTAAACGTTCATAATAATATCCAAAAGAAGACATATATGATTGCAAAGAAATATGATACGCTCTTGGAATCATGTCGCTCGAATCGCAATTCCTATAATATATTCACAACATTCAAAATATTCAATTCAAAAATCGTACGTTCAAAATCTTGATTACAGTTTTAAAATGGCTACCCTTAAAACAAAACTGCTGTTCCCACATGACCCCATCAAACACTTTGACTGCCCCGTCATATAAGTCCCAATACTCTTTTTTTATACAGAATATTAACTATATCAGTAGTCTCCCATCAGTGGTTACACCTTCCTACTGATATCCGCGACACTAACTACCCCCTTCATAAACAAAACTCCTGTGTCCTCCACATACCTACGTATGCCAGTTTTTGGTTGGATGTGGCGTGTTCAAAATCTCCCGACGTGAAGGCATCCAAATTATCTATTTTTGATTGGAACTTAACAATACTTTGAGAAAGGCACTCTCCGTGAGGATCTGTGGAGAGTTACAAAAGTTGTAGGTTAAATGAAAAAATCTAATTCTCTTTGGTGGCATACCTCATTGATATCACTGGGATAATTTCTAAGATGACGGGAATCCGGCCTAATATCTCTAGAATGCACTTTTAATACTCAACCATACTGATCTGGCCAGATATTTTTTTTCTAGATTCATCCCTGGAGAAATTTATAGTTCTGATAATACCGGTACAAATTTTACCAATAAAATATGATCAACTAAAGGTATATATTTCTGTAAGTTGATGCCTTATTGCGATGAAAGTTTTTTGGCGTCAGGTAGTGGAGCAGCATAACTAAGGAAATTACCTATATCTGTAGCTGAAGACTTCTGAAGATGAAAGATGTATGGAGTCAGGTAGTAGAACAACACAAGTAAGATGAGAAGACCAATGAGAATTTTCCTTGACCTGTGAAAGAAGAACAAACAGAACTATTAATATGCTGCAGCAGTTTTAAGTGTTTGAGCCAGGCACAATTAACTAAGCTGTCTCTTCTTCTCAACAACAACAAAAAGAAACAACATTAAAAAAAAAAATCTTTTTATATTTAGTGTTAAAAAATTTTACTTTGAGAGTGACTAATCTAAGAAAGACACTTTTACAGAAGTTAATGGTTTATGTTTAATAAAGAACTTAAGTTTATTTTTAGATCCATTTTTTTCTTGAAATGTTATTAAGTTTTCTATTTCAAACATCGAGGATGTGCATCACTAACAGAAATTCCCTTACAATGATCATTGACACAAGTAAAATTAAGGTATGAACTGTTAAAAATACATACACCTATGTTAACGCATATTAAAAGTTGACCATTAAGAATTGTTCTGAGAATGTTATTATGATTTTTTTTGGAGTATTTTAGTCTGTATTTAGAATATTTTTTGGTCATGAGTTGTAGGTCATATGGATAGCTGTGAGTCGATAGTAGTTCTGATGGATAACTGTGGGTGAATAGTATTTCTGATGGGTACCGATGAGTAAACAGTATTTCTGATGGGTACCTGTGAGTAAATAGTATTTCTGATGGGTACCTGTGAGTAAATAGTATTTCTGATGGGTACCTGTGAGTAAATAGTATTTCTGATGGGTACCTGTGAGTAAATAGTATTTCTGATGGGTACCTGTGAGTAAATAGTATTTCTGATCGGTACCTGATAGTAAATAGTATTTCTCATGGGTACCTGTGAGTAAATAGTATTTCTGATGGGTACCTGTGAGTAAATAGTATTTCTCATGGATAACTGTGGTTGCTTGAAGTTTGAATGGCAATAAACATGTCAGAATGTTTATATGTTGGGAGCATGAGGATATTTGGCTGTGTGTGTTTTTTTATTCTGAGAGCGGCAGGAGCGTTAGTTCAAAGTTATTTGTCAAAGAGTTAGTTGTCATAGATTTGAACACTCATCAAGTTGTTAACTGTTCTTTGGACTTTGTAGACTATGACGTCAATTTCTGTACTTTGTGAATATAGAAGGAAATTGGACAGTTGGTCAGTTTTTCGTAATTAATAAGCCGTGTGTGGATAGCAAGTGGCAGAAATATCCCCTAGAGAAAACTGATTCATGGAACTGCCTCAGAATACAGGAGTTTGTGTCCTTGACAATTATTAGTTTTAATCCAGATTCTTCTGAGATTCATCTTATTGAGCTGGGCCCTTTATCTATTTACAGACATTTAATACACCTTAAAATAGCAGAAATAAAATTATTAACTAGAAATTACGGCTTATTGAACTTTAAAGGTAAATATAGAAATACAAATAGCATTTTTCAACAAAAAGAACAAAGCCACTGAAAAAGAGCTAATGACATAATGAAACATGGGAATGAATTACCTATAGTCACTATCTTGAATATATTCACAGGCCATACCCCTTTTGTACTCTCAACGTATTTTAAAATAAGCTTAAAGACTCACACTGTTGAAACCTAGGTTAAAATGAACATAAAAATGCTTGACTTTCTTTTTTAACATTTGTTTAAAATTTAGGAATAGTTCAATGAATTGGTGTTAAATAACAAATAATTTATTTTGCATTTTTTCCCTCTAAAAATTTCCACAAATAAATAAAGCTTAGTGAAATTGAAACATTGTTTTATTTTTTTTTTTTTTTTAAATTCCCACATGCAAAATTGTAATTTAAACTACGAGAAAGTTTAATACAATAATATTAAAACATAAACTACAACAAAAGAGAATTTGCTTTTTTTTCTTTTTTTTTTTCCCACTCATTTCACAAAATCTAATGAATTAAAGAAAATTTATAATGCTTGATGTGTTGTTATACAAAACAAAATGTTGAAAGTTGAGTTAAAACAACATAAAACTTAGAAACAAAAATTAATTCAAAATGTCTACTCACATAAAAAATTTTTGGCGGGATTGATGTTTTAGTTTTTTAACAGCAAATGGATAGTTAGAACAATATCCTCTCCTATAAAATTTATGAAAATTTGGCAAATCTATTTTTTAATCTCATATTTGTAATTTATAAAATAATTTGTGATTAATATACACCATTCCTTTTACTAATTTTGAGCATAAACTTTCAGGAGCTAAAGCTAATATTTTAAAGTCTCCAATTACTCAATTTTACTGCATCCTGTATCTTTATGCCTAAGACACAACAAACTAATATTGAAATGGATATAAATGCATTTCATTAATTACACAGCTTCTAATATATTTTTTGAAGTCTCTACTTGTAACAAGTTACTAGGCAAGCAGTAGTTCTTTCATGAGGATATTATTTTCTATTGTAATATCAAGTAATGGTGCCCTAAGAGGACACACTGTGCACTGGGATATGTAAAAAAAAACATTCTAGGGATCTAAACAATACTCTGTTGTTTTGTTGGGTTTTTTTAAAATCAAAAGCATTAAAAGCAGGCTAATTAAATTTGGATTGAAGTGTGTCGGTCTTCAATAAAGTAAAGGAGAATATTAAATTTGTATCAGGAATGTGCGTTGCCGAAGGAAGATTCCAGATTTTAATTTGCATAGGATGTACTTTTTGGGTCAATTTCTGAGGTATTTTTCTTATATATTACACTCATATTACACGCTTATTGTTTAGAGAGCATCTTGACTTACATCTCCACATATTTTTGCATGCAGCACTATTTTTTGTTAAAATTATTCAAACTATGTTTTAGAAATAATTATCAAAATAATTACATGCTTTTTGGTTTTTGGTGTTTGCATAGGTTGCATCATTAAGGCCTTTTGAAAACAGATACACTGTGCTAAGGTTTTGTAGTGGGTTCTAAATTGAATTATTTAATTAACATACACAGTTATCCAGAAATAATACCAGTATTTCAAATGTTCATTTCCAAACAAAACACACATTTTAAAAAATTTTAAGTCTCAAACATCAATTAACAAGCATTAAGTTTAAGAAGTACTTTTAATATTTCAAAGTCTTTAAGTAATAGCACAACTGCACACTCTTAATAAATCCCCCAGATAACATCACCAGACAATACCTAACATGGAATCCACAGAGAAAAGGGAAGAGCAGACCTGCCAACCTGCAAAGAAAAAAAATCTGTAGGGGGGTTGCATGCAGGGAGGAAGTGGGGCCGCTGCCCCCCCCAGGGAGGTGCACCGTGGTGGGGTGGTTTAAGATCTATATACTAATGCACACGCCTTTTTTAGTAAATAAAGAAATATAAAGTTACCTCCAATGACTTTGAAGGGTCCATAGAACACCACAGAACATCAGTAATGTTTATATACAGATATATACAGTACAGAACATCCATTTTATTTACATATGTACACACACAGGCTGCTAAGACTCTTAGTAAGAGTTCAGTATTCCAGCGTATCCCTAGTGATAGTGTCCTTTTTGCACTTGTCCAACAGCTCTTTCCACTTTGGATAACTGAAGGTTAGCATTGCAGTTGATTTTAGTTACAAGCAAGTTAGAAAAAGTATAAACTTTCATGCTTGCCCTTGTTTCATTGTAATTTTTCTTTACAATGACAATTTTCTAGCATTCTGTAAGTCTGGAAAAATTTCTTTGACTCTGGCATTAAAATTAAAACGATCGGAGTTGGCTAGGGCTAGAGAAATATTTCCTTCACTTCAAGCCTTCAATTTTTATTAATATCATTGATCCATGACTTTCAATAGATTTAACCATTTAATTAAGAAAATCTTAACCAAAAAAAAACCTGAATTATTTTTTAGCCTTGTAAAAAGGATGAATCGTGATCGGATCAATTGATTGAACAATGATTTGGAGATTGCGGTAAAAACAAGTCAGTGTCTACACGTCAGGCGACTGGACAAATAGTGCTGGAGATAGTCATCCGGTGGGCGTGCCACACTTTATAAAAAAACATTGTCACTTTTTATCCAATTGTTCATTATTTATACCAGCAATGGTTGTATCATTTCTTTTTTATAATTGAACATATTTCTTTTTCGTGTAAATGCCCAGACTATCTTGAATTTGTTGAAATGAAGTACGTAAACTCTGATAGACAATTAGCGGTCACACGACAAGGCTGACGGACAATTATCTTGGGCAACTGTTACGGTGGTCATGTGACTTGGTCGAATAAACACTGGCCGGACGAATATCTCGAGAATTTATTTACTTATTCATCGGTCGCCGGACATGTAGACACTTCGTAAAAACAAATTTAACACTTCCTGTCATACCCGATTTTTTTTTGGTAGCTTTCGGATTTTTATGACGGGTGAAAAATTATAAAGTTCGAAAAATCGGAAGTTAAGGGGTTTGTCGGAAGGTCGGAATGAGGGGTAAAAAATCCATATAATTCCAACAAAATCGGAAGGGTTGGCAGGTCTGGAAGAGAGGAAGGCCAAATAATACATGGAGACGCGAGCTAGAGACTAGATGACTAGAGGCAGACAGACACACAAATTATGGGATACACTTGGAAGCAACTGGAAAGAAAAAGCTCAGGACCAAGATGAATGGAAAATTAGGGTTAGTAATAAATGAATAAGGAACTCGCATTTTACAAAAATTATAATTTAAAAAGTGCTTAGGTCCATGAATATAAAATTGATGTAGGTTTCATTTTAATTTAAATTTTGCTTTATTATAATTATAACTATGCATCCAGTTTTTATAATTTTTAAAATGTATGTTTAAGACCAGAGTACGTTAAAAGACATGAAAAGTTTTTAAAACTGGAGTTCAAACCAAGAGGAGGTATGAACGCTCTATCAATGTCAGTAGCGTCAGTCAGTGAATGTGGAAAGTGGGAGCATTTATTAATCTGAGTAATTCTTAGCTTTGCCATAACAATTTTGAATTGAGGAGGGAGAGTGTGATTCCGTTGTGAGGCTTTTATGTTTTTCCTTCATTTTAACAATCTCTAAGCACCATATAATTTTTAAATAGGGACCAAGTAACCTTTTAAATGAGTAACTAAATTAGTAATTTTTAGCTCTCCACTGGACTCTAGGTTTTACAACTTACCTGCCTAACGTATTGAAAGTGTTGCTAGCACTTTGAAGTATTGACTGCCAGCTCATCTCTCGTTTTTTGCACTGCAGCGTTAATCGGTAAACGAGTTGTCGACACACATATGTCACGCCATTCCTCATTTCATTTCATAATTTTGAATAAACAGATGACTGTTAGACTGTTTCGTTTACATATCTAAACGAATGTATACATGTCACCGGAAGCTAGAATCGTTAGCACATCCTAGTAGTTTCCCTTGTTTAGCTATACTTACTGTAGAAGTACTGATGATTGGTACAGCATTTGAAAATTTAAAAACAGGATCGCACCAGATAAGTATTAATTAATTAATTAATTAATTGTGTGTGTGTGTGGGGGGGGGGACGGGGGTTAAGTCAATTATTATGTGTGGTATTACAGTTTTAGAATATATTTGACCCCCCATCTTTCCTAACCACTGCGTGTAATAAATTCGATGCATATTTAATAGTGGAGGTTGGTAGGTACTCTTAATGCCAATGCTTGCTGACAAAACACAATATAATAAAAATTATTAGTTTAGACGCCCTAAAACGTGTTGTCTTTTTTTTTTATTTCTATAAATTTCTTTAAAGTCGTTACGTAAACGAAGTATGTGCACCCCATGAAGCCAAAAGCTTCAAAATAAATGTATAAGAAACTCAAATGTTTAGTTATTTTTGGTCTCTAGTTTTTGAAAACATTTTATGAACAGACGTTCTTTGCTTAACGAATTTTAAAAAAAATTAGATTCTACTTTTTAGTGCGTCTAAACCTGTCTTCGAAAGAAACAGTATAAGCCTATTTGCTATATATATTTCTTTATTTTTTTTTTTTAATTCGAATTTTCTGATCACATTCTAATTGCCAAAATGCCCTGTATAACTCCTTCGCCCATCACATCCCAAAATCCTACAGTTAGTACCACTGGTTATTGTAAGCAAAGGGAAGGGTCGTTGGTTTTTTAGTCACTTTTTCTTGTTTCTCCATTACTCACTTCCCCAAACGAAACCCCTTTCACGAGCCAGCATTCTGGAACTGGAACTCTGTGTCATGAAACTCAGATGCAACCTTACATGTTAACACGACGAAAACTGAATGGACCGAGCTAGAGGGTCATGTGTGTCAAGGAAAAAAAAGTATGCTACAATCTTGCGAAAGGACAAACAACATGGATTTGCGAGTCAAAAGAAAGTCTGTAAAAAAAAAAAATTAGTAAGCAAAGACTGATACAAAATATTCAAAAGGGCATACAATTTTATATTATTGGCTATTTACATTATAATTAATTAATTATAACTAAATATATTATTGACACCAGGGCAGTGAAGGATTTATCTATAAGCTAAATAGGCCACAGCTTGGGGCCTCACAACCTGCCGGCTATATATATATATATTTTTTTTTTTTAACTGACCAGATGATGTAATTTAAAACGGTAGGGTACTCTAGACTTTGTATAGGTTAGAGCCTCGGTAAGTCTAAGTCCTGCCCTGCACCGGGGCCGTGAAAAGAACATGTATGCATCTTGGCGCATGCCTGAAAAATAATGTCGCATCAAACGAAACGAAAGCGTTTATCCACGAAAGAGGTGCAAGTGAAAATGGGGGTGTCACATGACCTGGTTGAGTTGTTGTTTTTTTTTTTTGTTTTTTTTAAACTTCATTTTGAGTTGTTACTTAATTAGTAGTTTTAAAGATTAATTAATAATTTCCAGAAAACAAAAAAATTATGAGCCGTGTCTTTTAAACAATTATTTATCTTTAGTTTTGTTATCCTGTTCCCATAATGTATTTTTTAAACGTACCTCCCCCTACCCCTCACTCCCCCCCCCCCCATTAATTAGTAGTTTTAAAGATTAATTAATAATTTCCAGAAAACAAAAAAATTATGAGGCGTGTCTTTTAAACAATTATTTATCTTTAGTTTTGTTATCCTGTTCCCATAATGTATTTTTTAAACGTACCTCCCCCTACCCCTCACTCCCCCCCCCCACACACACACCTTACACGGACCGAAACCGTTTGGCATCACAAAATATTGTATTTTTTTAAAATCTAGAACATATTCTCAACATTTTATTGAAAGAAGCAGTAAGAATGGTATCTTTTTTATTGATATTGTTTTCCTATGCATGCGAAATTACAAAACAATTATCATGATAATTAAATGAACCATTTTACAACGGCCTCATTGTTTTTGTCCACTCGTATTTACATGAAAATGTTTAAATTGATGTTTTTTGTTTGGCACCTGGGGGCCAGCTGTCCCCCTTCGCCCCCCCCCCACCTTCACAGGCCTTGAGTGTGATAATGTTGTGGTGGCATCATCGACACTTGACACTTTTGGGAGAGGTCTTGGGAAAACTCCAATAGGTATATATGTCAAGTCGTACCGGATCTGACGTGTACTTACATTCGCTTATAAATTTTGCTTATGTAAAATGTGGAATCTTAAGAGACTTCTACTTCTGGATAATCCAGAGGACTGGCATTTGGTACGCAGCTTAAACTCCGGGCTTTTAATTGGTGCATCCTCAATTCGAAAATATTCCACGCACAGCGGGATTCGGCGAACAATGGTAAATTACCCCCCCCCCCCAAGGGGTAATGAAGGTTTAATAGACATAAATACAAATAATAATGTTCTAGTGGCACATTTCTTTTAACCAGGGTGAGGGGGGGGAGAAATAATCCTTATGTACAAGGTGACAACACCTCGTAGCATATCTTTTATTTAATATAATTGAACCATATTTTGTTTATCATTTACATTTGTATGTCAACAGCCAGGAGCTGGTGGAATAGCAACATCGTTTCCCCCAACCGTTGCACAGATGCCAGTATATGTATGCAGCAACGAACACTACCAGAACCAGAGAACCAAGTATTAAACTAATTAGGAATCACGTTCCTTATGTCCACCCTTATTCTCAACGACCTTAAGCTATTATGGATATAATTAAACACATTTTGATGTCAATATACCACATTGTACGCATTTTTATCTTTTTTTGGGCGTGTGTGTGTGTGTGGGGGGGGGGAGGGGCACGCTGTAGGCCTATTGCTTTTCGTCCTTCGCATGAAAAGATGACCAATGTTGGAGCAGTAGCCTTAACTTGAGCTGTATTTTATTTAAAGTGAGGGGGGGTTGCTCAATTTGTTACTCTCCCGTCCCAGCCTATTTGATACAATGGCAAGACTTAGTCCCCTGTTTGTTCTCAGCATGAATTAATGACTTATACCCGAGAAACTGACATCCCAATTAAGACTGTTCGCAGATGACACGGCGGTGCATAGGACGATCACCAACAGATCTGACCAGGACCAGCTCCAAGAGGATCTCAATCGGTTAGCTGAGTGGGAGATAAGCTGGGACATGGAATTTCATCCTGCCAAGTGCCATGAGACACTGTCAGTCTCTAGAAGTTGTACTCCTCTACACTTCCATTTTGAACTGCATGGCCATATACTCAAGCCAGTTTACTCTGTTAGGTACCTGAGGGTAACCATTCAAAGAGAGGTCCGCTGGGACGAGCATATTAACAATGTGTGCAGCCAGGCAAACAAACCCCTAGAGTTCTTAAGGCGTAATCTAAAGATCGGCAACTCCAGTGTGAAAGAAAGTGCCTTTAAAGCCTTTGTCCGACCGCTTTTAGATTATGCATCATCAGTCTGGGACCCATTTACCCAGAAGAGATTCGACAGGTTGGAGGTGGTTCAGCGACGGGCAGCAAGCTTTGTCCTGAACCGCTACAGGAATTCCTCAAGTTTTGGCAGCATGCTGGAAGCACTAGGCTGGTCACCATTGGAGGAACGATTATCCAGGCTCTCCATGATGCACAAGATAAATAATGGGCTGGTCCACTGCTCCAGCATCAAACAGAAACTCGTCCCTCTCCGCCTTAAGCAGCGACGAGGCCATGACAAGCAGTTGCGAGACATACCAGCAAGAAGCCAGAATAGGAACTGGTCATTCCTGCAAAATTCAATCAGGGACTGGAACAAGCTTCCAAAAAGGAACATTTGAAGCGACAACACTTGACACATTGGCGTCTGTTGCCTAAGGCCTTCCAACCCCCCAGTTCCTGATACCCTCGATGAGTAGCCTTTGCAACCAGTGAAGTATCCTCTTCAACACCAGGCACAGAAACATTGCAAAGCCCCTCAACAGAAATATTAGCCAGAAGGATCAATACATTGGTCGTGGGCCCTCAATGTATAGGACAAGAAGCTAAGCTATAATTGGTTTAAAATGTTCCAAATAGAGTTTTTTCAAAATTTCTGGATAACAAAAAAGCGATATCTGGAATGTTAAGAATATGTTTCCCAGGAGCACTGCAATTTCTGAAACATTAGATTGCATGACGTCAACTATACTCTGACTTAAACTTTATTTCATTTCGTTGCAGGAGGTCCGAAAATGTCATGCCCAAAAAAAAAAAAATGCCTCCCATGGCAAGCTACTCTCCCCCCCTCCTCTTCCTACGCTACTGATCGAACCACTAACATTAATTTAAAAAAAAAATTATATAAATATCACCCGGGCCACTAACAGAAATGACATCTGTAAATTATATGTAATCCTTAAAAGGAAAATGTATATGTTCCATTTCGTGTATTACTGACAGTATTTTCAAGATAGAATAAAATATATTAAAAAAACTTCGCTTGTATTTATGAGTCAGCTCAAATTTCGTGACATGCCGCGACAACATTAAATCTATATTCAAAAATAATAAATTAAACCACGCTACAGTGCAAACGACATAAAATGAGCCATGTTGAAATTATTATTTTTTTTACGTTCTCTGGGAACTTCCTGTTTGTGGATTAGAACCGCTTTCCCATTAAAAACCAACAATATGTGTTCTTTTTATTTATTTTTTTAAATTGTTCATTTCGTTATTTGAACATGGTGTACCCATGGCATGAATTATCATTGTTATTAGCATTATTATTTTGAGACTATTTGGTACTTGTTGTTGGGTTGTTTTTTTTTAATTGTGAGGTATGACGTCATGGACAACGTGAAAATCAATACTGTAATAGTGCAGTCAGACATGCCCACAAGTGCAACCATTCTGGAAATGCCAGGCAAAATACTAGACAACAATGAAACTTTTTTTCTTGTTTGTTTTGTTTCTCGTTTTTGCTTTGTTTTTTTTTTAACTTTTAAACGGTTAAACAACCACGTGACGATAAAGCTCTGGGCATTGTGTGACTAAGACATTGTAGCCATACACGAGTGATGCAATTATTTGGTCAGCTTAACCCCCCACGAGCTCTGTTGCGGTTACTCCTCTGATAAGTCGAAAGTAATCGGTAAATAAAATAAATCCACGTGCTTTCAACTGTAAATGTAAACATATTTTACTGGGTTTTTTTTTTTTTTTTTTTCAAAACATGAATCTCAAATTTCGGGG
>CAXITT010000547.1:259523-267023 GCA_964033795.1 Lymnaea stagnalis
GGGGGGGGGGGGGGGGGCATTTTCCAACAACAGGCCAACACATTTTCCTTTTCACTACCGTGAGCACTTGGTGGGTGGAGCTACGTACGCACCGTTGACGATCACGCGTACCAGTTCGCGTTCAAGATGCAGGAGTTGCAGGAATGTTACTTCTTGGCGCATACTGTACTTTCAGTTTTCTGCGAATGAATCATGAATTAATACAATACTTAAATGAATAAATTATTCGTTATTAAATATATATATATATATAATTCCAAACGGATCTTTAATTTGCAGTTGGCTCATCCCTGGCCGTCGGTTCCTATGGCAACAGTTTCATGGAGATCACGCCACCTAGTGGCCAGTACCACAGACAGGACGGCTTGTTCTACCAAGAGGACGTGTTCACGTCCAACATGGCGACTGCGACTGGGCTCACGGGTTTCAGCAAGTCCTACCTCCCTGCGGGCTTCAGATAGCATCGCTACCTGTAGAACATTTAATGTGTGTGTGTGTGTGTTTGATTTCTCTGGTGCTAGGGCTAAGACGAAACTGATAACCCCAAGAAGGGGAAAGAAAAGATGTAGGTGTGCGGGCAATACAAATGACTTACTCTCTGAGGCTCTTTGCAGTTTAGGGCTACATCTTTAGTGCTTTAAGTGAACCTAAACAAAAGTAGCCTAAAAAACAAATATTGTTTAAAAAGGGATTCTGTGTCTTGGCTATAATGCTACCCCCCACCCACTTTTTTGTATTGTTTTGTTTATGTTTTTCTCTTAATTTTTTTTTAACATTTCATTTTTGTTAATGTGAGTCGTGCAATAAATGAAAGAACAAAGTATTGTATTTTTGTATTGTTTTGTTTATGTTTTTCTCTTAATTTTTTTTTAACATTTCATTTTTGTTAATGTGAGTCGTGCAATAAATGAAAGAACAAAGTAGTAAAACAAATGGACATTTACTTTGGTATGACTGCCAACCAGAGTTCATGAATTAATGGTGTACTAAATGAAACGTGATGCCCAAAACTCATGAACTGTATTTATGTGTGTATAAGATCTTTGACGTTTTTGAATGGTTTTTTTTCCATACCAATAACAAAATAAACAATAGGAACTCAATATCACATCTGTTTTTTAGACTTTATTTTCTTTGGCAGGTAAAAAAACGTGTTTCTTGCTACCATAGATTTAAAATAATGTATTAACAGACGCCCTATCACATATGCACATTGCAACACAAGATGAACATCTGATCAACGGTAGGCCCTATCACATACGCACATTGCAACACAAGATGAACATCAGTTCAACAGTAGGCCCTATCACATATGCACATTGCAACACAAGATGAACATCTGAACAACGGTAGGCACTATCACATATGCACATTGCAACACAAGATGAACATCTGATCAACAGTAGGCCCTATCACATATGCACATTGCAACACAAGATGAACATCTGAACAACGGTAGGCCCTATCACATATGCACATTGCAACACAAGATGAACATCCGATCAACGGTAGGCCCTATCACATATGCACATTGCAACACAAGATGAACATCTGAACAACGGTAGGCACTATCACATATGCACATTGCAACACAAGATAAACATCTGAACAACGGTAGGCACTATCACATATGCACATTGCAACGCAAGATGAACATCTGATCAACAGTAGGCACTATCACATATGCACATTGCAACACAAGATGAACTTCTGATCAACAGTAGGCCCTATCACATGTGCACATTACAACACAAGATGAACATCTGATCAACAGTAGGCCCTATCACATGTGCACATTGCAACACAAGATGAACATCTGATCAACGGTAGGCCCTATCACATATGCACATTGCAACACAAGATGAACATCTGATCAACGGTAGGCACTATCACATATGCACATTGCAACACAAGATGAACATCTGAACAACGGTAGGCACTATCACATATGCACATTGCAACGCAAGATGAACATCTGATCAACAGTAGGCTCTATCACATATGCACATTGCAACACAAGATTAACGTCCGATCAACGGTTGGCCCTATCACATGTGCACATTACAACACGAAATAAACATCTGATTAACAGTAGTCCCCATCCCATAAGCACATTGCAACACAAGATTAACATCTGGCTGTCAGTGAGAAAGATTTACGCAGTGCATGAACAATAAATTTTTAAATATTATAAAATAATAATAATACAAATAACGGTGACACTTAATGTCATTAAATAAAAGCATCCATTTGCATGGACGATTGTGCGTATAGAAGCATCCATTTGCATGGACGATTGTGCGTTTAGAAGCATCCATTTGCATGGACGATTGTGCGTTTAGAGAGTTCTGTTGTTGAAAGAAAAACAAAATATTCTCATTTCCTTCATTAACTGTCTCCCTTCATGTTTTTTTTCCCCTTGCAACCCACTTAATCCACAACCCCCCCCCCCCCCAACAACAACAATCAAATCACTTCATATCGTGTGACGAGTTCGCATGATGGCAGATCTAAGAAGTTCGATAAGCAAATATGATCATATTGGCATGCCAGGCAATTGTTGCACGTCAGTGTTGTTTACTTTTTTTGTGTTGCCAGATTTGCTTTAGTTTTAAATCGGGTTCACCGATATCTAGTGACACACTTTGCCGTTTGAACAGAAAGTGGGGGAAGACAAACCACGATTTTTGTTCACTGTTTGCAGTTGAACGTGGCATAAAGTGCAAACCCGAAAAAGGCCTTTCGCGTAGACTTGTTCGTGGCTGTATTTCAGATTCACACGACGGTGTGGGGGAATGGATGTTTTGATGTTCTGCACAATGGTGCTGCCAGGGTCCATTGTGACGTGGAGCCACGTAAACTAGGTTTGTGGTGTCATTTCCGGACTCTCAAGAGCCAAGACTCTTTTAACAAAACAAACAAAAAATGGTAGGAATTAATGTTAATTGGGATTTTGACACAAACGCTATTTGCACAATTATGGTGACATTATCTGACACTCTGACACAAAAGGTGAAAGGGATGAACAGTTGGAATGAACGTGTGGATCCTTTACTGTATCATGAACTTCTAGATCCTTTACTATATCATGAACTTCTAGATCCTTTACTGTATCATGAACTTCTAGATCCTTTACTATATCATGAACTTCTAGATCCTTTACTGTATCATGAACTTCTAGATCCTTTACTGTATCATGAACTTCTAGATCCTTTACTGTATCATGAACTTCTAGATCCTTTACTATATCATGAACTTCTAGATCCTTTACTGTGTCATAAAGTTTTAGATACTTTACTGTATCATGAACTTCTAGATCCTTTACTATATCATGAACTTCTAGATCCTTTACTGTATCATGAACTTCTAGATCCTTTACTGTATCATGAACTTCTAGATCCTTTACTGTATCATGAACTTCTAGATCCTTTACTGTATCATGAACTTCTAGATCCTTTACTGTATCATGAACTTCTAGATCCTTTACTGTATCATGAACTTCTAGATCCTTTACTGTATCATGAACTTCTAGATCCTTTACTGTATCATGAACTTCTAGATCCTTTACTGTATCATGAACTTATAGATCCTTTACTGTATCATGAACTTATAGATCCTTTACTGTATCATGAACTTCTAGATCCTTTACTGTGTCATAAAGTTGTAGATCCTTTACTGTATCATGAACTTCTAGATCCTTTACTGTGTCATAAAGTTGTAGATCCTTTACTGTATCATGAACTTCTAGATCCTTTACTGTATCATGAACTTCTAGATCCTTTACTGTATCATGAACTTCTAGATCCTTTACTGTATCATGAACTTCTAGATCCTTTACTGTATCATGAACTTCTTGATCCTTTACTGTATCATGAACTTCTTGATCCTTTACTGTGTCATAAAGTTGTAGATCCTTTACTGTGTCATAAAGTTGTAGATCCTTTATTATATCATGAACTTCTTGATCCTTTACTATATCATGAACTTCTAGATCCTTTACTGTATCATGAACTTCTTGATCCTTTACTGTGTCATAAAGTTGTAGATCCTTTACTGTATCATGAACTTCTTGATCCTTTACTGTGTCATAAAGTTGTAGATCCTTTACTATATCATGAACTTCTTGATCCTTTACTGTGTCATAAAGTTGTAGATCCTTTACTGTATCATGAACTTCTAGATCCTTTACTGTATCATGAACTTGTAGATCCTTTACTGTATCATGAACTTGTAGATCCTTTACTGTATCATGAACTTGTAGATCCTTTACTGTGTCATAAAGTTGTAGATCCTTTACTGTATCATGAACTTCTAGATCCTTTACTGTATCATGAACTTGTAGATCCTTTACTGTATCATGAACTTCTAGATCCTTTACTGTATCATGAACTTGTAGATCCTTTACTGTATCATGAACTTCTAGATCCTTTACTGTATCATGAACTTCTAGATCCTTTACTGTATCATGAACTTCTAGATCCTTTACTGTATCATGAACTTGTAGATCCTTTACTGTATCATGAACTTGTAGATCCTTTACTGTATCATGAACTTCTAGATCCTTTACTGTATCATGAACTTCTAGATCCTTTACTGTATCATGAACTTCTAGATCCTTTACTGTATCATGAACTTCTAGATCCTTTACTGTATCATGAACTTGTAGATCCTTTACTGTATCATGAACTTGTAGATCCTTTACTGTGTCATAAAGTTGTAGATCCTTTACTGTATCATGAACTTCTAGATCCTTTACTGTGTCATGAACTTCTAGATCCTTTACGTTATCATGAACTTCTAGATCCTTTACTGTATCATGAACTTCTAGATCCTTTACTGTATCATGAACTTCTAGATCCTTTACTGTATCATGAACTTCTAGATCCTTTACTGTATCATGAACTTCTAGATCCTTTACTGTATCATGAACTTCTAGATCCTTTACTGTATCATGAACTTCTAGATCCTTTACTGTATCATGAACTTGTAGATCCTTTACTGTATCATGAACTTGTAGATCCTTTACTGTGTCATAAAGTTGTAGATCCTTTACTGTATCATGAACTTGTAGATCCTTTACTATATCATGAACTTCTAGATCCTTTACTGTATCATGAACTTCTAGATCCTTTACTGTATCATGAACTTGTAGATCCTTTACTGTGTCATTATCATGATTCAGATTGCCCACATGAAACACTTAGCCTCGAACATAGCTTAAAGTTTTAAATAAAACATTTTTTTTTTATTACCAACGGTTACTTACATTTTGCTGATTTTTTTTGTTTCTGTTTGTTGTTGTTGTTTTGTTTCTGTTTGTTGTTGTTTTTTGTTTTTTTTATGAATTTGCAAGCTACGTGACAGTATGTACACATTGTCCCGAGTCATATTTGATGGTTGCTGTACAAGTTTTGAATAATGACCAAAATGTATACCAAAAAGACACAAACGTCTGCCAAAATAATTCCTTCCTCCAATGAGCGTCATCACCTTGACTGAGTTGAGGGTAGTGTCAGTGGCGTAGCGAGGGGGGTGCGGGGGTCGCGGACCGCACCGGGTGACACCAACCCTAGCTACGCCACTGGGTAGTGTAAAGCACTAACACGCCTGCTGTGCATAATGTGAAGCACACTTCACTACACTAGTTAAATTACAAGTACAATTCAACATAGGGCAACCGGTGGTCGATGTTATGACTTGTTGTTGGTTTTACTTTCCATAGATGGTGCTTTTGTCATTGGACTTAACATCTCCAAAGTGAATCATCACCACAGTCATAACTTTGAACATGAACCTTTCAAAGAACACTGTATAACTTAGTATATGATCATTTTTGTGTTCACATCTCACAATAATGTAAAAAAAAAAATATATTTAAAAAAAAAGTTTTGTTAAAAGCCAATGGAATCACTTTAATAAAAAACAAAACTGCTGAATCTGGACATGCAGGTGTTAAATTTAGTAGAAGGTGAAAATTGATTTATATTCCGGACAAAATAAAGAAGCCAATAGATACATTTAGCACTTTGGGTTTTACTTTTACAATTGTGTTTATTATTATTGGATGACTTTAATACCCCACCCACCCTTTTTTCCCCTAAAATAACACACAAAAACAACTCATCACCCAACATGTGCATCAAGTAAGCTAAATAAAGTAAGAAAATTTCATTATCATGTGTGCAAAATTTTTATTTGTAAAAAAATCCATTAATGTGAATCTGGAATGAACCAAATATGGCTGAAAGTTAAAGCGCTACATTTTTGTTCTGTTCTCTGTTTCCCCTTCAGCAGTCCCCCGCAGTAACTGGCTTGTCTCAACGCGACGCATCACATCTTTTTAACATGATGCACAGAAGAGCCAAGAAACGACCAACTGACAGAGAAAAGTTCACCTTCCAGAAATCAAGACACCAGTCTCGGGGATATAACATCAATTTATTTTAAATGGCGTGCACACACACAAAATGAATAAATGAACAGCAGTAGAAGAAATAACGATTAGCTTATGAAGCAATACAAATTTACTGGCCTTGGTGTAACAAGGTGTGATGTCTAGATGCCTTGGTGTAACACAGGGTGATGTCTAGATGCCTTGGTTGTAACACAGGGTGATGTCTAGATGCCTTGGTGTAACAAGGTGTGATGTCTAGAAGATGCATTGGTGTAACTAGGTGTGATGTCTAGAAGATGCCTTGGTGTAACAAGGTGTGATGTCTAGAAGATGCATTGGTGTAACAAGGTGTGATGTCTGGAAGATGCCTTGGTGTATCAAGGTGTGATGTCTAGAAGATGTCTGGTGTAACACAGCGTGATGTCTAGATGCCTTGGTTGTAACACGGGTGATGTCTAGATGCCTTGGTTGTAACAAGGTGTGATGTCTAGAAGATGCATTGGTGTAACAAGGTGTGATGTCTAGAAGATGCCTTGGTGTACCAAGGTGTTATGTCTAGAAGATGGCTGGTGTAACATATGGTGATGTCTGGAAGATGCCTTGGTGTAACATGGGGTGATGTGGAGATAACAAGAGAATGCCTGAACAAAAGAACAAGAAGAGGAACTTAACTGCACCAATCTCATTTACGGTCAGTGAAAGAATGAACAAGGAGAGATTCTTGGAAAGTTCATGCTAAATAGACTAGGAGATACCATTTTCACTTGGAAAGTAAATCATGCCTAATACAAATTGAAGTACAGGTCAAATATTTTTGGAAAGTAAAGGTTAAATAGAAATGGATAGTACAGGCCAAATATTTTTGGAAAGTATAGACTAAATAGAAAGTACAGGCCAAATTTTCTTGGAAAGTACAGGCCCAATAGACTTGGAAAGTACAGGCCAAATAGAGTTTGAAAGTACAGGACAAATAGACTTGGAAAGTACAGGCTAAATAGACTTGGAAAGTACAGGCCCAATAGACTTGGAAAGTACAGGCCAAATAGAGTTTGAAAGTACAGGACAAATAGACTTGGAAAGTACAGGCTAAATAGACTTGGAAAGTA